>MU006568.1:277745-632803 GCA_010093795.1 Sporormia fimetaria CBS 119925
GCCGAAGCGCCATATCCCAGGCCGAAGCGCCATATCCCAGGCCGAAGCGCCATATCCCAGGCCAGATTCCCCAAAACACCCTTCCTCTAGTACTGGTAGACATACTCCACCTGATCATCTTCACCCCCATCCCGCGCCCTCTTTTTCTCTAACTTCGTATTTTTCACCCACAATATGCCCACAAACCCAACACAGATCACCGCACCCGCAACCGTCAACCCCAGACCCGTTCTGAACCCAGTCGGATAGAAGGGGCCCTCATCCTTGATAAACACATTCGCCGCTACAAAATTCGCACAATTACCCAACCCAATCACCATCGCTGTACCAACCGCCACACTTGCTCTCCCACGCAGATTATTCGTCAACCACGCCATAATCATGGTGAACTGCAAGTACGTGCCCGCACTCATTGCGAAAAGCGAGAAATAGCGGATCCCGACCGCTAGACTCCGGTTCTGCGAGTACACGAGTTGGATGATCCAGCCTGCTGTTGCGAGAAGTGCGCCGAGGAGGACGAAAGGCGCGCGCCAGCCGATGCGGCCGGAGAGCCAGGCGCCGGTGATCTGGGCGATGATGCCTGTGAGCCAGATGGGCATGATCATGACTTGGGCGGTGGCGGTTGCATAGCCCATTTCTTTGAGGATGGTGGGCGTGAAGGCGGACATGGAGGCGGCGGATATGTCGGCGCAGAAGAACAGGAGGACGCTGGTGGCCCGTGGGTTAGCAAGGGGAAGTTGAGGGGAGTGATGGATGGATGGACTTACGGAAACCAGATTTTCCAGTCTCCGAGAACTTTGAGCCAGTCGATGGATTTGAGATCGAGTTTTTGGGCCCCTTTGTCGTCATGCAGCTTCTGGAGGAGGTGCGCCTTCTCGTCTGGAGTAAGGATCTTTGTCTTCTCCGGAAAGTCGGGTACGAAGAGGAAGACGAAGAGCGAGAGCAAGATCGTCAGGATGCCTTCGATGATAAAGATCCTTCCTGCATTATTACTCGGAAGGGCAACGGGGAGACTCACTTACCATCTCCAGCCCGCCTTGCCACCGATACCTTGCATATTCCTGAGCGCGAATGCAAGCAGGCCGCTGATGCAGGGGCCGAGGGCACCAAAGGTGAAGAAATATGCCATGCGAAGCGACGCCTCTCTTCGTGTGTAGTATTCACTGATAAGGAATATAGCGCCTGTGCAGTATTTAACGAACGCTCTATACGGCTCAAGAAGCTCGAGGAGCACTCACCAGCCGGAAGTGTCGCTTCGAAGATCCCCATAAGGAAGCGGAGAGCCAGAAGACCGCCATATGACTGCGTCACTCCCTGACAAGTCGAGATAATTCCGAGGAGCAGCATATTAATACCGAGGAAGGTGCTAGGCTTCACTCGACGAAGACTCATAATGATGTTACTCGGTATCTCAATGAGAACGAAGGGGATGAAGAAGATCCAGATACATGTGTTGTAGCCATTGGGCGGCATATTGAGGCCGTTCTCGAGCCCTTCAATTCTGGCATTGGCGACTGCACATTAATGTTAAAAGATAGGTAACTCTGCAAGGAGGGGGGGAACTCACTGTTCGTTCTGTCGAGGAAGAGGACGGTGTAAGTGCATCCCAACAGAGGTATCAACCTCAAGTCCAGCTTCGTGATATACTTCGGCTGCACCCCGCTCTCGATATTCACGGTGACTTGGTGGGGCTTGATTTCCAAGTCCCCATTCGCATCCCTGTCGGGCATGGTGGATAGAGGCTATGGTACCAATGGATGAGGAACTGGTGGGAAGATGCGGTATAGAAATTCCGGCCAACAAGGGGAGATTACCAGAGGGCGTAGGAAAGACTGACTGTGGCTGGTGCTCGGTGTCATTTATAAGCTTCGCTGGGGACGCACTGCGTGAATGGACGTCGCCCGTAGGATGTCAACTACCCATACCTTTCACGCATGTCAGTAGCCTTTTCCGTACGGCTGACATGAAGACTAGAACGGAATGGAGCGGGTGCACGCATTGTAGATACCTGGGCCTCAGTCGTTGGGGTCAATGAAGCAGGGGAAATGTTGGAAAATGACGTCCAAGGGTAGGTCCAAGACTGGTTGCATGACTGATGCTTTGCAGCGGCAGCGGACCGAAGCGGGCATATCCGGAGTGCCGTGCGGATATTTCACCATGAATCCTCCCAAAGTTTGTTTCTGAGGCAGCTGGGCCAGTCAACAAAGCCGCAAACCTTGGCCAACCATCTGGGCAGGTGTAATCAATGGGCCTTGGAACATTGGCAAGTGCTTCAGGAGCACATCATTGCTCAAAGTAGCGACATGTGGAGGTCATCAAGGCTTCGAAATGCAACTCCACTAAGCTATGGCAATAGCAGCTTGTCATCGTGGCTGGAAGATGCATTTTGCACAGTCGTTGCATCCTCATATCGAGATAACTTCATTGGCGGCCAAGCTGTTCTCATGCAGAATGACAGCTGCACATGCGGTGTAACCAGTAGGCTGGCTCGTGTTCGCTACCGGGAGAGTTTGACAGGTGGTATGAATGATCAAGGCGACTGTGCCGCAAGAGCGCAGTGGGGTTGAAGAGCATAAGATGGACGCACACCTCGCGCAAATCCGTTCTCTTTTTCCTTCTTTTACGCGCGTAATGGCCGCAATATCGCAGTTGTCGACACACAAGGCAGGTAATCCGCACTGAGACAACCAGGTGACATAAGGCTGCAAGTACGTAACAGTGTTCCGCGCATGGTAAATCTTGATGCATGTATTCCTATACTCCACGAGGGACTTGGTATCCGTCATGATTTGGGGCCGAAAAAAGAAAACCCGACAACTCCAGGAGACGCACCAGAGAAAGTCTATCCAGGCCACGCAGAAAGATTATCCCGCACTCATGTATGCAGTAGTAACTGAACGCCCTCGAACGCCCTCTGTATCCTATACGGCCGAACCGTCCGTGGCACCAAATGCGAAGGCTTAGACAACAAGGAGCTGCAAATGATCAGCGAGAGAAATTGATAATCAGCGAGGCGAACTTACCTTCTCCACGTACTCGCCATCCTTGTCGTCGACGCGGTTGAAGGTCATCCAGGCGACCAATCCGGTGACGAACCAAGCGACAGGCACGGCTGTCTCGAGAGCACCTGCAGTGGCGATGTCAGCAGTGCATCACCTTTACCTGATAAAGGCAACATACTAGGCTTGTTGGCAGCTCTGGCCATTTCGACGACCTGGGCCGCCGTCGAGGCAGTGGACTGCGAGTTGAAACGGACAGCAGCAGGCGTACGCCTCGCCGTGAAGGCAGCGGTTATGGGGAGGCGCCTGGCGACCATGAAGCGAGGAGCCATGATGGAGAGTGGTGGATGAGGCTGGTGATGGGGGCGGGATTGAAGTGGGTCTGCGGGTGCGGGAAGGTTTTTGCGGAGAAAGGGGCGGGCCGCTCGATTATTTAGTGGAGATGTGGAGGGTCCGTGACACGCTGGCCTCAAGAGCGGTGAATGTCGCGAGGACGGTGATTGTGGTGAAGAGAAGAAGTGCAGAGGCAAACGAGTGTGAAAGTGCGCCTTTTATGAAGGGCTCGTGCGTGCGTGGCAGTCAGGAGGAAGGGAAGGAGCGCTGGACGCAAATTTTCTGGGGGCAACAATTCCAAGGGATGCGGCTGGAACATCTTGGCGGGGGTACCAGAACAATTCCCCCACGCCTTCTACCGAGGCCGTGGGGGCTTCTGGAACAACATCACTTTCCCAAGGTTGTCTGCCAGCAGCATCAAGCGCCTTCTCCAATATGGCATGAATATCTCGAATCACCAAACCCCCCCCCCTCAACACCCTTCGATAATCGCTAATCAGCTGGGAGATGCCCATATTCTATCTCTCCTTCGCTCGCTGCCAGGCAGCCATCTTGGCATCACAACAGCTGCCCCTCATAAGCAAGATGATGGACTCATGAATTCCCGGAACAACTGTTGCCAGAACCAAGTTATCAAACAATTTCACGACCATGGCGCGGGACGACTGGCGCACCTCTACGGTGACCTTCAACGAAATCCACACCGCATTCACCCCGGGCGTGCTGGTGGTCACGATGGGGCAGCTCATCGAGGAAGTCTACCGCTTTCGGGAGGTCAACCTAAGGAAAGGGAGGTGGGAGTTTGTGGTTGAGCGATTCCAGCATGACGGGGCGAGCTTCGGATGGGTACCACGAGAACCGGGAGGCTTCATCTACAACGACCCCTTCTCCATCGGGCCCTACAGCGGACATAAGCGGTTGGTTGACCTGCCGATATTCCCCCTGAAATATCACCCGCACTATGAAGACGCCCGGAGGCACCTCCTAGCAAACGGGAAGAAGTACACCAGCCTAGTCGGCCACCACTTCCAAGTGTACAAGTGCGGCACTGATCAAGCGGTCTCGGTGTTAGAAGGGAACGTCAAGAATCCAGTAAGTGTCTCGAAGCTTGGATTCGCGGCATAGCTGATGTCCGAAGCCCCATCTCGTTATGATTGATGCGGAAAAGTACTACGAGAACACTTGCTGCAAGAAGCCTCAGTTGGAACCGACAAGTGCAAAGGCGCGCAGACGGTACGAGACCGCACGTTTCAAGGACGAAGAGTACTTGGCTTGCCCACCCCTGGCACTGGGCTTCTCTTTAGTAGCCGGGAGCTGGCAAGAATTCAGGGTGGAGCGTCTTTATGATGTCGGAACAGGTGTCGACACCCTTGAACTGCTCACACGATGCCAACCAAGCAGAGATATAGTGCGGAGTCTTGCTCAGTGCAGTAGGACCATTATTGAAAGCAAAGGGGCTGGCACTGTTATCATGTTGCACGGTCCTCCTGGTGTTGGCAAGTCGTTCACTGCTAGTCAGTCTTTGCGGAAGGTCGTTCGCTCATGGCAGACTGACGTCTAAACAGAGCTGGTCAGTGAGTTCCTCCAGAGGCCACTGTACACTGTCCCTTGCAGAGAGTATAGCAGCTCCAGATTGGCAACTGATCTCCCCTCCATGCTGCAACTGGCTACCAGATGGGACGCAGTAGTCCTACTCAAAAACGTCACTTCAGTCAAGCCCGACATCATTTCAGGTTTGTTGAACTTGCTGCATTCGTATTGCCCTGCTTACACTGACCAGCCGCGACCGAGTCCTTCGATGGCGTCCTCTTCCTCACAGTGACTTTACCTGACACTATCGACCAAAGCCTTCTGACAAGAGTCCACCTACAACTCGCCTACCCTAAACTCTCAGCGCAATCCAGGCGTCATCTCTGGACCCTCTTCATACGCAATGGCTCTCAACAAGCGCCTCCTAAATGGCTGGACGACGCCTTCCTCTCTACCCTCTCCAGAGCTGACCTCAACGCCCATCACATCAAGAACAGCATTCGAATCGCGCACGCACTAGCCCAGCACAGAAACCGCTCCATTCAACCCTCAGACGTCCTATCGGGAGTAAAATGCATGATCATGTTCAGCAAAGAGCACGCTCGACGACCATCACGAGAAAGGGATAAATCACACATACTCTTCGGGGCATGTTTCCAGCTCCCTAAAACCCCCCGACGACGTCCGGGATGTCCACATCCGGGCCGAGCCTTTCGAACCGAATCCTTTCCGTTCGAGCTACCGTACGTCTGGGAAGCGGGTGAGAAGAAACGGAGGCTGCTGTTTCCACCAGGGAGGTGTTGTAGAGAATGTGCAGAGCTGAGGAGTCTGTGTGCTCGGTTGCGGAAAACTGTGGGCGATTCTGCGATTGATTGATCCTGCAAATGCTTCTGCTTCTCTCGATGAGAAGAACGACCTTTGAGGTGGCCTTGCAACCAGCGACTGACCTATTAGGGATGCGACAGAATTACGGTGCGCTATTAGGGTGTCTGAGGCACCCGCACGCAACTCGCGCTTTACGGGCTCTGCAGCTAGCAGTCCTAAGGTACAGCTTAACCTACAGGTAGTCTATTATTATCTGCAGGAACTAGCTTAGCAGCAGCAGCATCTAGTCTACGCTAGTTCCCGCAGATGATAGATTACCTGTAGGTTGAGCTGTACTATAGGAACTGCTAGCTGCAGAGCCCGTAGAGCGCGAGTTGCGTGAGGGTAGTATTGTCTACGTTATATAGTACCTAGTCCTATTTAGACAAGTTGCTATAAAGGCGTTCCAAAAGGCGGAGAAAGAAGGCGGAGAGATTCCTCTGTGGAGCCGCCACGCTTCTCTGTAAGCGCCATACGAATCCAATGGATTCACAGGCTTGGTCGCCGCCGTGCTGCACTTTCTTGTCCCCTGCCGGCTGGGTGGGCGTAACCAGATCTCGTCGTCGCGGGCCCCGCGCCTTTCAATTGGTAGGGTGGTCTCTCAAGCTCATAAGGCCCCATATCTGTTCGCCAGCCCACTTCTTATGTCACAGTTATGCTCAACCAGCTCTTTTCCACGAAGCAATGCTCGTGAGCGCCCTTTCATTCAAGCTCCATCTCTTCCCTATTCCTCAATCTTCGTGAACTTCACATCACTCGCATCCTCAAGCGCCTTATCTCGCGTAAGCCACTTCATCTCACTCGGCGGCCACGCAATCGCGAGCACCTTCCCGGACACCAAATTCAACGGCAAGGGCCCAAAATTTCTCGAATCCCGACTCCACTCCATATTATCCCCGACGACCCAACAATGGCCCTCAGGCACTCGAATCATCTTCTCCGTCACCTCCGCAAACTGCTTCGCGGGCGCCCCCGTGCTTGACGCCTTCTTCGCGGGATCCAGGTCCACGAGATCCTCGTCCAATTTCCCCCGTGTCACCACCGCGACGAGATCGCCAGGCATGCCGATGACGCGTTTGACGCCTGAACCTTTTTGTTGTATGGGGATTTTGTAGACGACGATGTCGCCGACTTGCACGTTCTTGCCGTGAGCGTGGAGTTTTGAGATTAGGAGGTTGGGGCTAAGGAACGGTTTCGAGTGGGGGTCGGGGATGGTCGGAAGCATGCTGGGGCCATAGCAGGATCGGATGCTGAGGTAGTATTTGGTGAATAGGTGGCCGACGAGAAGGGCTTGGACGACCCAGAAGAGCTGGGCTGGAGTGGGTTTAGCTGGGTGTTGATTGATGAATTATGGAGGTCTCACTTGTGAGTGGTGTGGGAGGTTTGCGTGAACCAGATCTGCGGGTAAAGGGCACAAAGGGAAGAAATATGCGACGGTGAGGTGTTGATGAGAAGTAGGCGTGTGGTAATGGTGCGGGCGTACGGCGGGAGAGTGTGTTGCGGAAGATGTTGAGGTTTTGGAGGCGTGCGGGTGAGAAGAGCCGCGAGGACGGCATGGTGGGCGTGTGTTCGGAGGAGATGGAGTTTAATTGGGGTGTAACTACGGCGATCGCATGGTCAGGCGTGTTCGGGCGTTCAATTGTTGAGATTGAAGATCTGGTCCATAACGAAGTTGCAATCACCAAAGGCTCGGAGCGCCAAGACGCGGACCTCGACATCCCTGCACTGACCCCCACGCAAGCGTAGATCCTCCACCATCGACTTCAAGGTCGTGCTTTATAACATCGACATCCGCTGTTGCTCTCTAGAGATTGCAACACAATGGAAGAAGTCCGTGGGCTCAATGATCTGGAGGCTGCTAGGCCGAGGTATGCCTTATTTCGACTCATTTCATCACCATGCTAATTGGCTGTAGGGCAGCTCCAACGGGGTTCGAGGGGGATAAGCTGGAAGATGCTGTAAGAGGTGCTTTTTATGTTCCCTATCTCATTGTGCTATACACTACATCCTCGATGCTCCACATTATACTGCTTTTTCTGTCATTTCCCACCATTCGTCTTCGATCACTCGATCTGCTTTACAACATTTCTACATCTATATGGTACAAAACGGTCCATCCATGAACACTACAGCCCCGTTTCCCGCTCACAACCCAACCGACCGAACATCTTCAAAACTCATGGCCAACCCGTCTAACACCTCAAGATCTCATAACAACCTACCACTCCCTAAACCCCACCACAATAACCGAACTCACCTCCGACCCCTCGCCTCTAGAATTCATGCGCCACGTCTCCCTCAACCGCCCCTTCATCATCCGCGGCGGCGCAACCACCTGGCCCTCCTACCAAAAATGGACCTCCACCTACCTCGCCAACACCCTGACCAACACCCCCGTCAACGTCGCCCTCACGCCCCAGGGAAACGCCGACTCCATCCTCCCCCTCCCCTCCCACCCCACCACCCACGCCCTCTTCATCAAACCCCACGAAACCCACCTCCCCTTCACCACCGTCCTCCACCACATCCGCACCCAACACCTCTCCACCCCCCCAGGCACCAAACCCCTTGGTCCAATCCTCTACGCGCAAACCCAAAACGACAATCTGCGCAACGAATACCGCACGCTATTCTCCGACTGTCCCTCCTCGATCCCCTTCGCCCGCATCGCGCTCGAAAAAGACCCAGACGCCATAAATCTCTGGATCGGCAACGCCTTCTCCACAACCGCGTTACACAAAGACAATTACGAGAACATCTACGTTCAGATCCGTGGCCGCAAACATTTTACCCTGCTCCCGCCCGTCGAGAGTCCGTGTGTGAATGAGAAGAATGTGTTGAGTGCGACGTACACACCAGAAAAATCGGAAATCCCGATCACGACGGACGCGGGGGATCTGGATGGTGTCAGGTTGCGGCCAACGGTTGATGAACCGAGGAGTTATACGCCGTTCTGCATGTGGGATCCAGATGTGCCGGATGTCAATGCTACGAGGTTCTCGGAATTGAGTCGGCCGTTGAAGGTTACGTTGGACGAGGGAGATATGCTGTATTTGCCGGCATTGTGGTATCATAAAGTGCAGCAAAGCTGTAACGAAGAGGGTATCTGTGTGGCGGTGAATTATTGGTACGATCTTGAGTTCAGCGGCGGGTTTTGGAGTATGGCGAATTTCGTGAGGGCGGCTGGATTGGTTGTCGGGGGCGAGGATGATGCCCGGATCAAGTCGCGCGGAATGAACGAAGAGTAGAAAGCCAAACCGCAGTTGAAGATGAAAAATGACGTCGACAACGCTGAACCTCAAGCATTGGGTATCTAGGCAACAAAACCAGTAAAACCAGCAACAATCCACACAACTCATACCCCCTTGACCTTGACCTTGACCCCCACGCCCCTGACACTAGCCCAAACACTATCACTGACTTTCAACGGCAACTTTCTGCCCTTCAGCCTCTGGTCAATCAACCACATGCCTACGACAAACTCTTCCCGTCTCAACCTGCCAACGCCCCTCCCGTCGACCAAATCCCAGACCTCTTCCAAAACAAGTTCTGGCAGTCGACTCCGCATCCATAGCTCCTTCACCACAATATTCAACACATCAGCCGTCGGATCGTCCATCTGTGAGCCATGCGAAGGCGAGCGTGCCGGCGCTTGGATGTACAACCCCCGATTCGCCGCCCATACTCCTTCGTACCGTTTCCGCTCGCGCTCGGTAATAGTATCACGCCAGCGCTTGCGGGTCCCTTCTTGGTGTTTGTTGGGGTGTTTCTTGCGCATGCCCATGATGCGGGTGCCCTTCTTTTTGTATTTCTCGCTCTCATCTTCCGAAGATGACGTCGACTCCTTGCGTAACGTGGTGCGGAGTTTACCGATTGGCTTCTGTGGGGAAGGCGAGCGGTCGTGATGGAGATGAAGATGGTGGTGTTTCCGTGGGGGAGGGAGTGGAGGCGGTTGAGATGTGAGAGGGCCGGGTGATGTAGCGGCTACGGCGGCCCCGACAATGGCGTTGGAAAGGGATTCTCCAGTGAGGTGCTTCGTCAACTGTTTGGCGGATTCGCGCTGGTAGTTGGAGTGGAACACAGATTCGGAGGGAGGCGAGGCGGGAGCACGACCTGTTGGACGTCGAGAGGACATAGAACATTCTGGTGCAGGTTGAGGGGGTGGAGCTGAATGTGTTGCTTCTGCCTTTGGGCGTGTTGGTTCCGGTACCATTTCTGATCGAGCGCGGCCCGAACGACGAGGCGGAGGCAAGTTTGGTTTGGCCTTTACCAAGGCCTGAGGCTGCTGCTCGGGTGCAGATACGTAGGATGAAGCGGACGACGCGTTTTCGTCACTGTGTCTTGACGTCGTGGAGAATCGCCTTCGGGCTAGTGTCGTTCGTGCCGACTCGAGAGACTGCGTCCGCTGGTGACTGGAGGTCTGGTTTGAGGGCTTCGAACGTGCTAGGGGCGGCTTGACCGCCGCCAACTGAGGTGGTTTGGGCTTTGCGGGAGTGATCCGACCATCATTCTTGCGGACTGGGCGTTCTGCACTGCCGTCCATAGACAATGTACGTGGCTTCGGCTTGACTTTGGGTCTCAAGGGGCTCTCCTCGCTCCCATCTATAGATATTGTACGAGGTTTCGGTTTGACTTTCGGCTTTGCGGGGCTTTCTCCACCGCCGTCCATGGATAAGGTACGAGGCTTCGGTTTGACTTTCGGCTTCAGTCTGTCGGGCGTAGGGCTTGTGGTGCTTCCATCTCGTAGCGTATGGCTTGAACCTGAGTCGAAGGAGAGATTAAGCGCTCGCTGCGGTTTAGGTGGCTTGGTAAGAGGCGGCGAGGTCCGCGATACAGTGAGTGGCTCGGCGGTCGGTTTTACAAATGTCGTCGGTCGGTCGGTCTCAAACATGTGCACGAGGGTGCTCGTACGAGGGATGGGCGTATCGTCTGTATGGCGCTGTGGGGAAGCGGGTGGATCGATGTTCCTTCTCGGTAGCGGCTGTCGGTTGGGGGCTTCCGAGTCGATGCGTCGAAGGATGCTGCTTACACTCCCCGCAGGAGGAAGCACATTGCCGTCGTTGGATGAGCGCTCTGACATGATGGGTGGTGCTTCTGGCCTCATGGGACTAAATCTGGCGGCCGCCAACCTGGCAGCAATGTTGGAAGGCGACGGCGTCCGCTCGTCGGTGTTGTCATAGGGCACTCCTAAGCTGGCGGAGGTGATGAACTGTGTCGATTGCTTGCGAGGAGAAGGGGGCCGATGCTGTCTGTTATTGCTGTTGCCGCCTGTCCAGTCCCTCCTGAGAGGCGCTGTGGTGCCTTGAGGGGACCCCCTCGCACTGCCGGTGCCTACTTTGGTAGCAGCCAGCAATGCACCATTGTCGGCGCCTGTGTAGATATTGGTCCCTTTGCTAGGCTTTACCGTGGGCCTGGAAAAGGCTGAGGAGGCTCCAAGAAGGGCGGCATCGCGGACATTATACTGCGTGTCTCCCGTGGTCTGGGCTGAGATGTTGCGGGCATTAGTTGCAGGGCTCATCGAGTCCCCATTGGACTGGGGAAGATGACGTCGGGGTGCAGGAGGGAGCTCCGTATGCGCTCATAAGGGGGTGCTTCGGGCCTAGAACCGCAGAATATGGTCGTTTGGCTGTCTGCAGTGCAGAGAGACGTTGTGCCTGAGCAGTCGAGAGGTGTAGGATGCAGTGTCGTTGTTCAGCCCATGGAGCTGAGCCACAACCGGGGTCAGCTCTGAGAGTGCCCGCTAACCCGATGCGGTGGGTGAGACCACGTGCTCACGCGTTGCCGGGAAACGCGACTGCTCGTTGCTGCCTTGAGCCATATCATGACTTCTACAAAACTTCAATGTGATTCCAAACAACACCATCTCAACGAGACGGCAGCATGGACGTCAACATGTCAGACGCCGATGCGGTGAGGGAGGAGCGACTGATGTATGGAGACGACGAGGAACTCGACTCTAAGTACCCCAACCGGCCACATAATCAGCATAAGACGCTTCCTTTCCACTCACTGTTTACTGAGCTTTTCAACCCATTGCTGGACTCTACAAAGAAGAACCGACCGCCCACAGCAAGGCGGAAGGCAGGGCCTCACGGTCAGTCGAACCTCTCTCCGCATGAAGCTCGGCGCAACATCATCGAACGCTTCATTGCAAAATGGAGGAAGGAAGTTGGGCAAGACTTCTTCCCCGCTATGAGGCTCATAGTGCCAGAGAAAGATCGCGACCGCGCCATGTATGGATTGAAGGAGAAGGCCATTGCCAAACTGCTCATCAAAGTCACGAAGATCAACAAAGACTCGGATGATGCGAAAAGTATGATCAACTGGAAGCTCCCGGGACAGCTGCGCCAAGCTTCCGCCACCACTGCAGGGGACTTTGCGGGCAGATGTTACGAAGTGCTGTCAAAGCGGCCCCTCAGGACCGAAGTCGGCGACATGAGTATCGCTGAGGTCAATAACACTTTGGACCAGCTGTCGCAGACCGGCTCAGAAGAACAGCAGTTCAACATCTTCCGCAGGTTCTATCGGCGCATGAATCCAGAGGAACTGACATGGCTGATTCGGATCATTTTGCGCCAGATGAAGATCGGAGCGACCGAGAAGACCATTCTCGAAATATGGCATCCAGACGCCGAGGCTCTGTTCAACATTTCCTCTAACTTGCGCCGCGTCTGTTGGGAGCTCTATGACCCAAAGCTTCGGCTGGATGGTGACGACACCGGTATCACCTTGATGCAGTGTTTCCAGCCTCAGCTGGCTGCTTTTCAAAACAAAGTGGGGTCTTTTGAGAAGATGGTTACGAAATTGCAGCCCACACCAGAAGATGACACATTCTGGATCGAAGAGAAACTCGATGGCGAGCGTATGCAGCTACATATGACAGAAGATCCCAGTGTGCCCGGTGGCCGCTTGTTTGGTTTCTGGTCGCGGAAGGCGAAGGACTATGCCTACCTATACGGCAAACACTTGGAGGGCGCAGAAGCTGGCGCATTGACGAGATTCATTTCCGATGCCTTTGGCCGCAACGTACGGAACTGCATTCTTGACGGCGAGATGATCACCTGGGACATGGATGTCGACCACATTGTTGGCTTCGGAACACTTAAGACTGCGGCCATCTCGGAGAAGGAGAATGTCACAGGAACCAATACTGGCCAGCGCCCTCTGTTCCGCGTTTTCGACTGTCTCTACCTGAATGACAAGCTCCTCACACCTTACACGTTACGAGACCGCCGGCGCGCTCTGCAAAGTGCTGTCAAAGGCGTTCATCGGCGGCTTGAAATACATCCGTACAAAGAAGCACACTCTTACACAGAGATTGAACCCGAACTTCGCAAAGTCGTCGCTGAAGCATCTGAAGGCCTCGTATTGAAGAACCCACGCTCGATGTACCGGCTCAACGAACGCAATGATGACTGGGTGAAAGTTAAGCCTGAGTACATGAGCGAGTTCGGCGAGTCCTTGGACTGTGTAGTTGTGGGTGGTTACTTCGGTTCCGGTCGTCGCGGTGGCGCACATTCCAGTTTCCTTTGCGGCTTGCTAGTCAACAAGAAGGCCAAAGAAGGAGACCCCGAATTCGAGAAGTGTTACTCCTTCTTCAAAGTCGGCGGAGGATTCAGTCGCGAAGACTACGCCAACATACGTGGTCGCACGGAGGGCAAGTGGAAAGACTGGGACCCGAAACGCCCGCCTCCTATCATCGAGCTGGGCGGACACCACGAGAACAGGCAGCACGAAAGACCGGATCAGTGGATCCGACCAAGCGACTCGGTGGTTCTGGAATGCAAAGCTGCGAGTGTAGAAGGCAGTGACAAGTTCAGGATGCGTATCACACTCCGCTTTCCTCGCTTCAAGCAGCTGCGTACAGATAAAAGATGGACTGACGCTTTGTCCATAACAGAGTTCATGGAACTCAAAGCCAATGTCGAGCGTGAACATGAAGAGAAAGAGAAAGAGCAAGAGTTCAAAATCGAACAGTCACGCCGTAAGAGGGCCCGAACCACAGCCAAACCCCTGACTGTTGCAGGAGCCGAGCGCTCGGTGGATACTCCTTACGCTGGACCCAAGGACAACCTTTTCGCTGGGTTGAGTTTCTACATCATGACGGACCAAATTGATCCTACGAAACGATCCAAAGCGGATTTGGAAAATCTTGTGAAGTCCCACTGCGGGAAAGTCGTGCAACGCGAATCCTCTGACGAGAATCTGATCATCGTAGCAGACAAACACCTTGTCAAAGTCAAGTCACTGGAGAAGCGCGATACCTGTAACATTGTGAAACCCGTCTGGATACTAGACTGTATCCGCCAAGCAGAAGCGGATACTGCGTCAATACCCTACATGCTACCATTCGAGGCTAACAGACACATGTTTCACCTGAAGGAAGCAGACGAAGGGCCGTATGAGCAGAACGTGGACGAATACGGTGACTCGTATGCTCGCGATCTTGCCGATGTGGAGGAGCTCAAGACCGTCTTCTCCCACATGGCAAACGTGGCCGGTGGACGCTTCGACAAGAAGATATTTCTGGACCAGTTGGAGGACCATGGATCTTCATTCTTTGATCTGAAGACGCATATGCTCAGCAACATGAAAGTATACTTCAAACCCAGCGACCACGAGGATGACAGCTGGAACATGCAAGTTATGCTGGCGAAGAATTATATCAAGTTCGCCGGGGGCACAATACTGGGAGTGCGGAAAGGTGTCACACACGTCGTTGTTCCAAAAGGGGAAACAGCGGTCGATGAAGATGGCGATGTGGACGTGACTGGTCTTGCAAGGACGGTTGGGGTGGGATGGATAGAGCGGTGCTGGGAAGAAGGAACGCGCGTGGATGAAGAACGGTATCAGTGGGGTTGACGAGGCCGAGAGTTTGCTAAGTTGAGGCGGATACCACCACTGCAACATGTAGGTGCTAGTGACACTGACTGGCAGCTTTCGGAATAGGTCACAAGATCCGGCCGTTTCCACGGCGCGACACACATTGCAGAAAACACGGAGACTTTCCGGATGTTAATCGGCACGTATAAAAGCGTTCGCCCAAGTTACAGCTGCTCGCCAGGTCGAATGCTTCGTGGCGGGGTGAGTTTGTGTTTGCCTGTGGGCGCGCAAGTTTGCGGCCGTTCTGCGAGTCGTAGCACACTGAAGAGTAGAGGAGGCACATGCGAAACGAGTGCACGTGGTGTCATTGCAAAAGGTGGCTGCTTCCTGAAGTCCTGAGTCGTCTTTGCAAGAATACTAACATGTGTATATTGAGCATATGGCTTGGCGTGAGCACGTTTCCGGGATTTGAGCACATTTTCTGCACCCTAGGAAGGCACCCGGGAGCATACTGGTCAAATGGTACATCCTCGTTTGGCCTTTTCCACCAACTTCTTTACCTGTCATCTACCTTTCTTAACGCATTGCACTCGCTTTGCTACCCGTGGACACTTTGCGATTGTTTCGCTGCGTCTATTGAACCCAACCCCAAATCGGGGAGCAAGCGTCAGCATTGCGAACATGAAGACGGCAACACTTGGACTTTTCTCTCTCGCCATAGGGGAGGCCACAGCTCTCATCGGCTATGGAATCTCCATGTACAAACCCAATTGCGCATTCGCGTGCCGGAGCCACTTCGCCAGTGCTATGCTGTCCTGCTCTGGAGACGATCACTTTCAAGGAGCCCACAGCCATGGCGCCGGTCCGACATCACCAGATTGTCGCGCAGGAGACACCGCGTGGCTCACAACTCTAGCTTACTGCATCAATTCCACCTGCACTGATGTCGCTCCTTGGAGACTGGAGCAGTACTGGGCGGACAAGTGCACGGGGGATCCGTCTGTGCAGCCGAAATGGACGTACGCAGAGGCATTGGTGGAGCTCGAAAAGAGTGGCCCACCGACGCAAGAGCTCGATGAAGAGGCGGAGATGCCAGTGTTGAACTTTACGGCACTGTATAATCAGCAATCCTGGGAGACGGCGCGGGGGACTTTGTTCCATTTCGAGTACGCTGAGACCATGCATTCAAGATACGGGTATGTATATCACTTTGACTATAGATGTCAGGCTGACCCTTGGTCAGCATCGTCTTACTCGTGATTGGGTTCGGCACTCCCGTCTTTCTCACATTGCTAGGATATCTCCCTTTTATGTCCAGTCTTCTCGACAAGCTCAAACCACGATTTGTATACCCATCGCTGGTTGGAGCCTATCATGTCAGAGCCCTCCCGTTTAACCTTGGAAACGCCCCAACAATAGGCCAAACATGGTACATCGCCATGTTCCTCGTCCTCAACATCGTCCTTACAGCGGTGGGCTACCGCTCCTACCAACCAAACATCTATTTCGCAAACCGCTGGGAAGAAATCATGGGCTACATCTCAGCCCGTACCGGTGTTCTCGCCTTCGCACTCGCCCCCCTCGTTATCCTCTGCTCCGGCCGCAACAACATCCTCCTCTGGCTCACAAACTGGAGTCACTCCACCTACATGCTGCTACACCGCTGGGTCGCTCGTATATTCGCTTTACAAGTTATCCTCCACTCCATTATCGAACTCGAACTCTACAGGGCCCGCGGAGATCTTGCTACCGAACAGTCAGCTCCATATTGGGTCTGGGGCATTGTCGCCACCCTCGCCGTCGTCATCATGGTGGTCATCTCCACGCTCTTCTTCCGAAAACTGAGCTATGAAATCTTCCTGATTATGCATATCATCCTAGCCGTTTTCGTGCTCGTCGGGTCGTGGTATCATGTTGAGCTTCTGTTTCAACGGAAATGGGGGTATGAGTATTGGATCTACGCTGCTTGCGCGGTGTGGTTTGCTGATCGGGCACTGCGCTTACTGCGGGTTGTCAAGAACGGTGTCAGGAGAGCAGAAGTCACGGCTGTGACTGAGGATATCGTGAGAGTGGACATCAAGAATGTAAGATGGGATGCGGTGCCCGGAAGGCATACGTATGCTTATTTCCCTATGCTGGATCCGCTGAGGCCGTGGGAAAATCACCCGTTTTCTGTTATCCCGACTGCTCTCTTGATGTCTCGTGGACATAGCATGGCTTCTCGTTCTGGCTCGTCGTCGTCTTCTGAGCCGCAGAACCCATGTCCGGATGTCGAGAAATCTGGCGTCACTACTACTACATCCGAGCAGATGAGGCGATGCACAAGCACGAGCGGGATCTCACTGTATGTGCGCAAATCAACTGGGATGACGAAAGCCCTGCATTCACACGCATCTCTCCTCACGCTGCTCGATGGCCCGTATCCGAACAACTCAACAGCCTCGGTTCTCCGAACAGACCGGTTGGTCCTGATTGCCGGAGGGATTGGCATCACGGGCATTCTACCCTTTATCGCGCATCACTCGAACGTCAAATTATTCTGGAGTGTAAAGCAAAGCGCAGGGGGATTGGTGACTGACCTTGAGGGTGTTTTGTCATCGCTCAAAGAAGAACAAGTCGCTGTTGGCGCGAGGTTGGATGTCGATGCTGTCCTGGGTGGAGAGGCAGAGGTGGGATGGAAGAGAATTGGTGTTGTTGTTTGTGGGCCTGGTGGGCTGTGCGATGATGTTCGTGCGGGGGTCGCGAGGAGGGGGAGGGCGGGGAGCGTGGTGTGGGAATTGGATGTTGAGGCTTTTAGTTGGTAGTGTGCTTGGAGAATGCTAGGTATGGCGGACTGCGTGGTCTTTACTGTTTGACGGAATAGCGATATAGGATTCTATTGTCCAATTTCATGGGTTAGCGCATGCGGCAGTTATTGTTAATCCTTCCTAAATCATGCGGCACTTTCTTTTCAGCGGAAATCAGCTCCATGTCCGTCCCATCCCGCTCAACTTCCAGTTCATGCACGCCCAGTTCGAACCCAAAGCCTCACCAATCGTCAGCCAAGATTTCCAGTACTTAAAGTATGAATGACCAACAAAATCGTTAAGGATTGTAGCCAAGGGTTGAGATGGTATTCAAGTATACTTCCGCTTTGGGAGAAAAGGGTTGGTATAGACTTCAACATGATTGAGGATGTGATTGCGATCGCCGAATGGGCATCTTATGTGTGGTGAGTGTGGCTAAAGAACCTGGTTTCCTCTGAATTGAATGAGACTATGCTACATAATGAGGACGTGTACCCCATAGACTTCCAGTAACGCCGTGACCGTGACTCATCTCCAAGCAAGTTCAATTATGAACCGCCCAACTCCATTGATAACGCCGATATATGACGCAGCAGCAAGTCTCATGCATGCATTCAGCCCGTCTTCCTCTTCTTCGACGAATGACCCTCCGAGACAACAGGCTTGAAGCTCTCAGCATAGACCTTGAAGAACTCCTCCGGCTCCTGGGGCGAGTTGCCAGTAACGTTGACGAAGGCGGTGGTAGCGATGTAGTTTGTCTTGCCCTCGCGGACCAGGCTGTAGTATTCCAGCAAGTACTGCAGCTCGCTGGGATCGCTGTCACTCTGGGCCTTAAGGACTTTTCGGGCTTCGCTTTCACTGATGTCCTCGAACTTCATGTCGACACCGAGAGCCTGCGAGGCGGCCGTGGCGAGCTCCTCGCCAGAGCAGAGCTTGGGGCCCGTGAGAACCATGAGCTGGCCTCGATGACGGTCGTCGAAGCCGTTCTCGCCCTTGCCGGTAAGTACGTGGGCGGCTAACTGCGCGATATCGCCCAATGCGACCGGGGCGAAGAGATGCTCGGTGCCAACAGGCAGTGGCAGGATGCCCTCCTGCTGGGCTTGAGGGGCGTAGGTGAGGAGGTTCTCGGCGTAGAAGCCGGCACGGATGACACAGGGCGAGTGCCCCAGGGAGCTGCTCTTGTCGCCTTTTGCGCTCAGGACGAGAGTCTCGAGGTCGATGAACTGGCGGAGGTTGGGCTGCTTGTCGCGCTCGGCGAGATCGCAGCCAGCAGAGCTGAGGAAGAGCACGTTGGGGACGTCGGCCTTCTTGGCTGCGGTCGCAAGCTCAGCAGTGATGTCGAACTTCTCCTTGTGCGCCGGCGGGATCAGGCACATGGTGTCACAGCCGGATTGCTTCAGCGTGTTCACCATGTCCCTCATGCGGCCGGGCTTGTGCGGGATGACCTTGGCTCCTGTAGAAGGTCAGACATAAGCTACAAGAAAGTAAGGCACTGCGGCGTACCCATCTGAGCGAGCTCTTTGGCCCTCTGCGAGTTGGGATTCAACGACAGCACGCTGACAGAGTCGACCTTGCTCTTGAAGTTGTCATCGGTGAGGATCAACTCGGCGATGAGGAAGCCGGTGTGGCCGTCGGCAGCAGTGATGCAGATGTTGCGAGACATAGTGGTTAGTGACAATACAGTAACCTGATGTTGATGTAGACGCGTTTGAGATGGGTGGAAAGTGAAGTTATAAACGTCAACAATTGAGTGGCTGGGCCCGCGGAGCAGAGCTCCGTCACTGATAATCACCGTGACGTCAGGTGCGACACAGTGCGGGTAGTGACAGTAGGTTCGATCTTTCACACAAAAGGTGGTTTAGCACAAGCGAGCTCGTCGATGCTGCCAGGTGTTGGTGCAAGGGAGGAAGTATCGTCGACGTTGCCCCCTTGGTCTTGACTTTCTCCCGATAGTATGGATGTAATACGAGGTGGGGTCCCATAGAGATCATCGAACGAATATGGCAACCGGGTACCTGCATGATTGTTTGAAACACTGCAGTTACTAGTTTCCATGACGTCGATGTTGAAGCGTCGTCCTCGTGGTGGAGAAACATATCAGCCGTATACGATTTGAAGGTTCTCTTGAAGCTCGCTATTACGTGACGGATGAGACTGTTCTAGGCGACGATGTCAAATTGCTTCATAGAAACATGCAAAAGGGTGTGCTGTGTACCGGACTGGTATATCTATATCTAAGGAATATAGAAGATTGCAGAGGGTAGGTCTATGTAGTGGAGGGAGATGACTCGGATCCAGTGGAGATTATGCGGAGTTACGACGTACTCTGACTAGTCCGTTTACATCATCGCTTGAATTTGCCCAAACGGTACAGCGTACTTATGCATCTATATTAGATCCCTTACCTTTCTCCTACTTCACTAAGTTACGTTGGGATCTTGTTCTTGGACGGCACGGGCGACCGTTGGCGATGCCCAGGCCGTCCCGCACTCGACTTCCCGTCTCTTGGATATTATACGTCATAGTAGCATCAACGCACATATAGCAGTCATGGAGCTCCATACATCAACTATATTTCACCGTCTTTCTCCCTTTTCTGTGTTCTTCTCTAAATTGTCACATCCGTATACACGAACCTAGTACCAGAAAAACTAAACAGTCATCCTCGATCCAAAATGGTTGCTGAAAACGAAAGCGCAAAACTCGCTGAGGCAGTACTTGGACATGACGATAAGGACCGCGCAACGAAGACGGATGTGTCGAATCCAGATCGCGATGGCAGCAAGTATGCCGACCCTTCCGGCGAGAAGATGAAAGCCCTGGTATGGATGGGAAAAGGAGATGTTCGAGTCGGTCGGTTACTACCAAAGCCATGCCAAATCACAAGTTAACGAGCGTTTAGAGGAGGTCAGCAAGCCCGCCCTACTTGAAGATAAAGACGTTATCATCAAAGTGACTGGCTCGACTGTATGTGGCAGCGATGTCCATCTCATGCGTGGTGTGGTCGTTCAGGTCGAGAAGGGCGACATCCTTGGCCACGAGTTCTGCGGTGTCGTTGAGTCCGTCGGATCTGCTGTAACACACCTCAAGCCTGGAGACCGGGTGGTAAACAGTTTCGTCGTCTCATGTGGAGAATGCAGGTTCTGCAAGCAGAAACTCACAACGGCGTGCGAGAAGACCAACAGCTCCAAATTCCACGAGATGCTATACGGCTCTCGCATGGGGGGCATCTTCGGTTACTCGCACTTCACTGGTAATGCTCAATCGAATTCGTTCTTGTTCTGATCCGGCTGACCCTAGTATCAGGTGGTTTCGCTGGAGGTCAGGCTGAGTATGTCCGTGTGCCGCTTGCGGAGCAAAATCTCAAGGTGCTACCGAAACATATTCCGTTCGAGAAAGGTCAGTCGGACTTGCCAGTAGTCCATCTTGGTTTCCTAACCTTGCCAGGTATCTACCTCTCCGACGTCCTCCCAACTTCCTACCACGCGGTCTGCGACACTGGCGTTTTTGAAGGCGATTCTGTCGCCGTATGGGGCCTGGGGTAGAGTACCTCGATGACCGCATTGTTGATGGTAGCTGACACAACAATAGTCCCATCGGTCTTATGGCCTGCATGTGGGCCTTCAAAAGGGGCGCCAAGCGTGTCATTGGTATTGACAACAACTGGCGAACCGAGTTTGCAAAGTCCAGGATACCCGGTCTTGAGACCATAAACTACACGGAACTCCCCAAGACGCAGAGCATACCCGCAAAGATCCACGAGATGGTGCCCGGTGGCGTGGATGCCGCTATCGAGGCCAGCGGAGGAGAGTATGCTAAGGGCTGGTCCCACAAAGTCGAGATGGCGCTATCCCTGGAGCAAGATACGGCTGAGATGGTAAACGAGGCTATCATGTCAACCAGGAAGTTTGGAAGGGTGGGCATCATTGGTGATTACACTGGCTGTAAGTAAGCAGAAGAACGTGTGAAAGCGCTATGCTAACCAGAGTGGCCAGATACCAACCACTTCAATATCGGCTCCTTGATGGAGCGTGGAGTGCGTCTCGTTGGCTGTGGCCAATGCCCAGTGCAGAAGTACTGGGACGAGATCTACCAGATGGTCGAAAGCGGAGAAGTCGATCCTACTATGATGGTCACACATCGCTTCAAGCTTGAGGATATCGACAAGGCGTACAAGCTGCAGGAGAAGAGAGGAGAGGGACTGGTCAAGTGCTTCGTCGAAACTCGTTTCTCGGAGCCACGCGCGGAGGGCACTCCAGAGTTGACCAACTTGTAAGCCCAGCAAAAGGACGCCGACGACCTGACGAAGACCGACATGTGGGGTTGTTGCAATCCTCAGCTTACAATATTAATCCCTAATGAATCATGACATTGTCGAATTTTCTTGTTTCCTCGGCGTCAACTGGCTGAAGGGGACGGCTGATGCGTTTAGTTAGAGGTCCTTGGTAGTTCCTAAGCTTTAGCAGAGATTACCATAGGCAAGAGCAGGTATTGGCAGCAAGGGCTTAGAGAACGTCGTATACTAACTCGCCTATTCTCAGGTGGCTACTTTCTGCTTCTGCCTACGACCATGCGAGTTCAAATCGGATATTTTCAACTCGACTCGACTTCGCATGTGCCCAAAATGCGTCATGTCCTTGCATTCGGCCGCCATGCTTCTGTTTGAAAGCTTCGGTGAATAGCGGCCATTCTCATTACAAAGTATCGGCATGCAAACGCAACGGATACATTCACGCCCATGACGTACATCGGCTTCAAACCTCGGGCCAGTAACGTCCGGGCCGGTCTTGGCACGGGACCTGCAGTGGTGGCCGTGGACCCTGGGCTCACGATACTGTAAGTAGCTAGCGCCGTACGCAATATCGCACGCCGATTCGTTCTCTCGGTGTATTTCGCTTAAACCGCTCACCTCGGCCTAGCAACAACAAACGCCTCACCGAGAGCAGGCATAAATAACCGGCACGCCCAGCAGCCACGCTGACAGAAACCCTCGTATGATCAAGTTGACGTAAAGCTCTGAAGTCCTTCAACTGCCATCTTCCCCTCCTGCACCACCTTGAACGCCCCATTGAGCCTCGCACGGCACCGTAAACAAACCCTCGAAACCGATACAAACGCTCGCTGAAGCGTCGATATAACCAGCGGACTTCCAACCCGACCGCCCCACTCTCGCACGCTTGACCGGATCCCTCCGACCTCACCTCACCTCGCGTTAACCACTCATACATCTCCTCTCAACACCACACCCCCAACTACACACCATGTCGTCTATCATCGGCCGCGCTGTCTTCCGCGCTACCCCCGCTCTCCGCGCTACTTCTCACCGCGAGGGCGCCCAGGCCCTCAAGGCCGGCGCAAAGAGGGATCCCGAGCTCTTCGTACGTCGCTACTGTTCCCCCTCCACACCCTACAACGACTAACGCACCACAGCCCCTGTACGTCGTGGTTTCTGGTATCTTCGCCTGGGCCGGATATCGCTTCGGTGAGCACCTCGACTCCCCTCGTGTCTGTACGTCTTGCTAACAACCCCACAGTGCAGTCCCCCACCGGTAGCGACTACTCTGGCGTCGCGACCGTCGACGAGTCCAAGCCGTGGGAGAAGGACGCCTCGTCGGGCAAGTACAAGTACTATGTTGCCGGCGACCCCAAGCAGGGCGTCAAGGATGCGCCGTCTGCGCTCAACACGGTTATCATTCCCAATGTTACTCTGCCCAAGGAGTTGCATGAGAAGTATAACAAGTTCGGCAAGGAGGATTATGACTTCTAAGTGTCTGCAACAACGGATACCGCGAGTTGGTTGTTAAGGAGTCATGATGCTGGGGGAATGATGGAATTTTAGACTGGAGGATGGGCTTTGTGGAGGGTTTGATGGGAGGAACAGGATGATATCCTTGTAGATATGGGTGTGAACGCGTTCAGCGGCATTGCGTGGATGGCTGCGTTCTGTAGTAGTACGTGCAAATCTCTTTTGTTGGTCTTGTATTTGTCCCATGTCCGCGCTTGCAAGTTGGCCAATTTGGAGGGGAGAAGCATTCACTCATCACGCCGCAGTCCTCGCAGAATTCAGGCAGACTTGACGTGGCGTTAGCACGTTCCGAAGCAACTTCAGGTTCTCAATCAAGTCAATATGGCAAAGTAGTCGTCTACTCGGTCTCCACACGTACCTCAAAATACCAAATCGCCCTCCTCAGACCCCCTGGGATATAAATCGCATGATCAAATCTTTGTTTTGAAATCGTGGAACAACAAGATTCACCAATGTCAACACCCCGGCTCAATGCGGTCTTAGGAGCGAAATGGAGCAGAGTTTGGAATATCTTTGTACTCAGCCAGGCCAGTCGAAGCAATCCCTTGAACAAGAAAAAAATGGATCTCCGGCGGAAGACGACCAACCCAGACCCAATACATTCCACTTGATCAACAGACAAGCACCCTACCACCCCGGCACCCTCCTCATCTTCGCCCACTCCTCAATCGGCGTCAATTCCACCGGCAACTCCCGCAACACGGGGCCCATATCAATCCTAAACGGCTCATCCTCCGCCTCATTATAATACGTATACGCCTTAAACATCTGTTTGACAATCCTATCCGTATCCAGCCCCCTCCCCTGCATAGTCCTACTAATCTTCTCACAGAAATCCGCAACCGTCTGATTCTCATACTTCAACTCTTTCCCCCATGCTCTACTTAATTTCTGTGCTAGTTCCTCGAGCCGGACCGTCTCGGGACCACCGACATCGAAATCCCGCCCCGCGAGCTCGGGGCGCGACAGAGCGGCCACCATGAGCTGCGCGACGTCGTGGTGGCAAATCCAGCTGACGCGGAGAGAGGGTTTGTGGCAGTAGACGAGGGTTTGCGTGTCGCGGATGGGTGGGAGTGCCCAGCCTTCTAGCAGGTTGTCCAGGTACACGACGGGTTGGATGGCGATGGTCGGGACGCCGCTCTCTCGTAAAATCTTTTTGATTTCGCGACGGTCGTCTTGCGCTTTTATGTCTTGGCATTCTTTTGGTACTGGCATGGATGTGTTGAAGACGATGAGTTTTATTTTCGCCTTGGCGGATTCGGAGGCGATGAGACGCGCGGCGGCGAGGATGGGCTCGCTTTGGTTGAAGGAGGTGCTGGGGAGGTTGAGGAAGACGATGTCGGCGCCGGAGAGGACGCGCGCGATGGCGGGTTGGTCGGAGAAGTCGGCGGCGAAGGTTTCGATTTCTTTGTCGTCGACAGTGAGGGGTTTTGGGGAGCGGGAGACGGCGACGGGGTGGTGGCCGGAGCGGGCGAGGACGGGGATTTGGTGGGAGCCTTGGACGCCTGAGGCGCCGAAGACGATGACGCGCATGGTGGTAGAGGGTGTTTGGGGAATTTGTGTATGGATATCGAGTTGGAGTATTGTTCAACGTGGTGTGTTTCTTACATAGGATTGAGGTTGTTGATATGTCGTCCCGAATCGGAAACGGTTTTCCGATCTGATTCCGGGTTGGCCATTTCCGATCTTGCAAGTTATCCACATCGCCCCAACGCTCTTCTTCTGGTGGTACGGCGGAGAAGGAGTAGGGGTAAGACATCCGGCAAGGCAGCGGGGAACCCCGCTTCCCCACACTAAAGGTCGATCAACCCTTGGACGACGAAGGCATTATCCACGTGCCGTTTGCAAACAGCGTCCCGGCTTTTGTATAGTCAAGCGCTCGTCCATCCTTGACATAACCGAATCGAAAGTACTCCGGTAGATCGAGGTCCGCATCCCTCTCCCATACGAAGCTGTTGACCTTGTCGTCGGTGAAGAAAGCGCGGTCGCGTTCGACGTCGTTGACCAGCACGCTGATGCCGTGCATACCGGCAGGAGGGTCCCTCCACTGAAACGCAGCTGAAAGGCCACCTTCTTGCGATCGTATGAATGGCTGGAGAAGGGTGGGTAGCGCGGAGTCGAAAGCGCCATCGGCTCGTAGTGCATCCGTGGTTTGAAGAACCGAGTCAAAGTCCCATCTGGCAACGCCGTTGACGAAGAGCCCTAGCAGGATGCCTTGGTATATCAGGGATGGCCGAGTCTGCATGCTGGTGCCTGGGAGAAGCAGTAGAGCCAGGATGTAATGGTGGAGTCGAAGTGATAAGCCGGGAATAACCAGGCAGATGAAGATGCCTATGAGGAAGATAGCGTATAGGCCGAGATACCTGGGTAGACGCCCTTCAAGCCAGAAGGAGTAAACCTGCTGCGCGAATATGCATACGAGGAAAAGGATGATGATTGCCAGTGCGAGCTTTGCCCCCGGTTGCTGCTCCAGGTCATGCGCAGTGAGACGCGAGATCGGTATCCAGTCGAATGTATAGTTGGAAAGAGCGCCGAACCAGAATCCGCCCAGCCATAGTACAGTTTTCTCTACAGGTGCTTGGAGCCCTTTCAGGGTGCGCCGGATGACGGTCCAGTATAGCACAGTGACAATGAAATATGCAGGAAGAATTCTCTTTACGAACATAGAAACATGGTCAGGGAGTACAGATGTGTTGCGAACTGATGCAGAAGGTGGATCGGATGCGAAACTGACATGCGCGAAGATGAGAGTAAATATGGGAAAGAAGATGAGTGACGTGGAAGAGAGCAGTGATAGAATGCACGTGAAGAACAGCGAAACCAAAAGGAGCGCCTGACGAGGATCTTTCGCGCAACGAAGGTCATCGTCCATGGAGAAGGAAAACGAAAGAGGGAAATAAGAATCAAACGAAACAGACTTGATGCCATGACGAGACGTGCTGGGAAACTGCTGGTGATCCGCAACTCGAGCGAGCTGCCCGCAGCCTCCGTCGGCGTCGCTAATGATACCAGCGTGGATCGCAGAGGCGCAGATAAAGCTGTCTCCGCGGTACACTTTGTCACCGACCACAAGTGGTCTGTAGTTCACATTGATGGGACCGACAGCGTGAGGGTTGAGGACTTGCACATCTCGGCACTTTGCTGGACACCTGAAGGCAAAGCTGTCACCTGAGAATGGGCGGCAGTCGACACCATCCAAGCCACATTCGTTGTTGCGTCTCCAGAGCGTGTCAACGCAGTCAAGGTTGATAACTGTGCGGCCGGCTCCATCCTGAATCGGTAACTGAGACTTCAACAAGAGCACAAATGCAAGAGCCCATAGAGAGAGACATAGAACAAATGTGGCGGCTTTTGAAGACCTGGTGGGACAAAGGCGGTTGTACAAACGCAAGGGAGCGTTCTGCAGCGTGGGGAGAATTGGCGGGATGGTGTTGATGTGAGGCGAACGTGGTACCAGGCCCGAACACAGGCCTCTGGGTCTGGTTGCATTGCGCAAGGGGGACGTATCCTCGAATTCGAGCTGTTCTCTCGGCCGTGACAGCAATTGAGCCTCCTCGTCATCACCATTCATCCTTGGCTCCGCATCGTGATACTGGTCATGCTCGGAGGGTGGCATGGCCGGCTGTTCCCTATCTATCAGTAGGAGTCAGGTATCGCCGGGACTGAGACTGACTAGCTACAATTTGCGACAGCGAAAAGCAATAATGGGCCTCAATTCATATAGGAAGCCCATCTCAGAAATCCATTCGAGTTCCAGGGGTTTGGCGGAGTTTGAGGAAGCGCGTCTCATCCCATCCGGCTTCTGGTAAGACGCGCGGGTGTGGCGCAAACGGTGGCGCATGCTTGTGGCGGTGCGGCTCCGATGACTCGGCTCCGTGGATGACGCCGCCTCATCGATGAAAGTTGCTGAGCGATCCTAACGAGTCTTCCCGCCACGGCCACCAACCTTGCCTCCTCAATTGTATCTGACCGGGCCATTATCCGTTTGTTGGGAGGCTGTATACTTACACAGATCTCATCTCAGGTCTGTTCGACACGGTTGTGGTAGCCTCAAGCCGTGCCCCAGGTAGCTGCATCCCGCCTCCATCATGCCCGGCGGACAGAACTTGCCATGGCGGATAGCTTTCCGCCAGGCAACCACAGCCTCCGCTCCGAGACTGGCGGCATCACGAGCTTCATCCTCCTTTCTTCCTACGACCAGACAGCAGTACAGCCTGCTCTCCCCCCGCCGCACGCCACTACCGCCCGCCCTCTTCGCCTCACGCAGCTTCTCGACCACCCGCAGTCGCCCCAAAGACAACAGTCACGTTTCCTCAGAGAGTCCAGAGAACTCGGAAAAGAAGGAGTTGAAGGATGAAGAGGAGAAGCAGCCTGACGCACAAGAGGAGGCCGTACGAGGTCCGGAGGCGCAGGGCAAGCATGAGCGGGACCAGCCATCGAACTCACCCGAGCCTATACCCCCTCCCAAATCTTCCCACGCACGGGGGACGTCTGGCGCTGAGTCGAAAGCGGACAACGAAAGCGCACCTGAGCCGCCGAAGCCGTCTGATCCGCCGTCTGTGAAGCCTCCTGGGGTGCCGGACATCTATCCCCAGCTCATGGCTGTGCCTCTCGTTAGGAAGCCTGTATTCCCCGGTTCCTACAAAACTCTTACTATAAAGGACAAGGAGGTTGGAGAAGCCATTGCGGAACTGGTGCGGAAAAGCCAGCCATATGTCGCCACTTTCCTACTCAAGGACGACAAGGCGAACAAGGATGTCATCGATGACCCGAAAGAGGTCTACGATGTGGGGTCGTTTTGCCAGATCGTCAATGTCATTGTCAGTGCCTCGACGGGTGTGGACTACTCCATGAACGTCACGCTTTACCCTCATCGCAAGATCAAGCTGAGTAGCCTGCAAGTCGCGGCTGAGGAGCAAGGAAAAGACAGTACCGAAGCCCCGACAGTGGTGGAATCCACACTAGGAGAAGAGGTGCTCGACGAAGCGCCTCAAGAGTCCCAAGGTGACGTTGTGGCTAGCTTCGAAGAGACCACCACGGAACCACAGCCAGACTCTCAACTCGCCTTGCTCAAGGGTCGCAAGGTCAGCATAGTGAACGTGGAGAACCTCACCGAAGAACCATTCGATACAACCAGCAGGAAGATCGAGTATTTGGTTGGGCAGATCATCGACACTTTCAAGCAGATCGTCAAGCTCAAACCCCAGCACTTTGCGGAGCCCGTCATACTCCCACAAGACCCTGTGAGACTGACAGATCTTATTGGAGCTCTCGCAGGCGCGCCATCCCAGGAGCTCCAAGAGACCTTTGAAGACATGAATATGGAATCTCGACTGCTGAAAGCGCTCGCTTTGTTGAAGGGCGAGCTGGTCAATGCCGAACAAGAAGCCCAATTAGATCGCGCTGTGGGCCAGAAGGCGAATGAGGGCTTCAGAAGGCATTTGCTACAGTCGAAGCTAGAAGCCATCAAACAAGAGCTTGGTATGGACGACAAATCTGACTACTCTCAATATACGGAGAAGGCGGACAAGCTAGCGATGCCACCTGCTGTCAGAAAGGCGTTTGACGAGGAACTGGGAAGACTCAAAAACCAGCGTGTGCACGCTCAAGAGGTGGGTACCGTGACTACGTACCTTGATACGCTGGTGTCGCTTCCATGGGGCAAGCGGACCGTGGAGAACTTCAATGTGAAGCACGCGCGGACCGTCCTCGATGAAGATCATTATGGCCTTCAAGATGTCAAGGACCGTATTCTGGAGTCTATTGCAGTCGGAAAGCTTCGTGGTGCTATTGAAGGGAAAATCCTGTGTTTGGTTGGCCCACCAGGCGTGGGTAAGACCTCGATAGGAAAGTCGATTGCACGAGCCTTGAACAGGCAGTACCAGCGCATAAGCCTTGGCGGTGTCCACGATGCGTCTGAATTGAAGGGCCATCGGCGCACTTATGTCGGCGCGATGCCTGGCCGTATCACCCGAGCACTGAAAAGCGCTGGATCTGAAAACCCGCTCATCCTACTTGATGAAGTAGACAAGCTCGGCAGGATGGGAATGCAAGGTGACATCTCGGCTACTATGCTCGAATTGTTGGACCCTGCGCAGAACAACGCTTTCCTGGACCAATATCTGGACGTTCCCCTTGATCTGTCCAAGGTGCTGTTCGTTTGCACAGCGAATCTGACTGACACGATATCAAGGCCTCTCCTCGACAGAATGGAGGTCATTCAGCTGTCCGGCTACGTAGCAGACGAGAAGCTGGCCATCGCTGAACGCTACCTGGTCCCAGCAGCAAAAGAAAGTAGTGGCTTGAAGGACGCTGATGTCGTCCTTGAGAAGGATGCCATCTTGGACCTGATCAACCGATATACCAGGGAGTCTGGCGTCCGTAAACTCAAGCAGCAGATCGAGAAAGTCTATCGCAAAGCGGCCATGAAGGTGGTGACCGACCTGGGCGAGGAAGCGCTTCCAGAATCGGAGGCTATTACGGAAGAGGGAGAACAAGCGCAGCAGGAGTCAGAGAAGACGGAAGATGGCGTGAACGAGACCCCCGAGCAGGTAGAGAAGGCGACCACGGTGGCACCACGGGTCGGGCTCAAGATCCCCGAGTCGGTGCATGTCTCGATAGCAAAGGACAACCTGAAGGACTATGTCGGCCCCCCGAAATATACATCGGACCGCCTCTACGACAGCGAGCTGACGCCGCCTGGTGTTGTCATGGGTCTTGTAGTTTCGGATGTTGGAGGCTTTGTGTTCTACGTCGAATCCATCCTCGAGAGCGCCCTCTCATCTAAATCGCAAGCCTCGCTCGAGCGCACCGGATCGATGAAGTCTGTCATGCAGGAATCGGCGCAGGTTGCATATTCATTCGCGAAGGGATTCGTTGCACGCGAATTCCCTAAGAATCGATTCCTGCAGCACGCAAAAGTACATATGCACTGCCCGGAAGGCGCTACACCCAAAGAAGGACCCAGTGCTGGTATCGCCATGGCTACCAGTTTACTGAGTTTGGCACTTGATGTACCGGTTACGAGCAAAATCGCTATGACGGGAGAGCTTACGGTGACGGGCAAAGTACTGCCGATCGGCGGTTTGAGAGAGAAGACGGTGGGTGCGAAGAGATCAGGAGCCAAGACTATCATCTTCCCTCAGGACAACCTGGCGGACTGGCTGGAGTTGCCGGATGTAAGTCGTTAACATCAATGTGTACATGCAGATGAGCTAACCGGCACGTGCAGTACATCAAGGAAGGAGTCGAGGGCAAGCCTGTCTCCTGGTATAAGGAGGTGTTCGAGCTCGTTTTCCCCGGTATCGATCGTTCGGCGGCGGAGCGGAGGTGGGAAAAGGAGTTGAGAGACAACGACTCTGACAAGAAGTCGTACAAGAAGAGCTTTGAGAGGTCCTACGACAAGGACGCTGAGAGGCCATACAAGAAGAGCTTTGAGAGATCATACGAGAAGGATTCTGAGAGGCCGTACAAGAAGGACTTTAACATGCCCTACGAGAGAGAAGCTAGGAGGCCCTTCAACCGAGGCTCTAGGAACCCCCCTAGGACTCCCTTCCGAAAGAGAGAGAGATCTGATGAAGTGAATGAAGACTGAGTCCAGTGGAAGGAAGGCATTGTACGATATCGCGTTGGCTTCATGGCTCTTTGAATGAGCCTTTCTGTATATCTGCATATCTCATGGCGCAAGGACGTGGCCGTTCCGTTTGCATGAGGCGGGATTGTATCTATCATTACTTGTATATATGGTACCAGCTTTTGGCTGCATATACGTAGACGTTGTTTTGAATGCAATAGCGTAGTACGAGACGTGCGCTCTGTGTGCGGGTACAGTGCGGGGTACATCAGCTTTTGTTTCACACGCACCAAATCTGGCAGTACTCCCAACCCCCGCTCTTGTCAACTGGTAACTAGCAGAGTAGACAACTCTAGTTTCCCATACATTCCCTTCGGAAGTTGACAGTACGCCACATCCGTCTCCAATTCGCTCTCACATCATACTCTCCCACACGCTCAAGCATAACTGCAAGCATCATCACACAAGCCACAAACGCCTCCCATCTCACCGTTTGGCGAATAAGCAATATAGATTAACAACGGTGCTCGAGTGAGGCACGGTGGCTGGGGTTGCAGCAAATCAATACAGTGTGCTACCGTGCAGCTTATGCTCGGAGGTGCACAATTGGGGGGCTGAGTGTTCACCACACCCTTGTTCAGGGTATGCGCTGGCGCACTCTCGCGATGCGGACTTCGTGAAGCCACGACGTTGCCCTGGGTGTGGGGAGAGGAGGGGTTTGATGGGGACGATGGGGACGATGGGGACGATGGGGACGATGGGGACGATGGGGACGATGGGGACGATGGGGACGATGGAGACTCGGGAGGGTCCCGCTGAGGGGTTTTTGGAGTCTGCGGGTCGATTTGGGAGAGCTAAAGGGATCGACGGGAGCGAAAATAATTAAAATGGAGCTCGAGCCCTCGAGGTTGGGTGCTTGACCGCTTCGCCAAGCGCGTCTGAGTGATGCGAGGGACAACGCCCAACCACGCACACTTGGTCGTCTTGCTCACCGCACCAGCTGCAAGTCGTTTTTTGCTCTCTTTTTCCCCCCAAACCCCTCTTCCGAGCTATTGTCGTGTTTCCCGAGCCGTCTTGCGCGCGTTGGCTCAGATACCGCACCCCAATGCTCGGGCCTGACCTCCCCACAGCTACACGCGCCTGTTAGGCGGGTGTCCGAAGCTGCCCAACAAGCGACCACCCACATACGCGCCGTCCAGCACGCAAAATATGCCGGACTTGCTGGGTCTGCCTACGGGGCAGTCGCCAGTGCGGTCGCGGAGTCGACAACGGGCGAGGACAGATGCCCACGAGCATCGACACAGCATGTGGGACCCCCTGAAGAAGATCGGGAGCTGGTTGCGGCGGGAAGAGGAGGGACATGCGCCATCTGGGAAGCTGGAAAAGAGCGAGGATGATACACAGACGAACGCTGCTCAATCGCGGACCAGTGCTGAGCCTCTCGGTCGTCCTGCTGGCTTGCCGGGGAGGAGAGCGAGCAGACGGGTTATTCCTGGACTTCCTCGACCGTTGACTTTTAAGAGGATGAATTCGGAGAAGAGGGGTAAGCTGCTTCCTGTGCCTGTGGATTCAGTGCACAGGAGAGCTGCATCGGCGGATCGGAGGATATCGCGGCTTGCTCCTATACGCACTCTCTCGCCGCCCCCGTTCAATGCTGCTTCCTTGTCTGCCCCAGATGTGCTTAGTCCACATGATAGTGCAGTTGAAGAGAAGCATGAACACACGATAGGAGGTGGTCCGGGGTCCAACATCCCAGCTGGTTGCCGGCAGGTCGACTATTCCCTGGATGAGAAAGTAGATTACCTCGCCCTGGAGGAACCGCCACCTCCACCTGCAGCTCGAGATTCGTTCTACGAGAAGAGCTCACAACGGTCTCTCTCAATCATCGACGACGTCATACTGCAAGAAGAGCTGGAGGCCCGGTGGATTCTCAACCTCAGCATGCATTTCCGGGACAGGTCGGACCGCGAGAAGTTCTTTATAACATTCGCAGAAGAACCCACCCGGTGGAGACGCGTCACAGTATCGTGTGATTACCGCGAGATGACTCCCGACTCGCTAGAGGCCGATCTCAAAACCCTCCATTATCAGAGAGACAAGAGCGCACGCATCTACGAGGCCATTCGCGACTCGCTCCCTGATATCCAGTTCTACGACACTGTTACCAATCTCAAGTTGCAGACCGAAGACGGACGGCTGCATGTGCACGTCACGGAGGATGTCAACGAGATCATCCCTTATCCCTGTCTCTCCGCCATAGAGCACCTGTCGTGTAAGAAATTCAGAGAAAGCAGTGTCAGCTTCGACTCACACATCTCTGGGTTTGTGTACAAAGTGCGCGTGCACAACAAAACGTACATCAAGAAAGAGATTCCGGGCCCAGATGCAGTCGAAGAATTTCTCTACGAGATCAACGCATTATGCAGCCTCGTAGATTCCAAATCCGTCATCCAATTCGAGGGCGTCATCGTAGACGAGGACAACGAGCTCATCAAAGGTCTGCTTATCAGTTACGCGGACCAAGGCGCCCTCGTCGACGTCCTCTACGACCACAAGCACACCGAGCAGATGCCCTGGTCGCGGCGCGAGAAGTGGGCTCGGCAGATCATAGAAGGGCTCTCAGAGATCCACGAAGCCGGGTTCGTGCAAGGCGACTTTACTCTTTCGAATATTGTCATCGATCGCCATGATAATGCGAAGATTATCGATATCAATCGTCGCGGCTGTCCGGTTGGCTGGGAACCTCCGGAACTCGCGCGGCTTATAGAGAGCGGGCAGCGCATCTCTATTTACATCGGCGTCAAATCGGACCTGTTTCAACTTGGGATGGCTCTCTGGGCGCTGGCTGAACAGCAAGATGAGCCGGAGAGACAGGAGAGGCCTTTGTGTCGCTCTTTCGACAGCCCGAGTTCTGTTCCTGATTACTTTCGCGATCTCGTTAGAGCATGTCTCACCGATAACCCCAGGGGTCGACCAGCTGCAGCACGCTTGCTGGACAGGTTTCCTGAAGAAACCCACGATGAAAGGGAAGCCGTGACCGCAGCATACCGTCACATTGTTGCTCGACCCTGCCCCGGAAAAGAAAAAGCCTACCACGGCCCCACACCCAATCAGTCATCAGTCCCAGCCCAAAGACACCAACGCTCCCCGTCCTCCTTCTCAAACGTCCACTTCCACTCCACCGAATACCTCGACTCCGGCAGCTCCTACATCCTCCCATCCCACAGCCGAGGCCGCTCCCCGCACAACCGCAGCCAAAGCCGCAACCGGCGCTCCGATTACTCTCCCTACCCAGGGGAACCCTACCCCGGGCCCCGTTCCATCATGTCGCTCGACGACAGCGAGCTCGAAAACGAGCTTGCAAGTCTCCCTGCCAGTCGCGAAACGAGGTGGGAGCAAGTGTATGTTGATGGGGATACGAAGTTGGTACAAAGGGGCGTGATTGACATCGATGCGAGTGATTTTGAGAAGAAGGAGGGAAATGTGAGGCGTTCGCCGCCGGCGGAGGTGGTTGATGTGAGGGAGGGGAGGAAGAGTGAGGAGACACCGAGGAGTCACTCGATGATCGAAGAGGTGAAGTTGCCGCTCGTGCAGTTGACAACGGTAACTGCGTGTGTTGGCGGCAATGCGGAAGTGCCGCGAAAGCCGGCGAGTAAGGCTTCGTTCAGTGAGCGCGTGCATTGTCCTTCGTCGCCAGAGGAGGAGAAACGGAGGCATACTCTCGCGGACTTGGAGCACGAGATTTCTGCGGATCTCAGTGCAGGGCATATCACCACCGCGACTGCAAGCGGTATGGAGCTCAGTCCAACGGACACGGAGACCCCGAGTGATTTCCACGCTCCCATACATCAGGATTCTGGGTTCAATGAGGATCAGCCTGATCGGATATCATTTGAGAACGAGAGAATAAGACAGAGTTTGGAGGATGGTAGGAGGGACTTGTGTTGGGTGGATGAAGAGGAAGAGATGGTGGCGGGGAAGATGTGGGATGAGAAGGATGGCACCATGATAGCGGAAACTCCAATCGAGGGAGAAGATTGGCGGCTCAAGCTGCCAGATATGAGGCCAAGAGCGAAGAGTGTACCGGATTCTGCGCCTGAGAAGGTGAAGATCGTGGAGAGGAAAGGATCGCTGAGTACGATCCAACCGAGGGACTTCGCACCAGGAGAAGAAGTCTCGAACAAGCCATTGCTCACGACGATTCCGTCGTTCAACCTCGCAGAACACAAAGCTGTCGATGAGAAATCGTCACTTAACACCATCCGACCACCGAGTCTCACGATACCGACATTCCACCATAACATCCCCCAGGCTGTTGATACATCGGCTGCGCATTCCGAATACCCCAAGCTATAAGACGAACAACATGTCTTCTCAACATTTGCAGGCGAGGTTTCAACGCCCGCGTTTTATTTCCTTCTACTTCATGCATCATGGATGATGGTATATATATACATTTAACTATTTAGCGCGTTCTTTTTTTTTTTTTTTTTTTAAAGGAAAGACTGGTATCATGATGTCCGAGCGTTTGGGTATATTAGACTTTTTTGCATTTCTTCTTGGTTACGACTTGGGGGTTATCGAGGAAGCGAGTCAGCGGTTTTTCTATGTGTTATTGAGCGAGTGGATATATATTTTTGGATTGATTTGCTGGTCTGGCAATGGCGGTTTGGATCGTTTATATAGGTACCTAGGTATTTTTGAATCTTTGTTTGTTTTGTTAGCATCGGAATTCGACGACGTTATGAGAAACTGACTGACGTTTTCGATCAACCATCTATGATGGGAAGGGGAGGAGCGACTCTCCTACTTCCTCCCTCACAAATGACTTCCAGACCCTCAGCTTTCTCCCTCTTCTAACTCTTCTACAACCCCGTCCTCCTGATTTTCCCCAAACGTCTATTCAACACAACCGTCAATCTCAACGATAAGTTGAGCCTCCCCTAACCCGATCTCGGCCCGCCCCATCGCGTGCACGACGTCAGGTGGACCCGCGTTCTCGGGACCGGGATCCAGGGTGCTTTAGTAACTCGCAGCGCCGCGGATCGCCGCCGCCGCCGCCACACGTCACCAGTTTGTGCTCTTATCAACTGAGAGAACACTGCAACGACACTCACGACGCCTGGCTACCTTGATTTGCTGGCATGAACGCTGTGTTTTTGACGATGTTGTCGACGCCTCTTTATACATTATCCTAGAATCAACAACCCACCGCCCGCGCACGCTCCCCGCGCACCCCGGAACAATGCCGCCAACACTTCACCGCAAACGAGTCGCCGATACACCGCCTCCTGCGCCCGAACAAGCGAGGAAACGGAGGCATAAGGAGTCTGTATGGCGGACGCTGGATGCATTGCCGACGGCTGCGGGATCAGATGAGAGGGTTCGAGAGTTATTGGAGCAGGAAGATAGCGCGGATGAGAGTAGTGAGGTTGAGGTTGTTGTTGTGGAAGATGAGAACGCGGGGGAGAAAAAGAGCGGTGGGAGTAAAGCGGGGGAATGTGTGGATGGGGAGGAAAAGCTGGAGGTGAAGGAGAAGGAGAAGCCGAAAGAGAAGAGGAAACGGAAACGGGAACGACGGGACGTAACGCCGCCTGCGAAGGAAGAGTTGAGGAAACGGGAGACAAGGACAAGACCGAGAAAAGATGCGGGGGAGGTGTGGAAGACGCTGGATGCGGCGCCGAGGTTGCTGAGGTCGCAGAGTAAAATCAAAGCGTTGTTGGAGCAGGAGGATGAGAGTAGTGTGGGTGAAGAGGAGGACGAGGATGAGGAAATGGAGTTTGAGCATGTGGCAAGTCGACCTGCTGAGAACGGCGAATTGGACAGAGATGAGGAAGAGGGTAGCGACGATGGGGACGAAGACGACAGTGACGATGCCGCGGAAGAAGACGATGAGCGATACCTCTCACTCCTCCCTACGACGCCAAGCGCTTCTGAACCTACTCCCAGCGCTGTCAGTCTGACGATCGAACCACATCATGTCCGCAACAATACTTTTGCGAGGGAGAAGGGGAAGAAAGGGGCTTCGAAACGGCAAAAGGAAATTCGGATTCAGACGCATTGTCTGCATGTGCAGTTTTTGATGGCTCATAATATGTTTCGGAATGCGTGGGTGCAGGATAAGGAAGTACAGAGGGTGCTGGTGAGGGCGATGGGGGATGGTTGTTGGAAGGAGGTGGAGAGGTGGTGGAGAGACTCGGGATTGGGTGATGGGGAGAAGAGGGTTGTTGAGGGTGGGCGGGAGAAGAAGGAGAAACTGTGGGGAAAGACTGCTCAGCGGGGAGTTGAAGAGTTCAAGGATGATAATAAAAAGGCGAAAGCGGGATCGGCGATGAATAAGAAGACTCGGAAGAGAGGACAGAAAGAAGCCGAAGCTGTGTCGTCGAAGGATGAGGCTGGGCACAGCGACATACACCGCAATCAGAGAGATTGGGGCGCTGCTTCTGATCGTGCCGAACCGAATACCCCGAACCTATCTGCGGGTGACCCACTCATTCGGTTACTGAGGTATTTGACTGCATACTGGAAAGCCAAGTTCAGGATCACGGCACCTTGCCTGCGGAAAAGGGGGTATCTGTCGCCGTCCATACTAAAAGCAGAGATAGGAGCTTGGAAAGAAGACCCGTCTGACATGGATATATTCGGCGAGCGCATCCGCAATCTGGAAGAGTTTCGTGAAGTAGCGCGGAAATGTGAGGGAAGTAGAGACGTGGGACAGCAGTTGTTCACCGCGTTGTTGAGAGGATTGGGAATAGAGGCAAGGATGGTTGCGAGTCTTCAGCCTGCCGGAATCGGATGGAGTCAAGTTGAAGAGGGGAATCCGAAGGATCTGGAGAAGCTGAAAGCAAGACGTACCCGCTCCGTCGTTGTGCCTCCCCCTGTGTCGAAGACGGCGTCACCGGTTAAGCCGACAAGAGGAGCACAGGGACGCATAACCACGAACTTCGACGACGAAGAAAGCAGTGATCTAAGTTCCGTCATCTCCATCTCTTCATCTTCCGCCTCACGGCCGATCATCTCACGCAAGAACGACAAAGCCCGCAAATACGCAGAACAACTCCCCTACCCAACCTACTGGACAGAAGCCATATCCCCTCTCACCAACAACCCCATCTGCGTCTCACCCTTCCCAACCACCATCATCGCCCCCACTTCATCCACGACCCCAAACCTCTCCTCCTTCTACCCCCGCGGTTCCGCCGCCGACAAAGCCAAACAGGTCTTCGCCTACACCCTCGCCTTCTCCCCCGACAACACCGCAAAAGACGTAACAACGCGCTATCTCCCCTCGCACACTTGGCCGGGCCGCACAAAAGGCTTCCGGCTCCCTCCCTCCAAAATTCCAATCTACAACCGCCGCGGTAAAATCCAACGCTACATAACGCATGACTGGTTTTCCACAATCCTCCGCCCCTACCTCCGCGCCCCCAAAGACGCCAAACCCTGGGACGAGTGGGAAAACACGCACGACCTCGTCCCGGCCTCCGCCGCCAAAGTCCCCACGCTCGACGACTCGGAACCGGAAACCCCAGTCAAAGAATCCCTCCAAGCGTACAAAGCGAGCACAAAATACATCCTCCCCATCCACCTCCTCCGCGACCAAGCCCTCCATCCCTCCGCTCACCCAATCCGCCATTTCCACACCACAAAAGGCGTCTCGCACCCCGTATACCCGCGGTCCGCCCTCGTGTCGTGTAAATCCGTCGAACAGTGGCGCCGCGAAGGCCGCGAGATCAAAGCCGGCGAGCAGCCGCTCAAACACGTGGCCCCGCGCGCCGTGACCGCAGCACGGAAACTGGAGATTCTGGATCGGGAGCGCGAGGACGGAACGCCGGTTCTGCAAGGCCTGTACGCGGAGTTTCAGACACAGTGGATTGTGCCGGAAGCGGTGGGCGAGGATGGAAAGATCCCGGTGAATGGGTATGGGAATGTGGATGTTTTTGTAAAGAGTATGGTACCGCGCGGCGCGGTGCATGTGGCGATTAAGGGCGTGAAGGGGGTTTGTAGGAAGTTGGGGGTCGAGTTTGCTGAGGCGTGTGTGGGGTTTGAATTTGGGAAACGGAGGGCGGTGCCGGTTATGCTCGGGGTGGTGGTGAAGGAGGGGGATGAGGGGGTGGTGAGGGATGCGTGGAGGGAGGAGTGTAAGGTGAGGAGGGAGAAGGAGGAAAAGAAGAGGACGGAGATTGTGCTGGGGACTTGGAGGAGGTGGTGTAAGGGGTTGGTTGTTAGGGAGAGGATGGGGAGGGAGTTCGGGGATGATGAGGTTGAGGAAGTAAGAGAGATGCCGGGAGTGGAGGAACGAAGTGGGAGGATGGAAGGAGGGTTTTTGAGAGACGGGGAGGGCGAGGAGGAGATGGAGGGTGGGTTTGTTCGAGAGGGGGAGCAAGAGCCGGGTGGCTTTCTACGAGATGATGAAGACCAGGAGCAACTGGCTGGCGGCTTCTTGCTTGAAGAAGATGACGATGAAAAACGGACCCCTTCGAAACTGACAATCGAGTACGGAGACTATGATATCCCGAGGAAAACGGCCACTCCATTATCTTCCCGCCAAACGCCAATATCACTGTCAGCAGCGGCGCAAATGCAAGAGCAGGGCGGGTTTCCAGGTGGCGGGTTCGAGGAACATGAGACTGCAGATAAGGAGGTTGGAGACAAACATCAGGGAGTCGAAGATGATGATGATGAACAAGAAGAAGAAGAAGAGGAAGCAGCAGAACAAGCCAAGCTCCATGCTTCGACGCGAAAGAAAGCCGCAAAGCTACTCAGCACCCGAAAACCGAGGACCCATCGCACCGCCACCACGAAGGGCAAATCCGCAGCAACTCCGCAAACAACAAAAAAGAGAAAACTAATGCTATCCGACGATGACGACGCCAACCCCGATGTCAATTCGTCACCCCATGATAAAGAATCGCACGGCGGCAATGAAGATAACGTCAACGACGACGAAGACGAAGATCAAACTTTCACACCAGGACCACGAACCACGCGATTAAAAGGCAAAGCCCCCGCTCGTGCAAAGAGGGACAACGGCGTAGAAAATGTGACGAATCTGCGGACACCAACGACGCGGCGGAGTACAAGGCGGAAAACGGTCCGGAGTCCGTATTTCGTGGGCGGCGAGGAGGAAGATGAGGAAATGTGAGGGAAGAGGGAGTGAGATTTACAGTTAAAGTCTGAAAGAGCGCAGTAACTAGAAGCATGAAATAAGAAGACTCCAGATTAGATTGATAACATTTGATTTCGGGTCCAGTTTTGACGAGCACATACCAACCAACTCTCTTGGCCACATGATGCAAGGGATAAGGCTGAGGGCACATGGGACGGACGGGTATCGTCGATCATCCGATATGAAGAAGATCCGGCTGACACGTGGTTGACATCCGCTAGGATTGGACATTAGAAATGTGCCGCAACGCTGCATATCAAAAAGCCAACAAACGTGTCATAAGCCCATGAATGAAGAGTGACCAATCATATTCGATATCCGCTAATCCCCACCACCATACCACCTCAATCCAAACATCTGCTTCACAGTCGGCAATAGCCAAACGACATTCTTCCCCGATCCCTTTACTACTTACTCCTACACATTCTCACCCTCCACCCACAGCACCACTAGAATAATTACAGAGAAGAACCCTTTCCATCCCTATCAAAAAGCCCCAAAAAAACAGACAGGAACGACCAACAATAGGAAGAAGACACGAACAAAATGGCTCGAGATGCGCTATCGAAAGCGGGGAAGATGGTAGAAAGTAGAAAAGAAACGCTCTGACACAATCTTGCTGTAGTTCGAACTGGAGAGGAATCTGGCAGCAACGCAGGCGCTCGCTGACGCGCGGTAGCAGAGAAAGGCCGGAGAGGTGGATTTCGGCCATTGGGAGTCGGCTGCGGCGAGGCAAGAAAGGAAGCAAAGAAGCCGGCCTTTTCGGACACAGGGGTAGCGGGGTATTCGAGTGGTTCTTGTTGACGGCCGTAAAGTTCGTGCGTGTGGGGGTGGTGAGCATGGCGACGGCAACCAGCTAGGACGTTCAATCGAGAGGCGAGCACATGGCTGGGGGAGGATTGCCAATCGACCGCAAATCCCGAACTCGCGAAAAAGGATACAATGCAGGTGAGTGCGCCGAGAAAGAAGAGAATCGCTTTTAGAAGGCGGATTAGAGAATTAGTGCATTCAGGTTGCGCTGGACGATCATGTCTTGGACGGAGGCCATGGTCTTCTTCAGCAAATCCGTGTCGGTTGCGTTGGTGTAATGGACGTAGACCTCCTTCTTCGGCTGCCGTACCAGGTTGCGGAACTTGTTTGCGAAGAAATCCTGACCAGCTTCGATATCCGTGTGCCGGCCTGTGTAGTCGGGGAAGATCTTGTTGATGGGGCTCATGCCACCTGCAATTTTTTCCCGGAACAGGTCGATCTTGTTGAGGAAAAGGATGAGGGCGGACTTCTCGAAGTACTTCGAATTGGATATGGACTCGAACAGCATCAGAGCTTCGTGCATTTGGTTCTGCAAACATTAGAAGGAGGCCGCGATCAGGATTGGTAGCACTTACGCCACTTCTGTCCTCAACAAGCACGTGATCGTAACCGCTGATGGCAACGAGGAATAGGACGACTTGGACATTGTCGAACACGTGGATCCACTTCTTACGCTCGGAGCGCTGGCCGCCGACGTCGAACATGCGGTAGGTGAGGTTGCCGAGCTCGAAGATGGTCTCGGTGATGCCCGTGGTTCGCAGCCGGGTGCGGAGGATGTCCTGGTCTGTGGGGAGATAGTCTTTGGCGAAGAGGCGCTCTACATCGGAGAAGAAGCTGTGTGGTGGTTAGGAGTACGAATGACATGCGGGGCGAGGTACGCACTAGCTGAGATTGTCGTGAAGAGCGTACTGGTTGCCCTTGAGGATGGCCAGCTGCACGCCTTTGTCGGCCCACAGGCTGTTGAAGGCTGAGAGACACTCCTGAGGCATGAAGTCTTCGATACCAATTTCGGGGTCAGCCGCAATCAGCTCTGCGAAGCGCTGGAATAGTGTTAGAGAGGGCCGAGTCGACAAAATGGGCTGCCTACCAGGTTGTCGTCATCCTCGAACTCGGTCTCCTGCTCCTGCATGGCCGCGAAGATGGTCTGGAAGGAGGTGATGAGATTGTTGAAGATGATGGCACGCCATTGCTTGCGTTCGGTCTTGTTGAAGCCGCCAGCGTGGATAACGCGCATCTGCTTCAGCACGGTCGACTTGCCGCTCTCACCGGCGCCTGTGGTTATTCAGCTGGTGTTCAGTCTAAAGTTGCGGGGATGCGGTCCGTACCGAGCAGCAGGAGTTTGACCTCCCGTTCCTGCTTCTTCCTGTCATTGCGAATGGCCTTCTCGATCTCCTCGTTCCGCCGAGACTCGGGGTTCTCGGGTTTCTTGCCAAAGCACATTATCCCGGGGGCCATGTAGCGACGCGCAGCATGCGAAGTGTGGTGTGTGTGTGTGTGTGGATTATGCGACCGGCGTCCTCGCGGTGCGGACAGCGGTGCGGGTAGCGGGCTCTGCCGTCAGGGTCAGCTTAGTGCAGGCAAAAGGCCGGCCAGGGCGTAAGCAGACGTACAGGGAGCAGCAGCGGCAGTTTGCGTCCACAACAGGCGGTCCGGGCAAGGCTGCTGAAGACGGACAGACAGCACGAGGGAGTTACTGGATGCGGAAAGGTTTTTGAGGGGAGCTCGAGCTAGAGTGGAGGGCGGGGTCCCGACAGACGGACACAAGCGACAAAGAAATGACAATAATAATAACGGCCGCAGCGAGGGCACGCGGAGTGGTGTGAAAAAAAGCACGTTGAGCGGAGTCGACGAGTCGAGAGGGGCCTCTTGCTGCTGGCTGTGGGGAGCCGTGCGGTGTCGTGAGAGGTCAAAGCCAAACACGCGTGAGGAGGCAGAGGTCGAAAAAGAGAAAGAGAAAACGGCGTGCGCACAACGAGAGGGTGTTTGGGGTGTTGTAGGTGGCAGTAGTAGGTTAGCAAGTTAGGAGGAAGAAAGTAGCAGAATAATAGGGCGGGTCCGCCGCTTCATGTCCCGCGGGCCCCCTGTCGTTGTGCTAAACACGCATCCCAAATCAGTGCAAAAACAACGCTCGGAACTGCACCCGTGGCCCGACCGCAGACGCGGCCATTATTCGTGCCGCCATCGGGGCCTTGCTGCCGGGGGAGTTGCAGGCGACTTTTCCCCTCAACACACCCTCCTTCGCTGCGAACGGACCCCGCCCAGCCAGCGCGGAGCAGCCAGAGCCTACCCAGGTGGCTTTGTCCACTTGGTGTGTGTGACGGTGACACCGGCCTTGTGCTCGCTACACTCTGAGGCTGCGTTTGCCGGCGGAGCGTCGTGTGGGCTGTATGCATGTCTGTGGCGGCACCCGGTAAATGGCATACCGATAAGCAGTAGATGGCATACCAATAAGCTAGCGAGCCAATTACTACCTCCGCATGCTTCTGCGCCACACATCTCTTGCACCTCTTCTTTCAACGCAGGACTTCGTTTTTTCGAGAAAAAACTTGGGGTCAGGGTTAAGGATTAGGGTGGTTAGGGTTAGCTATAGGGTAAGAGCTGGAGAACATAAGAAAAAGTGTCGTTGCGAGTGAATGTGGCGCTTATTGGTATGCCATCTACTGCTTATTGGTATGCCATTTACCGGATGCCTCTGTGGCGCGACGGGATCCGGAGGAGAGGATTGGGATGCTTGGACTGCCTTAGCTCACGTTTCAATTCACTGCGGGCCCACTCTGTTCTCCCAGGGTTCGTGGTCGCTGTACGCCCGCCCTGCTCTCACGCGTCCGAGGTACATGGCAAAGTCCACATTCTGGGCGCCTGGACGGAATCTGCTTCCTGCAGCAGTGCACAGAGCCAGGCTAATGGCCTTGTCTTCTCCAAGGGCGCTCGGGATGGTGTGAAATGCTGAGACCTGGCTTGGAGCGAGTGGATCTTGTCGCTCATGGCCCGTCCCTCCCGCTCGCCTCCGCCGACCGCCAAACTCTCCGCTGCCAGGCCCTTCCCGGCTGCCACCCACTGACATGACGCATACATCCTCATGCTCAAGCCAACAAATCCTGCTCTTTGGCCCTCCTGTCTCACTCCCCCTTTGCGTCGCACAGGCGTGCCCGCGGCCACCTGCACGGGTTCTGGATAAACAGCCGGCTCTTTGATTGCCTGGACGGGGCCACAGCCTCTATCGCACCCTCACGCCGCCAACACCATACGCTGCCCGGATGCTCGACACGAAGGACAGCCCATGCCGGACCCTGACCCTCCGAACCACAGCAGCGACCAGAGCAATCTTGTTGCTCGTGGCAGCCCCCTTTTCATGGCCCGAGACACCCTGATCTCCAACTGGCTCCCCAATCGAGCCTCGTATGCAGCAGCATGTATATTAAGCTCCGACCCAGCGTCACAAGGGAAAACGTGGAGCATCACACAATCGAATTTCCCTGTCCTACTTCCAGCACTCGTCCGCCGCACGATGCTGTCTGTCGGCCTCTGACAGGCTGAGCCAGCGTCCTGGTTTGACAGCAGGTCCCGCGCCTTCCGGCATGTTGCACCTGATGGGCATTGTGTGCTCTGTATCGCTCGCTCGCTCGGTCGCCGAGGCCCCTGTATCTGTGAGCCTTTCCTTTGGGAAGCCGTTGCTCATGTGACCGTAGCACATGTGTTGAGCCAGTATACGCAGGATACACGGCATAGATTGAGGACGATGATATAGGTAACGCGTCTCATCAGATGCTTCTTGCAGCTTCTGCTTGCTCAGCAGAAGTCCAGGGAATCGTCGTTTTTCTCGTGGCCAGTTTCTTGTTTTCCATATCCCTCCTCTTTCCTTGCTCTCAGTCTCTTCCTCAATCTCTTCCTCAGTCTCTTTCTCAGTCTCTTCCTTAGTCTCTTCCTCAGTCTCTCAGATTATCGTATCTCCCAGTCTTCTGTTGCCGTTCATCCGAGAACCTGGCTCAAATTGAAGTCTCTGGCTCAGTTAGTTAGGGAGTTTCTGTCAATGAGGGGGGGGGTTCACGATGCATGGCCGCGTGTCTGGAATATGGAGTAAACGTCGACCTCCACGTGTAGCGAACAAGAATACATGCATGTTCCAGAAGTTGTTGTTCTGTGCTATCTCTTTCACCGTCTTCTCCCACGAGGTCCGAGCGCCCACGATCCCCACCTTCCTCGACGTCCTGTGTGCCTTCCGTTCTGTCAGGAGGAACCCGAAGTAGACCCGTTCTCCAAGGCGGTCACAACAACAAGCCTCTAATCGATCCGCTCACCGCTTCTCTCACCACTATTCCCATTCTTCCACCTCCTCCACAGCGCTAACGTCGACTCGGCCCTCTGTCGAAGCCACGCGTGCGAAAGTGAAAGCCGTGGGGAGCATTACCGCGCAGCTCACCGCCTTGTTACGCTCGAGGAGATCAGAAGGTGCTAGCTAGCTGCAGACCGCTCAAGCAACATGGTCGCTGAAAATACTCTCCCGGTTGGGCTACGCGCCTCCAGACACGCTCCGTCGACACCAATCCGTACGGCTCCTTCGTTTCCGTCCGCTGCGCCCTCGCCTCTTGGACGCACCAACGGCACAACTGCCACCAAGGACCTTGTCCCATCCCCAGTTATGGCGCACGTCAACCCTGATGCCCAACTTGCCGTCATGCAGAACGAGTTGCTGCGTGACGAGGTGGAAAACCAGGTGAAAATCTTCAACAAAACGGTCTCCTCTGCTGTCATCAATACTCGTCATCTCATCGAGCTCCTCGCAGACTATTTCAAGCAGAACAGCAAGGCTTCCAAGGCAGAACTCAAGGTTGTGGAGGACCTCTCGCAGGAGCTCCAACAACTGGTTGACTCTGGAAAAGCCACTGCCTCTCTTGTTCCGCAGTTCCTAGAGAAACAGGAGGCGAACATGAAGCTCTACCATAACTCGGTCATGAACGAGATGATGAGGGAAACTCAGGATGAACTCAATCTGCAGCACAAGAAGGTCAACATCCAGTAAGTGGACATGCTCTCACCGTTGTTTGTACTGACTCGCATCCTCCAGGCATTCACTCATTTTGGAGCACCAAGAGACTTTTCAGGATTACAAGCAGCAGACAGAAAGCAAGCTCAAACAGTTGGCAGAGCTGCAGGAGCGCGTGTCTCGCCTGACTCTCGACAAAGGTCTACTCCGCACAGAGCTGGAAAGCTATAGAGATCAACTCGAGAAGGCAAATGCTGAACAGGCCGGAAACATTCCCCTTGTTGAGGATCTGAAGAAGGAACTGCAGACAGCCTTGGAGGTCAAGCGTGAGCTAAAGGAAGAGAATGAGACTCTTCGGCAGACAGTCATCGAACTGAAGAGCAACAAGGCAGACCAGGACGCAAGTGCACTTAAGGAGATGACCGAGGCGTTGAGCCAAGCCTCAGAGGAAAAGATGACTCTTAAAAAGGCCAACGAGAAGCTCAGAGCTGGTGAAGCTGTCCTCCGGAAGGAGATGGAGCAACTGAAGAATGAGCATACTGCCTTGAAAAAGAAGTATGACGATCAATCCGCCGAGTTCTCCAAGATGTTTACGGTAGGTTTGTACAATTTGAGTTGGAGCCACAACTGACATCGCACAGGAGTCCAGCTGTCATGCAAGCAACATGGCCAAATTGACTGCAGAGCTAGAGGAGACGAAGAAGTCCAACCTTAACCAGAGCAAGACCAACACGGACCTTACCCTGGCCATCGAAAAGCTTGCCAACCTGGAGAAGGAGAAAGCGTCTCTACTGAAGACCAACCAGGACCAGAAGAAGCAGATCGATTCCCTAGAGCGCGACGCAGTGCAGTCCGAAAAGCTGAGCACTGCCTTTGAGCAGGAGGCAAAAGCTAAGATGCAGCAGCTGGAGGATCGGGCGGTGGAGCTCGAGCTTGAGAACAGCGACCTCATGAAGCAGATTACCAGTCTTCAGAAGAAAACTTCTATTGTTTCCGTCGGACAAGCCAATGGCAACAGCGGCAATGGCAACAGCGCGCTTGTCGAGGCTCTGAAAGCGCAGGTTCAGGAGTCGGAGATTGAACGGAAGCAGCTGAGCGAGAGCCTGGAGCAGTGGCAGCTCCTCGCAAAGGTAAGAACCAAGCTGTGAGATGTTGTACAAGTAATGCTAACGCTTGCAGACGACGTACGCCGAATACAAGGAGATGCTTCCCAAGTGCGAGGAAGCGGACAAGCTCAGGAGGGACTGCGCTGCCAAAGAAGAGGAGATCAACAAGCTGCGGCACTCGCTTCAGTCCGCGAAGTCGGGCAAGCCAGGCTCGGACGCAACCTCTGCTACCGTCCAGTATTGGAAAACAAAGTACGAGATGCTCTTGGACTCCCTTCAGAACGTCAGCTAGCACCGGAGCGCGAAGGGATTGAGGGAAATGGCGGTGCAGAGACATGGCCGTCGGCTGTGCGAGCACTAACTATCTTCGGCTTGATGTGTTCCGGTAGGCGTTTCTGGTGGTCCTCGGAGGACCTGGTAATTTGAGTGGAAGGCGATTCTCGACTGGTACACATGCCTTGAAGTGGGGTCATGCTTACTTACTCCTGGAGGACGGCCATACTGTTTAGCTCTTCGAGATCCGCCAGAATCCTTAGGGTCTATTTGACAAGGGTAGGGTACGCTGGCTCTGCATGGAATCAAAATATCTGGATTTAACCTCATGACCACACTGCTCGAGGGACCTAGACTTGCTATCCAGTCAGCCGTTAACTCATGCGGACATGTCATGCCTTCTTTCGCTACCCGAAGTCAGCGCCATCCACGAGGATGAAAAGTCCTGCTGATGAGTATCCCAACGCCATAAAAACGCCCAACCATAAATTTCAAAAACGCCCCAACTCTTCCCAAGCCCTCCAACCTATCCAACCCTCTTACCTATCCCACCCTCTTATCCCCCACCTCCCCCTTCGGCTCCCCCTCCCCATTCCCCCGACTCAAATAATCCTCATTCTCCGCATCCTCATACTCCGCAATCAACCCCTGTACCACCTCCTTCGCATCATCAAACTCCTCGAGCGTTTTCTCAAACATGGGTTCCCGTTTATAGCTTTCGAGGAACGCGTTTCGCTTCCTCAGGGCGTTGTACTGCGACACGATTCTTTTGAAGAGTGTGGCGATGCCCGTGTGGTTTGCGAGCATGAGCCCGGAGACGCGGTGAGAAGAGGGGACGTAGGGGGATTTGCGGGTTAGGGCGACTTGGATGGAGGCCGGGCCCCAGGGGATGAAGGTTGCGAGACGGCGTTCCCGGATGCGGAGGAGGGATTTGTGGACCTAGGGGGGAGGGGTGTTAGGTTTGGGTTTGAAGTTTGGACGAGGGAGGGGTTGGGGAAGGGTTTGGGGGAGGGGAATGCGGGGAGAGAGAGGGAGAGAAAGAACTTACATCAGTCGGATCCGCCTCCCCTTGGATGATATTCAAGATACTCATATAACAGCTCTTCTTTGTCGGGTTCGTCGACACCATCCTATTCTTCGGTTGCAGGAGGCGTCGCATGACGTCTAGCACTGTTGTCTTCCGCACTGTTTTCGCTTGCTCGACGTTCTCGCCCGAAAACGGTGTGTACGAGGTCATGAGGAAGTGGCAGCGCGGGGTGGGAATTAGCGACGCCACGATGCCGACGAGGTCGTTGTGCATGTAGCCTGGGTAGCGGAGCGTTGTGGTACTGGCGGACATGACGGTGGACACGAGTTGGTTTGTTTGTTGGAAGGAGGGATTTTGGACGTGCAGACGGTCGGCGGCGATGCGGGAGAGGGCGCCGTTGTCTAGGACGACCTGCTGTTGTCAGTTTTCTCGGCTGTAGTCACAGAACCAAGGGGATACATACCACACTATCCGCATTCTGCGTTAACCTCTTCATACTCAAGAGACTGTTATACGGCTGCACCACGATATCCGGATCCTGCGTGTTCGGAAACACCGTATACGTCTGAATCAGCTTCTTCGGAAACCGGTCGTTCAGCCTCTCGAGCATAAAGCTTCCTAACCCAGACCCAGTTCCTCCAGCAATACTGTGCAACAGCATAAAACCCTCGAGCGAGTCACTCCCGTCCGCTTCCCGGTCTATCATGTCCAACACCTCGTCTTGTACTTGCTCGCCCATGTGGTACCCCGTTGCCCAATTGTTGCCGGCCCCTGTTCCGTCTTTATGGATGTAGAAGTTCTCGGGGTTGTAGATGTTGCCGTAGGAGGAGTTTTGGATCGAGTGCAGCACGCGGGGTTCTAGGTCCAGGAGGATGGCGCGAGGGATGTAGCGTGTGTCGTCGGATTGGTAGAAGAAGACGTCTTTGCGGTCGCCACCGAGGGTCGCCGTGTCGGAGAGGTTGCCATCTGCGTTGATGCCGTGTTCGACGCAGAGTTGTTGCCAAAATTGTTGGCCGACTGAGGACTGTGTTAGTTGGTGAGGTCGGCATGGGGAGAGGGGACGGACCGCTGTTGCCGCATTGGCCGGCTTGGATGGTGATTATTTCTCTTCAAGTATGTTAGAGGGTTTTCTGAGGCACTTTGGGGGTGTCTGTTGCTCGTACCTAGGCATGTTTGCGGCGTGTGGTTGAGGTGCGCGGGTTGACGCGTTGCGGGGATGTTTGGCGCGTCGTGGGTTTTCTGGTGGAGCTTGGGCCTTTGGTACGGCTATGTAGTCGAGGGAGATGTCAACATTCACTGACGGCGGCCGGATTACTGGGTTCGACTCATAATGGAAAGCAAGCAAACGAACGAAAGAACCATGCAGCGCATAGGAAGGTGGAGCACACATGTCGGGCGTGGTGGATGCGGAACGCTATTTGGAGCTAACCCGAACGGGCAATTTCTCTCAGACCTCCCTCCAGCTAAACACCCAGCTAAACACTCTCCAACACCGTCGCACGAGACCGTCCAAACGACTTCGCCTCCTCGACGCCGAATTTCGTGCGGTAAACCCTCGCAAAGAACCAAACCATGAGGTTGAGCCTCAACACGTTCGCCCACAGCAACAACCCCACCTTTGCCCGCGTCCCCTCATGCCATCCCTTCCTCACCTCTAGGAATAGGCGCGGATCATCCGTAATAACACCATCTAGCTGATGTCGAATATCCCACTTCATCAACGGCTCGTCATTCACAGTCCATGCGAAGACTGGCCTCTTATCGCTGTGAGCCTCCCGGATGAAATTGCGTCCCCAGGGCGTCATGAGACATGCTTGTAAGAGGTTGAAGGAGACGTTGGGGACTTTGAGGAAGGCGGAGGCGTTGGCGATGGAAAACCCAATGTATGTGATGGGGAAGCCCGGGAGGTGTTGGGCACAGAGTGACAGGTACTTTGCGGCCCAGATGCCGAGGACGATACGTGAGGACCAGGGCCGCGTCGATGGCGGGACGCTGCGGATTGTCTCGCCGATCAGACGCATGATTGCTTCCGGGTCGTTGTCGAGCTGGTAGGTGTCAGTGCTTGATACGTGTTTGGATGCAAAATGGTACCTTAATGTCCAGCAGCACCCATATATCCTCCAGACCGGGCTGCGCGACGTATTCCAGGAGGTCCACTAGGCGGGGCATCGACTCGTGGGGCTCCTTGAGCGTCTTGAGCTGTGAGAGAAACTCGTAGTCACAATTGACAATCTCCTCCTCGCGCCCGAAGCATCGCTTCAGGTCTTTGTCCTACAGAAACTCAGTACATATGCAGACCAGAAAACTGGAGGACTCACATGAGACAAAACAACCACATTGTCCCTGGAGATATGGACATCTGTCTCAACAGCATCGGCGCCGACATCCACAGCTCCCTTGAACGCGCCCATGGTATTCTCGGGGTACTTGGCTTTGTATCCTCGATGCGCAATGGCTTGCGGGAGTCGCCGTCCTGATACATCTTTCCGAGCAAAGGCAAAGGTAGCTGAGCAGATCAGTACTTGATTTTCTCTCATTCTCCGCGACTTACGATTGGGGAAGTCTGGCTTTGAAGCTAGCAGTGGCTGCAGCTCAGATGTTGCATTTTCGAAGACTGGTTGTGCAACGTTCTCTTTTAAAGGCGTAGGTATCAAGTCCGGCGCATCGCGGGGTCTTGAGGGAACCATGTTGGTGATTAAGTGGTATGAGCAAGGTCGTTGCAGGATATGTAGATATCGTAGGGGCAAACGTGGAATTGCGAACAGAGGGGATGAAGGGCGTCCAACAATGCCTTTATAGCGGAAGTGGCAACCGTCACCGCTCAGGCACAGCAGTCTTGTAATGCCCTCCAGATAGAAGAGATCAGGCGCTCCAGCATACCTTTACACGAGCGTTTGGGCGCGGGGTAGCTAGCTATGTAAGTAACATTGAGCAAGCCTCCTCGCTCTTCACAGAGTCGGAAATAGAACGTCTATCCAATCCCGCGCCCCTCAAACCCCACCAAAATGCCCGGCACCGAAACAGCCGTCCGCAACGCCACGAACGAGCATGCGCTACTTAGAGCTTGAACCCCTAGCTTCCAGGGGCTGTTCCTCGGCTGTGTCAAGTCCGGACGCCACACGTTCCGAGTGCGAAGTGCGGATGCAGATCTATGTCACACGAAGTTGATAGGAGTTTAGGACGAGTTTAGAGCGTACGAACTTCGTGTTGTCTACTCCTATGAATCGGACTTCCAAGATACTGTTCTCGTCAAGGTGGAGTCTTCCTCTGTGATACCGACGCTGTGGATGTTGTCCGCTGGATCGACGGCGCTAGCTGCTGCTTGGTTAGTGATCTCGGCGCCGTTGAGTGGGCCGAGGTCGGCGTCAGTGCATGTGGGTTGAGCACTTGGATGTCCTGAAGAGCTGGTAGGAGAGGCTTTTGGCCACATCCATTGAGGTCATATTCTGGTATCGTGATAATTTCAAGTAGTAACCGTTGGGTGAAAGCGCGTTGTAGTGTCCGCCTGGACTCTTTGCCAGAGCTCTAACTTCCCTTAAGGCTCGAACTTGGGCGCGTACTTCGCCCGGGCTCTCTCGAAGTCTGCTCTTTTCTCCTCCCAGTCCACCAACATTCTATGCTCCTTATCCACACTCTGCAACTCTTGCTTGAGGGCGCTTGCTTCGTCCTTCTTTCCCATCAACGTGTTCAGCACCACCAGGTTGGCAATGGTGTCTGCCGATCGCGGGTCAAGCTCCTGAGCCTGTTTGAGGGCAGCTTGTGCTTCGTCAAGGCGGCCCAAATGCAGCTCTGATACCGCTTGGGCAACAAGGGAGTGAGATGATGAGGTTTGGGCGCCCTGGGCGAGCTCCTCGAAGACGTAGAATGCGGACTGGTATTTCTCACCGCCCTGATCTCGTCAGTGAAGCCTTCACCGGATGTGACAAGCTACCACTTACCTCACGCATACCGACCCAAGACTCAGCAATGTTTACCAGCAAGCTATCCTGAGCCCATTTCCTCGCCCGCTGGGCCTCCTTCGCAGCGAGATCGGCGCGGTTCTGTCGAAGATGGATCTGCACAATAAGTGCAACACTGTCTCACATCAGTCCAATCACCAAACACCTTCCATGGGTGCTCACGCGTCCAAGCTTCCCTGGTGCTTGCTCAATATCTCCAGCGCCTTCTCCGTCTCTCCTGCACGCTCCAGCACCATGCCGCCGACCAGCTGCACTGTGAGGTTGTCCTGCCCATACTGCGCTACAAGCTTGTTGACCTGCTCCAATACATCTTTGCCTTCTTCATATTCAGCCAGTAGGCGCACAGCGACGAGGTCGGGCGTCTTTTCGTTGCGGAGCGAGGAAATTACATCTTGGGTCTGGCCGAGGGCGATTTGTGATCGAAGTTGGAGGATGCGGGCGGGCAGCTGATTGTCGGCAGAAAAGGGAGAGATGTCGAAGTCGGCGACTTGCTGGTAGGCACCGGCGTGGAACGCGGTATGGATGTTTATGAGCTCTGAGTAGGGGTCAATTGAGCGGACGTAAAGGGGTGCAAAGTAACAACGAACCGCCTTCGTGTGAGTATGGGTCTGACATGGTGAGACGTAGTCTACGGAGCTTTTCGGCAGTTCGGTAAGGTATCAATATCGCAATTGAGCAGCTGGGTTGAACGATTTAGTCTTGAATTGTTGGAGCCACGGTCGTCTGTTTGATGGACGGATATCTTGGCGACTTTGCACTGGATCCCTGTCAATTGTTTTAGCCGTATACAGACTAGCGCCCTACCCCTCCACAGCAACGCATGGGTATAGGCGCGGGGCAGTGACGCGTAGAAAATTTTAGGACTCCAAGGAAAGATCCATCACGGTAGACGCCAATTGACCTCCACCATTGCATTCCAACGGTGTCTTGCTCCTTTCGCTCGTCGCTTTCTCAATACCCAGCCGCCCCGCTACAAGTCCGATTCAATTCGTAGACTTCTCTCCACATTCAAAATGAGCAACGAAATCGTTCACCCCACGATCAAAGGTGTGTCTTGTGCTATTCGCCGTTGGTGCAATACCATTAGTCTACAGCTACTAACTTGCCTATTCTAGATGGCTGGTTCCGTGAGATCTCGAACATGTGGCCCGGCCAGGCCATGACTCTCAAGGTCAAGAAGGTCGTCCACCACGAGAAGAGCAAGTACCAGGATGTGCTCATCTTCGAGTCCACCGACTACGGAATGGTCCTCGTCCTGGACAATGTCATCCAGGCCACCGAGCGTGATGAGTTCTCGTATGTCTCTGTGAGGTTTGACCCACGCCTGTAAACTGACGAGAGGCAGCTACCAGGAGATGATCACTCATCTGGCCATGCACTCCCACCCCAACCCAGAGAACGTCCTCGTCATTGGAGGTGGTGATGGTGGTGTCCTCCGCGAGATCGTCAAGCACGACTGCGTCAAGAAGGCTGTCCTCTGCGACATCGACGAGGTAATTGTCCTTCAACAACTATATGATGTCACAAGCTAATATACGTCAGGCTGTCATCCGTCTCTCCAAGCAGTACCTCCCCAACATGGCTGTTGGCTTCGACCACCCCAAGGTTGAGGTTCTCGTCGGTGACGGCTTCAAGTACCTTGAGGACAAGAAGAACCAGTTCGACGTCATCATCACCGACTCCAGCGACCCGGAAGGTCCTGCTGAGGCTCTTTTCCAGAAAGCCTACTTTGAGCTTCTCAACGGCGCCCTCCGCGAGGGTGGTGTCATCACCACTCAAGGTTGTAAGCCCCCTCCTACCCATGCACGGCGGAATGAAGATGCCACGTTAGCACCTGATCGACATGAGCTGACTTTTACGATTGATAGCCGAGAACCAGTGGCTTCACATGCCCCTTATTGTTGACCTGAAGAAGGCCTGCAAGGAGGTGTTCCCCACCGTCGAGTATGCCTACACGACTATCCCCACTTATCCCTCCGGTCAGATCGGCTTCATGGTCTGCTCCAAGGACGCCAACCGCAACCTCAGGAAACCGCTCCGCACCTGGTCGCCGGAAGAGGAGGAGAAGTTGTGCAAGTACTACAGCAAGGAGATTCACGAGGCGTCCTTTGTTCTTCCCAACTTCGCCCGCAAGGCCTTGCAATAAGCTTGTCCAAGACCGATATGATCGAACACCAAATAGCGATCACGCAGATGTGATTGGAAAAATGTTGGAACTACCTGGCACTTCGCAGCTACGACTCCTAGGTCTACATAGCCGCCAATGGCTGCTTATCAGGCGTGGCCCGGTGGAGAAAGGAATCCGTAAGGTCGCGCGCGCCATAATACCAATGATCTTCGACAAGATGATGCCCACGACCATGGCGCCGTCTGCCTTTGTGACTGCACTCACCGATCATTCAGCTACTCGCATGTGGGCATGTTTGAATAAAGCAGCCATCCTGCAAGAGTCGCTTCTTTCATCTACGCTAACACATTGACAGACCTGGATGAGCTTGGGCTGAGGGAAACAACCACCCTACTGCTTCATTGCCGCTTACTTTGACGCCAGATCGTTGAGCGGGCGAGTGTGCTGACATCTGCAGCGCTACCAGACTATTCCCTCCCACTTTTTGCTCAGCAGCCCCCAGGCTTATTTTGACGCCCGGACATGCTTCACTGCAGTGAGAAGGGGTGACTACCAGAAGCAGAAATCAGTCCACTCCTCACTTCATTGCACGTGCGCTGCCTCAGACCGGTCATTTGACGGCCGTAAGTACGTTTCTGAACGTGTCGGACTACTCCGATCATCCGGCTCAAGCGGCACCAACGGCTTTTCTTGCACGCCTTTGATTTAGGGAGGATTCGAATTGTAGCAAAAGCTCGCTTGTAAACTTCCTCGAATCGGTACGGGTTCCAATCAAGGGGGATCCGACCCCTACCCCCTACCCCTGATCTGTTTTGCCTTACACGACCCTTACTGGTGAATACTCGTGCTCCATCGGAAAACAAGCACGGCACGTCATGTCGACTCAACCTAGCTGTGCATATTTCTGAGGCTCAAATTCGAAACCAGAAGAACGAATACCAAGACCGTGGCCTTCCAAGAATTGGCAAATGGATATCGGGAGGCTGAAGGAGCAAGGACCGACCATTCTGCTTGCGAGGAGCGCCGGAACCCCATGTCAGCGCCGTGGATCATATTCAGAGCGCGAAGGAGCTCAAAAGAGCCAGGTAAGAAGCAGTATCTGGGCTGAACACACGTCAAAGTTGGCGATGCAGTCAGCGCTCTCGGAGTTGGTGTGGACCTTTCTGGGCTGGGCTCCGGCGAAGGCCCCCAAGCATCAAACACAACGTGATTCGAATGCCTGAGGTCTCTTCTGGCTAGCCGCCATGGATTACGTGCCGCTGTTTGAGACTGGCGCGTAGCTCAGAATCGGTGCCCACGGCGCCCTCGAGTGAATACAGGTACAAAGGTCGCACACCGGCTGGTTGCGGCTTGAAGAAGGCTCTTCCCAACCTCAACAACTCGCTCATCACATCACATCCCCTTGCTCGCGGCCTGCAGACGTGGCTTGTTGTCACATTTACCTGAGTCTTTGCTTCGCCACACGCCGACTTGACGGTCGCCTGCCTTTATCTACAGCTTGTTGCTCCCCACTGCGGAGGCCGTCCATAAAACCGACCTCGGCGATCGCGCAAGTTCGCACACTAGCAGCCCTACCGTCACACCCTGAGCACACCCACGTCCCAGGAGCCCTAATCACAGCTCACTTCCATCTTTATCGGTTCTTCTCGCCGCCTATCCGGTTTGCGCGTTAGGTCATACCTCGTAAGGGCGTCTGGTAACGTCCATCCTTGCCTGCATTCACCGTTTCGTCGCGTTGGCTCGTCATAAACTCGGCGCCCTCGACTATTTTTAAAGTAATGATGCCCAGCCTCAAGGACGGAGTTACGATCCATCCGGTCTTGTCCCCGCATCGCGAGTCTTTCTCCGAAACCAATATAACCCCCGCCAGCCTCACACCCTCGTCGGCTCCGCAACCTCCGCATCTCGATTCTCAGCCGTCCATCAGCGACGATATATCTCGCAATGCAACTCCGGTAGCAGCGGCCGCCGAGTGCACTGCAGCGCCTCACGGCTTCCTCCTCGCAGAACAAACCCGAAGCGCAACTCAGGACTGCAAAACTCCCCCGGATGTCAAAGGCCCTATTCGCACTGTGCCGCCCATCGACACGCTGAGCTTACCCACAAAGAGGCTGTCCCTTCACGAACACCGAAGCACGAAGCATCGCAAGAACGCCTACTCGATAGACTCAGTTCCTCGGCAGACTCTTCTGAAAGCCATGCATTCGACCCAACCCCGCCTTACTTCCATGGATACAATGATAATGGCAGACGCGAAGCAAGGTGGAGAAGCCGAGACTGAGCCCAAAGAGCTGCCGCTGCGCAAGACTACGAGTGCATCCGCGAAGCTCAGCATCACCCCGGATGCAGGGCTGGCGGACAGGATGGCTGCACTCTCTTCACCATGCTTCATGCACACAAACTTTGAAGGCTCTGTGAATTTTGGAAAGGTGGTGCAAGAGGCAGCGGAGTCGCACTCGCGGTTGATGCAGACGGCCACGACGGTCCGGGAAGTGTCGCGGCAACTTCAACGACATCCGGTCAGAATGACTGTGCGCAACATAATGATTGTCACCAAGGCTCGCGATAATGAGCTTGTTCACCTCACACGGGAACTCGCCGAATGGCTTCTGACGACGCCGCGGAACGGATCCGACCTGGGAGTGAATGTCTATGTCGATCAGAAGCTCCGGAATTCAAAGCGCTTCAATGTACAGACCCTCCTCGCTAAAGACTCGCGCATCGAGGGCATGCTCCGGTTCTGGACCCCAGATATGTGCTGGGAATCGCCCGAGCAGTTCGACCTTGTTCTGACTTTGGGCGGAGACGGCACAGTGCTGTACACCAGTTGGCTCTTCCAGCGCATCGTTCCTCCGGTCCTCTCGTTCTCCTTGGGCAGTCTTGGTTTCCTCACCAATTTTGAATTCGCGCAGTACAAAGAGTCACTGGGTAGGATCATGAACAACAACGAGATGAGGGTCAACATCCGTATGCGCTTCACTTGCACCGTGTTCCGCTATCAGAAGCACGCTGGTCCCAATGCGCCGGAGTACATCGAGGCAGAGCAATGGGAAGTTCTGAACGAGCTCGTCATTGACCGCGGCCCGTCACCCTACGTCTCCAACCTCGAGCTCTACGGCGACGACAACCTCATCACTGTAGTCCAAGCCGATGGCTGCATCTTCTCCACACCCACTGGTTCGACTGCCTACTCGCTCTCCGCTGGAGGAGCACTGGTCCACCCTGATATCCCAGCCATCCTGCTGACACCTATCTGCCCGCACACGCTCAGCTTCCGACCCATGTTGTTGAACGACAGCATGCTCCTTCGTGTTGCGGTACCTCGCCACTCGCGCGCAACAGCATATTGTGCGTTCGATGGCAAGGGCCGTGTCGAGCTTCGCCAGGGCGACCATGTCACCATTGCCGCTTCACAGTACCCGTTCCCTTCTGTTGTCTCGAAACCGATGGAATGGTTCGACTCCATCTCACGCACCCTGAGATGGAACAACCGCGGCGCCCAGCAAAAGGGCTGGGACGGGGATACGATGGAAGACGAGAACGGTGAAGCGGAAACCGGTTTCGACATTGATTTCGACAACGAGGACGGCGATTCTGGCTATTCTGCAGAGAGCTCGACGGCCGGTGGCGGACATGACAGCCCTATCCGCAAAGGCGTCTCTGTCCCCTTTCCCTAACTGCGCAACTCGAAACTTTTTGAGCAACTGTTCTTTGGCTGCGACATGAGCGCAGGGCGTATGGAGTTCCGAGGCCTTCCTCTACAGCGACCTGGGCGGGTCCCAGTGGACGGGGCTATGGATTGTTTGCATCCTTCTTTCTGTTTTGGCGTTGCGCTTGCATATACGAACTGACATAAGATGTTGATACACTGTAGACGATCTGGGTCGCCCCCAGCAGTAGCTATTACTTATTTAGCAATTCTGAGAAATCACGACGCGACCTATCTTCTCCAAATTTCTGACGGTAGCAGTGTGGAAGCTGGCTGGTCATTCTCCCTTCTTTTGGCCAGGATTGGCAGGAGCGAACACTTTGCGGGAAGCATGAGTAATGTTGTATGGGCATCTATTGTTCTCTCCCTCCACTACGCGCGGTTGCTTTCGCAACACCCATTCTCCATATTCTTTTCTGAGCTCATTCGAGTGTCTGCCGCGAGCTACATCTGTACTAAAACACCCAAGCGGGCCCAGGCTTCTCGGTGGTTCCTCGGCGTTCCAACTGTCGCCCCATCCGCTGAAGCCGGATTTGATGACGACAGAGCTCTCTCACTAGCTTACTAGCTGAGCCGTCTGCAACGTCGAGCTGCCCTGCACGTCTTCCCGAGCTCCCCTGCACTCTTCCGTGATCCGCCCGCCTGCGGCGACATGTACACAGCTGCCCGATTGATGTACAGGGAAAGCCGAATTCAGCCATGACTACGCCCCGGCGCAAAGCTTGCGTAGAATGCAGGCAACAGAAGGTACCGCCTCTGATCGCCTGCATATGCAGCGCCGTTGTGCTGACAAGCTAGATCCGTTGCGATGTGGAGCAGCATAAAGTTCCGCATGAACCCTGCAGCCGGTGCAAGAAAATGGGGATAGACTGCAGGATACTGCCGACTTCTACGAGAAATTTGCGACAGACCAAAGCAGAAATGCGACGGGAGCTCGAAGAGCTCAAATGGGGTCTGCGTCGTAGCCAAGAGGCAAATCACCTGCTTCCTGCTCCACTGCCCCCTCCACTGCCTGGTCCTCCTGGCCCAGGAGGATTCCCCCCTATTGAGCCTCAACAGACGAGCCCTATGGCACCCTCCGTAGACTTCTCGTCGGGACGAACAGATGCTTCCATGTCGCTGTCCCCCAACTTCCAACCGCCTGCCGGGGATTCGAGACCCGGAACCCGGAGCGGATCCACTGTCTCTCTCCCACGCGGACTTGGGGGCTACGTCGTGGATGGACCCAAGATCGATCATCTGTTTACCACGTAAATATGTTGACCCTGATTGCCGAACCGCCCAGCTAACAGAGACAGTTATTTCACACAATATCATGCCTTGCTCCCCATCTTGGACAACACCAAGACTCCTAATGACTATTATGAAGAATCAAAGTTTCTCTTTTGGAGTATCATTGTTACTGGCGCTCGAAGATATACCGAGGACCCTCGGATTACTCGCGATGTCAGTCAGCTCATCACTCCGTTGGCGTTCGAATCCATGGCGCTCCGCCAGACTCCAATTCCAGTAATCCAAGGCCTTCTCATCCTGTGTACATGGAGACTCCCTACGAGCTCAATGTTCTTGGATATCACCCATGTCTTGTGTGGAGCTGCAGTGCATCTGGCTACCCAAATAGGGCTCCATGTTGCGGGCGTCGGGCAAGACTTTGCGCGACAGCCGCTCAAGAAGGACCAAGATCAAATGGTTTTCAGGGCTAAGTTATGGATGTACTGCATCGTTGTGTACATCAGGTATGTTGCATGCCATTTCTCTTTACGACTACTCACGCATTGAAGGTCCGGCGTAGGAGAGGGCATTCCACCTCTCGTCTTGGCCGAACCGCATTTGGACGGGGATGAGAGGGAGAGAGAACAGCTTATGGCCCATCTCCCTGCCCATCTGAAGTTCTCACACCAGGTGCACATTATCTTGTTAAGAGCCATGTCGGCATTCGCCCGGATGGACCTTAGAACACAAGACTGCAATGTCGATCTACTGAAGACGTTGGTCGGCATATACGATACGCAGCTCCACAGCCTCGCATCCCAGTCGCCAGGAGATTATGGTGAGTAGCTCCCTTCAAATCGTTCTCATTGGCTGATCGGTCAAGAAACCTTCGCTATGAACTGCGCCCGGGTCCATGTGATGGCATTCCACTTCTATGCGGAGCCAGCACAGGCGGACTTGGAAGCCCTCGCTCGACTATATGGGCATTGCCTTCAGCTCTGCCAGGATGCCACGAACCTTTGCCAAAACACGAACCTCATTGGGGCATGTCCTGCGTTCATCGACCGGACTATGAACTTGACGGGGTTCATCATCCTGAAACTGGTTCGAAGCCCCCTCATTGCGCAGCATCTCGATCTGGCAGCCGGCGAACGCGCTTACTTCCAAGCTATCAACTTCGGCAAAACTATGTCAATACATGAGAAAGACCTCAACGACCGCGCCGCGGAGATCATGCGAGCTCTGTGGGGTAGCCAGAAGGTGTTCCGCAAGAAAGACGGCCACGTCGAATCGCTCGGGTTGCGCCTCCGAACCAGGCTCAGCATGAGTATTCCATTCGATATGTTCTGGTACTGGCGCGAAGAATTTCAAAACACACTGAATCCCTACAGCGATGACAAGAGCAGTGGCCATGGCGACGACAACGTTAGCATGCCGTCAAATCAGCCAGAGACGCCTCGTAAGGACTCCGTTTTCCACGCCAGTTCCGCAGCCCTAACAAAACCATCAGAATTTGACAGCAAAGGCGATATGGCCGCTGCCGGTGGCGCACCTATAGGGATGAAGTTCCCGCCGGGCATGCCCCAGCCGGGTCTGCCATTTGACCCGAATATCGAAGGCTACGATCCCACTGTGAATCCCATGCTGGATCAATTCCTGGACTATGATTGGGCAACGAGTTTTGATCTTTCCAATGACTGGCAGAACAATCCTGCTGTCAATCCGGGAATCAACACCACGGTTCCGCCGCTTACACAAGTACCGGCAGTCGCAGCGCCTGAGGGTTCGGGTTTTGGCCAAATGACATATACTTAGCAGGATTCGTCTCACGATCCAACCCCGGCGGGGATGGTAGGGTCCACGGATGTATCTGGGGAGCAGGATGGTGGTATGGAGAATACCACTGACCTCACCTGCAACATATCACGGGATATACACGGACACAGGACGGTCAAGGCTATTCTTTCTACAGCACGACGGTTGTTATTTCATTTTTTGGCGCTGACTTTGCGGGGCTCAAGGGTTGGACTCCAGAAACGGGAGTTCAGGGGTGTGGATAGTGCTTCTTGTCCCTCTTTGCATGGATTATGTTATCGGTGAGCAAGAGTGGGCTCAGTCGCGATGTTGATGCTGTTGTACTGATACGAACTCGATGACATGGCGTTTGTACCAAACTGTTAGGGTAGTCATGCCGGGGCGTTGTTAAGACTGGAAATAAACTGCTTTGAAACCCTTTGTCCGATGTGACCAGGATTATATCTTATAACCAACATCATTATCGATTATAAGAAAGCCGGCGACTTGGTACATTTCGTTCTCCAAGTGATTTCTACAGGGTGTATACGGATAGCACGTGATCAGGGGACCGTGCACTTGTCTTTCCACATCTGGACTTAGTCTCTCCTACATCAGCATCCCCCATCAACTCAACTCAACACGAAACCAGCTCCCAGTCTCGTTTGAGCTGTTTCTCTGGTTTCGGATCACGAGAGGGTTCGCGACTGTCAACTATGTCGAGGCCTACGGCTCGGAAAGCGGCGCCAAAGGGGGAGTATATAGAGACGGTGAGTTTGTTGTCCATGTCCCGTCGATTCCATCATATGTTCACTCGTTTTTCTAAGTACCTCCTGCATAAGTTTCTATTGCTTTCTTTTTCATCTTTATACCCAAATTCCAGCTCATTGCTTTGTTTGGTACTCGGTTGGCTTGTTCAATTCTATTAGATCGACTCGCAGTCTCACATCTGGTTGCATGCAAACATGCGCTCTCAACGACACCTCTGTTCTCCGCAGCCTTCCCCTCCTTCCCATACTCCTCAGACTTTAAAGCACGCGCAATCCTTTGATACCCAACTCCAGCATCTTCGTCTTGCACCCCTCTAACCCCCTCCCCAGGACTCCGGCAACAAAGTCTCCCGCCGCTCCGCCATAACCGGCACAGCTAACATAACCCTCGGCGGGCGCACGGTAATAATGGCCGAAGTGCAACTCCGCGGGGACCTACACTCCACCCGCGTCGTCCCCTCCAGCACAGGCAAAGACGTAACGCCCACGGCCATCTCCATCGGCCGCTGCACCGTGATCTCAACGGGCAGCGTGATCAGGCCCCCTTACCGTATCTCGCGCGGCCAAATCCACTACTACCCGTTAAAAATCGGCGACAACGTATTCGTAGGCCCCAATTGCACGATTTCGGCAATCCAGATCGCGAGTCATGTGCATATTGGTGCGAATACGGTGATTGGGCCTTTTGCGATGATCAAGGAGAATGTGAAGATTTTGGAAAATACAGTCGTGCCTGCGAATATGATTATCACGGCTGGAAGTGTGGTTGGCGGACGGCCGGCGAGGGTGGTGGGTGAGGTGGGTGAGGGGTGGGGGGTGGGGAGTACGGGGGGTGTGGGTGTCGGTGGGGGTGGGGAGAAGAATTGGGTCGAGGGGGGCGATTTGAGGGAGTTGGTTAGGAGTATCAAGTAGGGCTTTGGATGGTGGAGAGAGAGGTGAGAGGAGAGAGGAGAGAGAGGTGCGTACTTCGATTTTTGTGGACCAGAAAGCTGACGATCAGGGCAAGAGGGAATATTGAGATACCCGCGACTGGCACGTTGCTCCTATATGATGAACTGCAGGGCCCCACCGGCCGCTTTTCCAGGGTCCTTTCTTTTATGTATATCGCCGTGGGTCTTCAGGCGGAAACACCGGTAGTAACGGCATTGCCGGCACACATTCCTTCAAACGCTTTTCCTTTCTCAACCTTGGAACCTCAAAACTTCCCACACCATTCTGTGTTCGGTGATACTCTCCTCGGTAGAGTACGTGGCTTCTTACCGCGAATTCACGAATTTGCTTACACAACTTAGTTGGTCTCTATACCATCCCCGCTATTCTACGAAGCAGCCATGGCATGTGGGCCCAAGTTTTTGGATGATGCGTCTGAAGCGAACACGGAGTTCTCCACTATCTGTAGTATCAAAACACCTCCATCGACAGTTGCCGAAACGAGATACGAAAGCCAACACCTTGATATTCACTCTGATATACCTTGGCCAGGCTTCACCTATCTTATCACCGATGCAAAGACCAACCATTCCCTCACCCTTCGTAAAGGGGAGCTTGAAATGGCTCCTGCTATCTGCAATCACGACTCCTCGGTTCACTGGGAGGTCTTTTGTGACCAAGGAAGAATCGGCCTACGTCACGCGGTGTCTGGAAACTTTCTGGGTTACAACTTGCACGACTCGACCAGAGATGGGCGGGTCTTGGCGACATTGAACTGCAAGTCGGACTGTCTCAGAAAGCAGGACAACATCGTGTTCCAACATCGTCCAGGCGGCGGTTACGTTCTCCATTTCTCAAACTCGTCCGTGGCAATCATTTCAGAAGGGGATCCGATCCAATTCGAATTGGGTCGTAGCGTGACGCTGGAAGATGGCACGGTTTTTCGGTTCACGAAGATTTGATGACAATCTGAGTGTCCTAGATCAGAACTACAAGGTAGCGGGAAGAACACAGAACAACTGCTGGATATTAAGGAAATCCGAGTTTGGGCCTGACTGAGCGCTCTTCAGTACCTCGGAGTCGTGGTTCTTCTGCGAAACAGGGAGCATGATCTCAATTGAACGATCGAAAACGATGCTCCGGGAGGGATTCGCCATGGCCCTGTCTTCATACACCTTTTTTCACATTCGGCGCCCTCCAGGAGTCTCATGCGGTTTACTGAGCAGTGAACTTTCGCCACTCACACTTGGGTAGTTTAACATAGTCATCACTGCCTCCCTTTTCGATGCCCACCTTCCTCTTCACTTCCACTGACCTTACACTCTTCTCTCACGCGCAGAAGTCAAACGCAATTCAAAGCTCTTTACGCCCAGGTACCTGTTATTGCTCTCAAGTGGACACTTATCTATTCGATCCTCACAAAACTGAAGCTATCCAGGCAAACGCCCAACAAACAGAAACATCCCCATTCCATCCCTCTCCCTCCATCCACCCATCTACGCATCCTCCCCATACGCCCCCCCACCCGCCAACCGATCAAACTCCATACTCTCGCCCAACCCACACACCTCAAACAACTCCCTAGGCCCATGTCTCTGCCCCCCCTCCCCATAAAAGCTCTCCACAAACCCCTTTTCCTTAATCTGCCGCATCGCCCTCTGGACAGCCGGATACACCATCTCAAAGCTCGCACACGGAAAAATCACAATCCTGTACCCAATTTCCTCACACTCCTTCGTCGTGAAATCAGGACTCACACCCCCGGGCACGTGATTAAACAAACACGGCACCTCTTCCCCCCTTTTTTCTTCCCCATAATTTTTCATCTCCCTCACCAACCGCTCAGCTTGTTCACGGCTCTGCACGCCTTCAAGGAATACGGCGTCGGCGCCTGCGTCCACAGCCGCTTTTAATCTTTGCAAAGCCTCGTCGTACCCGTACTCGGCGAGTGCGTCCGTGCGCGCGATGATAACGATGTCGCCATGGGATTGCTGGCGCGCGAGCACGGCGGCCCGGATCCTGGACACGAATTCTGAGGTAGGGACAAGCTGTTTGCCGCGAAGGTGGCCGCAGCGTTTCGATACCACTTGGTCTTCGAGATGCAGGCCGGCGATGTTGGCGTTGATGTAGGAGCGGACGGTTCGGCCGACCATTATGGCGCCTTGGGGGAGTTAGATGGGGGGTGGGGAGATGGGGGTTGAGGTAAGGGGAGGGATGAGGGGGAGGGATGAGGGATGAGGAGAGGGGTGGACGTACCGCCGTAGCCTGTGTCGGCGTCTGCGATGAGGGGGACTGATGGGTCGAGGTTTGCGATCATGGAGGCATTTGTGAGCATGTCGTTTAGGGTTGCGACGCCCATGTCTGCTTGGCCTAGGCGGGACATGGTGGTGCCTGCGCCGGTCTGGTTGATGTTAGACTTCGCATTTAGGTAGATGGAAGAGAACAGTTGAAAAAGAAGAAAAGAAAGTGAATACTCCAAAGATCTCGAGAAGAAAGCCAGAGATGAAAAGCTCCCAAGCAAGAAAACAGCAAAACCCGCCATACTCCCTCGGGAAAACTGCGCAAAAACCTCAAAAGAGAAAACCAAGCGTCCATTTCTCAAACATCCCCCTCGCATTGCACCGCAATCCCACATAAAAAGATACAACAAAAACTTACCATGTACAAACACTCCACCCCCTCCGCCAACGCGATCCGCGCCGTAAACCCATCATACACGCCCGGACACACGATCAATTTCCCCTTTTCAGCCAGCATATTCCTCAACTTCTGGACGCCGGGGATGAAAGCCTCGCCGCTTTCTTTTGGAGGGATGGGGTTCGCCATTGTAAGTCGTGGTTTTTGGTATGTATTGCGGAAGTTGAGGTGAATGGAAGGTGGATGTGCGTTGACAGATTGTGGGTATACTCGTAATCCCGTATCCCAAATTCTCTAAACTCTTTTCGCTTCCTTCTCTTCCCAAATCACTCAGAGGCTTCACACAAATGCCGATGTTTTAACGCGGGGAGGGTATCGTAACCAAACACGCTCGCTCACAGTATCGAAGTACCGAACAGCAACAAGAATAAAACGTGCCAAAAACGAGAGGCAGGCGGTCCCCTTTTATTGACTGACTCTTCGGGGGCCAGCGACTTCGGATCGGACAAAAAACAAATGCTGCAAAACTCGTACACGATGTTCTGGTCATCCGCCTGCGAGCTTCGGACCAGAGTGGTGACGTTATGGAGTGCGGTTCGCCGATGTTGGCCGAGGTGCTGGAAGCGGTGTATGATTGGTTGGCTGGTTAAGAGTGTGGGGTAGGTAGGGGGTGCAGATTGTGGTATGCTTGGGATGGAACAACAATATAAAGGGCGCTCGAGCAGTTCTATCACCTCACATCAAGCGTCACGACAACTCCAGCAAAAGGTTCGAAGTAGACAAATAATCATCTTTCATTTCATTCCCTCAACAGCCTTTTCACAAAAAGACCCTTATTTTTTATCGACTACCCCTTTTTCCAACCACTTGTTCAAGATTCACAAAGAACGCTCCGAAGAGTCCAGTAGATCCCAACCCTTAGAAACACTACAAAGGGTAGTCGTAGATTTTTTTTCATTCCAGTCCTCAGCATACGAGCGGTCGAAGTCCCTTAGCGACTCGCTTTTTCAGTGATTATTGTCGTGATGGCCGTTTTGATTCGGCTAGAGCGAGACCAAGGTGGTCCACGTAGGGAAAAGAAAAGAGTAGAAAACCCCAGGAAGTACGCCCAAGCCGAAACTGTGAACTCCAAGATAGTTGCGCGCCATATAGTTCGACGGAAATTGGTCATTCACATCGTGAGGATCAACAAAGATGGAAACACAGGAATCCTTGTGGTAAGAAGAGAAGTAAAGTCCAGATTACGTCCAAGTGAAGGCCAGGGAGCACTTTGAGGAGATCGTTCGCGTCATGATCCAGAACCAAGGAGATGAAACCGAAGGGCGCATGGCCAAGAGATCGTTGTGCAGAAGTATAGTATCTCGCTACGGCGATCGAGACGAAGGGCGTTGTGAAGGTACAATGGGAATAACTGAGTCGCTAATGTGACAGGCCGCCACGGGGTATCAACAGGCGTGTTTACATCGAAGGTCGCAAGAAATATGTACATCGTAGGTGAACGGATAGAGGCGAGGGCTTACGCGGCCACAGATAGGGAGGCTTCGGCGCGCTGGTTGATATGGTTGGCATGAGCTTCCAAAGCGCGAGCCATAATGTGTGTTACTGCGACCAGTCAGTCTCCATCAGATATCAGAGGGCAATGCGACCTACCAGGCCAAACAGCAGCTTTCTCAAGCATATTTGCCGTAACGTAGAGAAGCTTTGTACCGTAACCGCAATGTCCGAGATTCGACAGGCCGCCCAGCAAGGGGACGCTGGCCGGACCTCCGGTCTGCATGTCGTATGCGAGCTTCAGATCTGCGTGGTGCAGTATATCGGCGACCTTGTTTAGCAACCTCTTGTCTTCCTCTTCGAGCAGCATGACTGCTGGCACGGCATTGAAGTCAATGTCGTCTTTCCCCAGGATGCCGATGAAGCGGCCCACTCGGTCCTGAATGGTAGCTACCCATTCGGCGAGAATCTGAGCACAGTCGAAACAACACATAGCAGAAGAGTTCGGGAGTTCTCGAGCGGTGAAATCCGCATACGTCGCTCCCAGCTTGTCGGTCATTGCGAGCGAATCGGCAGCGTAGAAAGCTGCTTTGCGGAGATGCCGTTCACGCTTCGATGATTGCACCGGCTGTACGTTGTGACTTTGTGCAGGAGCTTCTGTGATGGTCTCGAGAATCTGCGGCGAGGTGACAAAGCCCCGTGAGTTTGCCGAAGACATGCGTAAGGCCTCCAGGGAATCAATGGTACGCTCCGGAGAGTCTTCAGCCTGGCCTACAATCTCGACGCCTTTCGCCAGCTCGGAGGCCATGCCGTCGAAATCTCCCTGCCACAGAAGCTCCTTCGAACGGACAAGGTTCACAAACAGTCGTACATAGGCTAGATCCAGAAGGGGAATACAGTCGGCCGAAAGCGGGCCATACGGGTTCGGTCGTTCCAAGGTGTGATGTGGGTTGCTCCGCCATGCAGCTTGCCATGCTTTCAAGGCCGGCTCCACCTGCGCATGCATCGCCTCTCTCTCGTGATTTTTCCATAACCGCCCGTTATGTCTTTGTCGTGTTTCCCAAATGTAGACATGGAGAGCGTTGATCAGAACATAGCAGCCGAATGTGCTGGGGCGAATGTCGCTTTCGGGAAGATCGGAGGTGTCCTGCCCGGCACCGAACGCATGCGTATACGTGTTTTGTCCCCGCATGTGCGACTGCTGCCTCTCCTGTCGCTCCCGAGCCTCCAGCAGATATGTCATAGCGGCATTGAAAGAGAGACCCTTCGTCTGAGCCATCATTGGCCCACCCAGCGCAACCCAGGCCTGCGCATTATCTGCTGCCCATAAGTCTTCCTCGCAAGGAAGATCGAGGCGGATTTCTGAGTTCAGTATTCGCGGTGCATGAGCGTAGGCCGAAACCAACAGACTAGACATGGAGAAGACTGCGAAGAAAGTGCGCTTGCGCTCCTCTGCCTTCTTCCACTGCAGCCACGTTGAGTGCTCTTCGGAGGGGTCAGACAGACTCTGTTGGAACACGTCGGGATTGAATCCGTCGCTCATCTCAACGTCCCCACTACCCTCCCGAGCGAAATTATGCTTGTTCTTCATTGGGATCTCAGTAGGCTTGTCGAGAGTTGCTGCTTTGGCCAAGGTGACAAGTGCAGCACAGAGGGTGCTAGCAGTTTCAGCGGCTTTCCGATCACCGCAGTTGTGCCCGAAGATGAGATTGAGCAGCATGGCCTGGACAAGCCATAGAGGAGGGGGTTTGTTGATTGGATCGTTTGTCGTATGTGCTCCGTTCACAGCAGCCGAGAGACCAGCGCGGCGCCTCTCGTCGAGGTAATACAGTATCATCTTCTTTGCGGCCTCAAACAGCTCCTTCGCAGTGTTTGTGTCAAACTCGTACAGAGCCCCGATTGCTGCCATGGCTAGGATGAGACAGCCGCCACCGCCTAGCATGCCGTCATGGTTGAAGTTACCTGCCGACCGCACTTGATGAGTGAATGCAGGGGTGTCGAATGACAAGGTTGGAATATGCAGGAAGGGCAAGTGGGGATGAAAGTACTGGATATAGGCGTTGACGAACCGCTGAAGGTCCACAGTGCTCGGGAGAGAAGCTGTAGGACCTTGAGGCTTTCCATTTGCGCCAGCGGATAAAGGTGAGCTAATCTGTGGCTGAGAGTATTTTCTTGTAGGACTGTAGCCGAGCGCCTGGGTAAGGTTGAACAAAAGGGACTGCCTGGTCGCATCTGTAATGGATTCGGAAGAGACAGAAGTGACCGAACTCTGCCTGGCGCTTCCATTTATAGATGAAGAGGAAATGCTGCCGGAATCAGATGTAAAGCCCAACGCGGGGTTGAAGAAGTGATTCGGCATACCAGCCATGCCTGCCGTAGGGCTCATCATGGGAGCTTGTGAGGGTGTGGAGAAATAGAAATCCACCGGCGCACCTTGCTCACCGAGCTCCTTGGGCGAGACGGTCGGCACCATGAGCTCCGGAAAGACAGGCGCCATTGTTTCCAAGGGGAAGTTTGGGGGGACCCCGGTGTTGGCCACCAGAGGAGCATTCCACATGGCCGAAGAGGTAGGCTGTCCTGAACCGTCCAACATGACCTCGCTGAATCCACTTTGGCTGGCACTGCTAATGGCCGAAGGAGACGATCCATCGATAGCTGTGTCATTGGGCTCGTAGAACATCATGGGATTGTCCAAGCCTGCACTCCACGCGATATCGTCCCCATCCACAGCGGCGGAGGCGAATGGGTCTGCAAAGTGGTGAAATGGAGACGCAGGTGTGCCCAGCGCCCCGTTGAAATGGTGCAACTGGTTTGGGTTAATAGTAGAGCTTGAGCCAAAGAACTTTTCGAGTTCAATGTCGTCAGGGCCAAAAGTGCCAGGAATGGGTGCAGTGCGAAGGCCGCCGCCCATGCCCATACCGAGATGGGTGTCGAGCTTCGGTAGCCCGTGCGGCAGTCCATGAACACCAGTGGAGCCGCCAATGTCTGAAAAGTCCATGCCACTGCTCACGCCCATGGGTGAGAAGGCCGGGTGCTGATGATGTCCATTGATCCCTGTCGGGTCCCTGCCCAAGGTCGCATTATGTTGGGCAAGAAGGCTGCTCAGCTGATTGGGGTCGATATGGCTGATTGTATTAGCGCGAGGACGCATGCTTGGTCCTGGACCACCCGGGCCGCCGACGCTGCTCGCAATTGAGTTCTTCCTCACGCGACCAGAGGTGACAGGAAGCCCGGTTGTGCTCTCTCTTCGTCCCAACCGGGGCTTGGAAGAGGTTGCGCCCTGTTGGTGCAGCTTCTGCTGATGCCGCAGCAGCAAGTCCCTGCGCGCAAAGCAGCGCGAGCATTCTGGGCACTCAAATGGTTTCTCTTTGGTGTGGGAGCGCTCATGCCGTTTCAGATGCTCCAGTCGGGCGAAAGAGCGACTGCAGGTTGTACAGACATGCGGTCGCGGCTTGTCTGTCTTTGAGGGGGGTACGGTCGGGGGTGCATTGGTAGGAGAGGTTGCTTTCACCGTATGAACGGATGCTGGATTCGCGCGTACATCAGCAAAATCCTGTACTGCGAAAGGGCAACACTCACCGTCACCGCTACTGGCTGATCCGGAGTCATTGCTTGGGTTGCCGGACAGGCTCATTGTGCTCGGCTCGATCTCGGTCAACATAACCGCTCACTGCATCCGACGCCAGGGTGAAGTAGGTGCTCGCGAGCAGGATAATAAGAGAGGGCCAATTCTGCAGCAGGCTCGAGACAGTATACAGTAAGTCCGGACTGTTGGGTCTGGTTGGGGTGGGTGTGCGGAGTCGAGGTGGTATCGGCCGTGAGGTCAGGGAAGCTCACAGGCGAGGGGAGCTCGAGGCGATAAACAAATAATTGCGAAGAAAGGCGCTTTTCTGAACACGCCATTCGGTCAGCACACGATGCATTGCCAAAATCAGTCTCATGAAAAACGAACTGGACTCACATCTGCGCAGCGTATGTGTGATTGCTGGAAAGGCCGAAGACGGAGGTTGCGACAGCGGAATAGCTCCGAGGCAGCTCCACTTAACAGATGTGAGGCAGCGCAGACGCAGACAGTGTTCGCAGTACGTCAGTTGCTAGGGATCTCGATGACTAGGCGTGGCAGCAGACGCGGAGAGGAACAAACCGTCGCCCGGCGTTCGAGTGACGAAGGGTGGGAGTGTTCGGGGCAGGTTACTGGCAGATGATGACGGGTGACCACGCGGGCGAGGCGAGGTACCGGACGTCGAAGGTCGAGGAAGCGCTAGGCGGTTCAGGGCCTGGGGAAGAAGCCGACGGCGGCGTCGAGAGATTGTGCTAAGCCGCGGGTGGGGATCTAGAGTGGGCTGGTGGGGAGGCTATGTTGGGAGCACTGGGAGAGCTGCTGGATGCTTCCGCGAGGTGTGGTGGGTTGCAGCACTTTGCAACGAACAACAGCAGCAACGCTCGTTGGGACCGTGGGACGTCTGCTCGGACAGGACGGGCTCGAGGGATCAGGCTGGATGCTTGGTGCGGCAATGCAGTGCACACAGCGTCGGAGGAGCAATTGAGCTTTCGGAGAGCGGCGCGATTATTGGCTGGACCAAGCCGCAGACGGAGGGACAAACCACGGTTCTCCTGCACGCTCCAGACAGCCAGTCGGTACGCGTTCGGGGCCACAACGAGAGACGAAGAAACAGAAGCAAAGAAACACGAGCGGCGGGAGCAGCACGCGGGAGGTTATGGAAGATGAGGGCCGTGGCAGAGGGCGGGCTTGTCGAGGCAGCACGCAGATGGGAGCTAGAGGCGTTCACTCTGGGCACGGTCCTCCGTTGTAAGCAGATCCTCCAGGCCGGTAAGGTCGTCGCATCGGTTGCATGACACAGCACACCAGTAGCGGCCAGCGGTTAGAACTGAGTTTATTACACGCTTCCATGCTGGACGGTGTGGCAGGGCCCCCGGCGGCGGCCTGCAACTGCGGCATGGAGCGCCAATTGCACGCGAGGACGGCCGCCACAGAGCCCACAGAGCCGTTCGCTGAAGCGGCCTGTGTGTCGTTCTGCAAAAAAAGTGCGAGACGGCAGCGATGGGCGCTGATGGCGAGCTCCCAAAGCTTCACCAAACGGCCGTCGGAAGTCGGCATGGCCATCTCCGCAAGCCCCAGCATGCTATCGCTTGGCCTAGCGCGATATCTGGAGACTCCGAGTCGGTACTAGGTTATAGCCATTTCATGCTTGTATTGAAAGACAGACAAGTCCTCACGCTGGCTCACTATCGAGCCGTGTACCCCCTGCCGTGTCTTTGGCGGACTCCAGGTCGTCTCGGCTTCCCGTAGATTGGGCTCTTCCTGTTGGGGAGTCACAAATTAACGGCGAGTACCAGCAGCAGTCGTTACTCGTTAAGCAACACACACCCGAACCGTGAGTTTCAAGGCCGCGGCCTAGCCCAGCAATAGCGGTTACAAACACGCCGTCGCCAGAGCTAGCATGCACGTCTTCCTTTGCCTACCCGACAGGGACAGCCACCCTGCTCTTGTTGCTGGCAGTGCGGCAACGCCTCGGCCCACCGTCCGGCCTGCCCCTTGGCCTACGTCGGCCGCAATGACGACAACACGCCTTGTCTAGGTGTATGTGTGTGCAGGAGGAGAGGACGCTGGGAGATTTCGCGAGGCACAGCCGTCGGGAGAGGTCGAGAGGGCGCGGCCGGTCCAATTCACGAGGGCCGCATGACCTCCCGCACGGCCCGTGCGCGAAAACCTGGGGAAGCCGAAAATGGAGTAGTCTGCCGTGACCTGCATGTATCCCTACACCCACGCCAAGCGGCCCCGCCCCCTCACTCGACTCGCTTGCCCACACCCTCGACTTCTGATGCAGCTCAACAAGACCAGAGACACAAACAGCACAGAACGCCTCTGGCCCCTGGCCGTCTGAGAGGCCTGCAACGCGATAGCGACGCACAAAGAGATCACCGCACCACGCCGCCAACCCTGCACGACAGCCGCAACTGCAACTTGTGTCCCCTTCAACAAACTGCCCAAATCACCTTCCGGGCTTACAACCGCCCACGGAGGACCTGCGGAAGAATCCAGCTATAAAGCAACACTTACAGTACGTCTCTCTGCACATGACCCTCTCATTGCTAGCCGGGCCCTGCTCGAGACCACGCCGGGAGCCTCCCAGACCTAATGCACTCCTAGCAACTCGTACGACTCTACTAGGCATAATTACGTATAGTTGCCAAATTCCCTGGCCTCCGTTAGACGACGATCTCATCTGCTCGCGGCAAATCCTAGGTAGAGACCCTTATTTTTCGCTGCCTCCGCCACCCGCACCGCCACGGCCTTTTCCACCTTGGGTCAATTGCGGTTGAGCGCTTGTGAGCCATATTGCCAGCTTCTCCGTGTTTGTGAACTCTTTTCATGCATCTGCAACAGGTCTCATAATGCACCACGGTCCTGAGACTTCCGCGAGGCTCTGCAGCCCTCTTGTTGTCTACTGCAGAGAGCCTGCACCACTGCCACACCATAAGGCTGCGCTACAGCGCCTATCCTTCAGGGTCCTAGGGATTGACGTCGATGGCTTCTAGCCAAGTGGGGTGAGATCAGCCTACCACAGCACGATGAACGCTGCACCGAACTTCTGTTGCTTCTGCACAGCAAAGGACCGCCTCGCCACCTTTCATCCCACGACGTCATTGTCTTTCGAGTGCGGCAATTGTCGGGCCTAACGCGCGACAAACGGTCTCTTAATGCTGCATCATCGGATCGGCCCACAGCTTGCCCAGCCCAGCGTAGTCCGAGCTGGCCCCTACTGCACGTGTCGTCTTACAGCTGTATCACCGCTTTGCCAGCGACACCGTCTCTGCGATGATGATTGCAGGTCGAGGGAAGCGGGATACCATATTCGTACCTCAACGAGAAAGCGATGCACATGCTGGATGACGGGCGCCTGCATCGTTTCGTGCCCATCGCCGATAGGCTGTGTGCTTCTCGCAGTCGCAAGCTGCCGTCCAGATTACTCGTTTTGGTAAGCTCGGGACCTCCCGCCTCGCTCGACTTACCTAGGTACTGCAGCCACTCTATCTGGCTGCTTATATTGCATATTGCCCAGCACTGCAACCTGGTTACCACCTATCGCGCGCCCTTGTGCTAGAACGCAGCCAGCAGGCGCTTTTTCCACTGCCAGCTCCAGGTACAATGATACATTCAAGGGCGTGTGTCGGCAGCTCGTCCCATGATTAGCACGAGTCTGGCACCGGGAGCTTCGAGTTGACAGACAGCAGCGTATGCAGGAGCCCGAAAGTTACACCAAGCCGCTGAAAGTTCCGTCCCGAAGTCAGTGACCTTCTGTATCACTACCGTCAGCTTCGCCGTTGCACTTCTCTCGTATGTTTCGACAACGTCCATGGTTTGCCCTGTTGCGCTACCAGAGCCTGAATCGCTTACCCGGTCTCGCCTTCACACTTGATTGTGCAATACTATATCGTCGAATATATGAAGCTACGTCTGCAGCTCCATTATTGCCTCAATTATGCAACTAACATGCCGTCAACCATGAATACTCCAGCTGGTACCACTGCCGCCAAGCTGGGACCTGGACATGGCTAGCGCCTCTTTCCTACCGCTCAGAGTTCTGGAGGCATCACACACCACTTCAGGGCTTGCCCCCATGAAGCAGCTGAAGCACCCTCTGCTGAACAACACCCGATGTTTGTCCGCACACTCTTCGATGCGCCTTCGGCTCTACATCGGTGTTACAGCGACCCTGGCACGTCGTCTTGTTGTCTCCGGTATCCACACTCCCCCAGACCCCGGACCCCCACCACCCCATATCTCCGCTGCCAAGCGAGAGACCTTCAACACCTGGAATTGGCACAAGGTATACATCAATGTCTCAAAGCAATGAGGCCCCGTCAGTCGTAAGGTGGCAATTAAACTCGCAGTAGAAGCATCAGTATGCCTGTTGACGTTGATTGCGCCTCGTTTGTTGTCGTCGCTCACTGCATGATAACTTACTCTCCGTTTTCTGACCTAGACTGCAGTGTTATCCAAATCAACTGTGGAGTAGCAGTCAGGTTACAGCAAGGTGTAGCACCTTTGCCACTCACTGTGGACCCGTTTGACGGAAAGTTTCCTGTCATCCATTTCTCGGCTTTGAGATTCCCTCGGTTCTGATGCCGTCCGCGTTCCTGAAATATCCGAGATGTCAGAAACGGCATGGCGGCCTGTAGAATGCAGCGTCTACGGCGTATCATTACTATTCCACTGCCTACTACGGAACTACCGTGAGGCTTCACTTCCCCTGCGTTTGCTTTCGCGGAGACTTTTTTGAGTAAAGATTCCATTGCTCCGGTGTGGGTGTGGTACACTGACTCAACCGGATGCACTTCGCCACTGGACTCACTGTCAAACACCTACGACGTGGCACTGTCTTTTGCCTCAATCACCTCACTGGAACTTTTTGCGTGACGAGGGGCCAAGGGGTCTTCGAGAAAACTTTTCCTGGCCAGTACCTCACATCCAAGGTCTGCTGATGTTGCTGAATACGAATGAGCCAAATCATAGCAGTCTCTGTTCCGGGGTCCAGACCTCACAAGGTCTTGAATGAGGTTCAGTGCGGAACGTCATGTTCAGAGACTGATCTTGTGCACACCTTGCAGCCACTTGTGGTACCGTACTAGCGCCTGGGTCTGCGCAGATACCCTTTGATTTCCTTTGCTGTGTTCTCACAAGCAGAGGTGTTACACTGTCTCGTGTTGCACTACTGTACTCGAAGGGATTGTTTACTAAACGCAAGTGTGGATAAACATTACCGAGAACCGTCAGTCAGACTTGATATGACCCTTTTTCACACGAAGAAGGCTCTTGTGTTTGCGTTGGGCATTCCACGTCTACTACCTCTTCGCATATCAATTCACTCTCGGTTAGGTACATTCGTTGGAGTCGGCCCTTCTGGTGAGGCGCGCCCATGCTGGTATATGGGGAGGGTAGAAGGTAGGCACAACAAAATAACGTTCATGTAGCAGCAGCGGCCTGGAGATTATAACACCATCCCTCTCCGCCCCTTCCAGTCAATGTTCCTTCTCAGCTCCATTTCACTCAAACCATCCGTTCCCCTTCAAATCCATACCCAAGTGTAGCATTTTCCCTCCGCAGCGTACAAGGCCGACTAGTCACGTCCACATCCGCATTCACCAACATACAAGGCGACCTCGACCTCGACCTATACCCATCCCGCGTCGTTTCCTCATCCACCGCATGCGAAGCGAAAGGAACATGACACTCATGGACAAACAATCTGCGCTCATGTCTAAACAGCGGACCTACAAAAAGACCTTCGGGACACTCGTTTAGGAACACGCGACGTTCGTGCGGAAGCAGCGGGTGGGAGTGAAACGACTCGTGAAGTTCAACCTCGGACTCCGAAATAGCGGTACTGTGAGCATGCTCGTGGTTGCTGTTCTCAGCTTCACTGTCCTGTTTTTGCACATCTACACTCTCTGGGCTCTTCTGAGCTTGCTTTGGGCGCACGCGCGATACTTCCCAGGGTTTCACCCATTTTCCGGTGATGGACGTCTGGCGACGAGGGGGATGAGGAGGTGTCGCTCGTTCATGCGGAAGGACGAGCATCCATTCTGGGAGAACGGAAGGGGTTGTATGTGCGCGGAGGAGAGGCGGGGGGGTTGGAGGGTCGAATGCTGGAAATGGGATAGGGGGGGAGGGAGTGCGTGACGGGGTGGGGGAGGGTGTGCGTGGAGGGTTGGGGAGTTGGGGGTGTGAGGGAGAGTGGGAGTGAATGGACATCGTGTGCTTCTTTAACTGTTCCCAAGGGTTATGCTGGGAGTTTTTTGGTAAGATTGAAGCTGGGTGGGTTCGATAGTGTTGGGGAGTTAGGGTGTCTTTGGGCACTGCGGTGGGATTTGGGAATACAGAGTGGGAAGTATGGAATCAAGGGGTGAATGATAAGAGCAATGGTGTTGTAGCATTTTTGAAGGTTGAGTAATTGACTATTTCTATGATGGGGGAGAAAATTGTCACTCCCGTAGGGCTAGTTGACTGAAGGAAACGCAGTGACTGCCCACACGAACACCTCATCCCAACACCGAAATCAGTCACAATCCGCACTTGATCCGTCATTGCATACGTACTTCTCTTACGTCAATATTTATCATAGAAAATACTGGTATTATTCATACTTAGGGGTGTTTACAACAAGCCGGTAAGATGTCCTAACCATTGACTCTCCAACCTCCATAAAGTCCATGCACTACGGTCTACAATTCATCACAGCCTTCCCACAAACTCACTTCCTCATCTCAACAGCTCCAAAATACATCCGCGCCACCAACCCCTCCATTCCCCATAGCCACGCATCAATTCGGCATCCCACACTCCTCGCACTCGAACCCGTCACCTTGGTAAGAGAGCACAGTACCGCAAGACCAGCAGTCACCAAAGTAAGGAGAAAGAGAAGCGTTGGAGTGAGCTGGCGAGGAAGACTGGGAAGAAGGAAGAAGGTCTTTGGGAGAGGAGGAGTGAGACGGTGAGGAGTGATGGTGTGTATTGGAGTGCGAGAAGGAGGGGGACACGGTGTATGAGGGGCTGTTGATGAAGGTGGAGTTGGTAGGCGTGCGAAGCTTGGCTGGGCGGGACGAGGACGTGCTGGATCGGGAGCGGGATTGGGTGTGGGATGTTGTTGGTTGCGCATGTTGGTTCGCGGCAGTGTTGTTAGCTTGCCGAATGGAGATAATCTGCTTGGATGGATTGGTGGTCTGCGGAGCTGTAGGGTTTAGTGTCGTAGCTGTGGACGAGGTTTTTGTAGTTGCCTGCGCGGTTGGATCAGTGGGGCGACAAACACCTTCTCCGGGTTTCTGCGATTGCATTTGGGCGGCAGACATGCTGGATGCGAGGTTATTTGTAAGTGTAGCTTTCACGTCTAGGGCGTGACAGGGTGCGGTGATACCGTGATGGTCGTAGAACTAGTCAGTCACTGGGGTGGGCGAATTCCAAGTGTCAACGAAAGCGGTGTCACAACTTGCCAGTCACTATGCCCTGAGGTGAGTGGGGGAAGAGGTTGTGAAGAGATATATCCAGGTTTTATCTACCTCTGTGGTTGTGTGTTGAGTGTAGGTAGGTTGCAGACATTGTGTAGGCGTAAAGGCGCACACTGTTGTAGGGCCATTGTGAGGAGACATTGTGACCTTGAGGAGGTTGCTGACCTGGACCTTTACACAATAGCGTGCGTTACGCGTCGACCTTAGTACCTATGCGTGTGAGCATTCAGCTGGACTCGTCTGATCAATTGGTAGGCAGATACTGGTAAGATAATAAACAGACAACCACAGGGGGAGCACCTATGCATAAGAGGCTCTCGGCAGCAAATCTGATGATAAACTCCACGCCGTAATATCCTCGTAGCGCGCCTGTAGGCTCAGAGGTTCTTGGTCATGGTAAAGTGGGGGAAAATCATTCGCAGAAGAGAAAGAACTCTTCTCATGGAAGACTTAATCTTGCTCCTGCAGACGCCGGATTATTACAAACAATTCAACGCTGACAAGCTCGTCCATCTTTCTTTGACATCGAAGCCCAGACTGGTACACAATTATCTCTCCTTACCCTTGGCGCTAATGTTGGGGGCGAGCATGCGAAGAAGATAGGCTCAGGTTTCATGTGCGTAATGCCAGTGGTAGAAGTACATGATTGTATACCTCGTTTAGTGCCGTTATTGTTGTATGCCTTCCGACCTTTTCGTTAAGAACTATTCGCTAAGAACTATACCGAGTTAAAATAATCAAAAAGAGTGTAAAAACAAAAGGCATAGTTTTAGAGAATCTCTTGATGTGTCTTGACGACCGAGTAATTAGGCAGTGTTGGAAGTAGGGAAGATGCTGCAGGACGACTATCATCTCACGTTTTTAGCAGGCAGTCAAGTGCAATGCAATTACCCCGCTCCGAAGCGCTTACCAGACTCTTCACGTGAGGAACCTACCCACCTTCTTATAACAGCTTAAGCTCGAGACTCTACTCACCTGGCCAGGTAAATACGTCAACATGCGCCATTGTAGGCAACCACACTCCTCCCACATCCCTCAACACCTTGGTTGGATCTCGTGTCCCTCCTCAGCATCCCCAGCATCCTCAACACCTCCCACTTCCCTCAACAACAACACCTATGGGGCTCCCCCGCCTGCCCCCCGAAGCCGCGCACCTCGGCCACAACACCCCCCGCGCCCGCCTAATCGCGCGCCAAAACATCCTCGACACATGGTCCACCTACCGCGAGCCGTGGCTCACGTGGGTCAACGCCCGACTCCCCTACGGCCACGTTCTCGATTTCGGCGCCGGACATGGCGAGATCTGGCGTTCGAGTCCACGTCTGGACGACACGCTTTTCTCGTCCCTCACCTTGGCTGATTACCTGCTCAAAACGGAAGTCCAGCATGCGTTGCGAGCTCAAGGGGTGGGCGTGAATGTGGTGCAATTGGTGGATGAGAAGGGACAGCGAATGAGGGAGCTGCCGTTTCAGAAGGACAGGTTTGATGTTGTTGTTGCGAATTTGATGGGGGATTTGTTTGGGGAGTGGGAGGATGTGGGGAAGTTGTTGGAGGAGTTTAAAAGAGTGTTGAAGTCGGGAGGATCGATTGTTGTGGCGCTGAGTGGAAGAGATCATTTGGAGGAGCTGTTTGTGTTGGAGGAGAAGGTTAGGGGGCCGGGGGCGTGGGGGAGCCGGCCTGGATTGACAGCGGAGAATGCGGTTGGGCTTCTGGAACAGCACTTTGAGGATTTGGTGGTGGAACGGTATCCCGCGGACTATGAGATTAGGGATGTGGAGTCTGTGATTGAGTATTGGGGAAATTGGGGCGATAAGGGGTTGACGGAGGAGCAGCTGGATGTTGCGAAGAGAGAGGTGGAGCAGAAGCTGAGTGGGGGGGTGTGGAGAGTCAAGGGGAATCTAGTACTTGTTAGGGGACGGAAGAAGGATACAAGAGTGTAGTAACTCCAGCGTGATTAAGAAATTGGACTAAGAGCCTTGGAACCTTATTGAAGCGTTCAAAGATTGCGTAGTTTTGCTGTGTCAACATCGGAGGAAATCTATACGCTATGCCTCTTTTAGATTAGTCCCATCCCTCAAGCGCTTCCGATCCTCTGGCGTCCCTGCCCGCACCAGTGCTCCTTTCACACTTCGAATCTTCTCTCTTTAGATCACAACGACAATGCAAAAGCTGTAGTATTCGATTCAGCGGATATCTGAGCTCTCTACTACGAGGCGGCGACTTCTGGCACTGGTGGCCAGTCATGATATTGGGGTCCGTCATGCTTTCGGTACGGGGGCAAATCGCGCTCCGACAAGATGATTTCTCGTTGACCTCATGAATTAGGTGAGCGAGAGTATCGAATTTACCTGTACGGCTCATTCTAGCCCCACAATATGCTCGGGTCCCGGGCGCGGGTCGCTTTTCGCCTTTGGGCAATTCGGACGTCGCTGTGACCTCATCATGAAATGTTGGGATCGCATCCCATAAAAACACCACGACGCCCAGAAACATCCCAAGTAAAGCTTCAAGCCGTCAATATTGGCATTTCTTAATTCAACTTCAACACAATCCAACATGGCAGAACAGGATAGCGACAAGGGCACTTTCGTGACGCTCGCAGAAGGTATGATCAACAAAGGCTGTTGACGAGCTGCGTTGACGGGATTCTAGGGCGTCCGGTCCGCGACCCGGCAGAGTCAACTGTACTACGCAGTAAGACGGGTTATCAGCGGGGAGGAGGCCTTGCTCTACTGGAGGACACCCAATTGATCGAGACTCTTGCCCACTTCCCTCGCGAGAGGATACCGGAAAGGTATCAGAATTGTCAATCATATCCGAGACGTTGCTGATTTGTGGCCAGAGTTGTTCACGCAAAGGCCGCAGGCGCCTGGGGGGAGTTCGAAGTCACTCACGATGTTACCGAGATAACATCCGCTAAGTTCTTGAGCGAGGTCGGGAAGAAGACCAAGGTCCTCATGCGCCTTTCAACCGTCGGCGGAGAGAAAGGTTCAGCAGACACGCTACGCGACATTCGAGGCTTTGCGGTGAAGTTCTTCACAGAAGAGGGCAACTACGACATCGTCGGGAACGACCTCCCTGTCTTCTTCATCCGGGATCCTATCAAGTTTCCCTCATTGAACCGGTCCCATAAGAAGCATCCCCAGACTGCGGTACCCGACTCCACCATGTTTTGGGACTTCCACAACCACAACGAAGAAGGTGTGCACTGTCTCATGCACTTGTTCGGAGACCGTGGCGTGCCTAAATCTCTGCGCAACATCAATGGATACGGCGTGCATACCTTCAAGTACGGGCGAGCGGGTGAGGACACGTTCAAGTACGTCAAAATTCACCTCAAACCCGACGCGGGTGTCGAGACGTTGTCGGAGGAAGATGCAGTCAGAATGGCCGGCGAAGACCCAGACCACCACGTGCGGGACCTTTACAATTCGATTGAGAAGGGCGACTTTCCCTCTTGGACGATGAACCTGCAAGTCATGGATCCGAAAGAGGCCGAGAACTACCGCTGGAACATCTTCGATCCCACCAAGATCTGGTCTCACAAAGACTACCCCTTGATTCCGGTTGGAAGAATTACCCTCAATAGGAACCCCGAAAACTACTTCGCGGAAGTTGAGCAGGCAGCGTTTTCTCCGAGTAATCTCGTACCTGGAATAGGTCCCAGTGCCGACGTGATGCTACAAGCGCGCATGTTCAGCTACCCTGATGCTGCACGTTACCGGGTTGGTCCTAATTACCAGCAGCTACCGTGCAACAAAGCCTTGCACGTATATGCGCCTTTCCAGAGGGACGGCCCCATGAGGGTGGACGGTAACTACGGTGGGGACCCCAATTACAGTACGTACCGTCTCACTGTCCGCGTCTAGTCCTGCTAACACCTTGACAGTCCGCTCAAGATTTACGAAGGTTGAACTCGGGCCCCTCGACGTCAAACACGACGAATGGGTGAACAGCAAGGTGGAGGCATACACCATGCCCGTCACGGACGACGACTACCAGCAGGCAAAAGATCTCTGGGAGCTTTACAAGGAGCAGGAAGTTGAACAAGTATTTATTAACAACATCTGCGGGCAAATGAAGACTGCGCTTCCTGAGGTGCAAGCTGAGACTATTAGTAAGTTGGCCTGTCCGGCGATGTCTGTAATAGTCACTAACATATGATACAGAAATGTTCGGCAAAGTGGACAAAGACATCGCTGAAAGGATGCAAAAGAAGCTTAAGGAGCTGGATTGTAAGGAACCTCAACACGTCAAGGCTCCGGATGGGCCTGGGCGGATGGGATCGCATGGCCACAAGTATGATATTGCTCAGCGCTAGACAATTATGCGAAACAAGAGTTACGACGCCTCACCGCGAGCGCATACCTATTTCAGTACCGAAAGCCCCAGGCATGGTTATTAACACGCGGTAGTGCTGGTTGCCACTAAGGAATAATACCTTTAACCCAACGGTATCTTCTACCAGACAGTACTTTATACCGGGCTGTACCCTTCAACAAACACCCTCCAGTACCTGCTGCTAGGCAGGCCGTCAAACCTACCAATTCGCACAAAAATATAATCAATGAGAGAAGCAGCTCATTTTTTAGGCAACTGTAAGACGGTTTGTGTTACCACCCTCCTCAGACAGGAGATTACCGAATCTTACCTGCAGTGCTGACTGGCCCCCAACGAGCTGAGATTCACATAAACAGCACCGCCCTTTTCCGACGTAAGATCCGGGCTGACGATAACGGGACGGGGCGCAAGTCCGGGGTAGACTGTATCTCACTGATTTATATAGATAGGCTGCTTACCGTTCTTCCAAACCTAGTGCGATGCTTCTCATGACGCTCAGAGATGCCTCCCACTCGCGACCCCTTCGCTTCAATGCGACAGTCTATCGTCGCTGCATCGGTCACCCGTATCGTCGTCTCGCATATAGCCGTCGGTCTTCGGTTCTACAGCAAAGCGATCCAACGTCCTAAAAGTCACCCACCTAAAAGGCGCTTCTTCGTCCACGACGCATTTGTACTTCTCGCCGCAGCGGCGACTACAGCAACCGCCGGTATCTTTCTATGGGGTCTCTTACTTCGCTTCCACGGCGACGTGGGTAAAGCATCCAAACAATTCCTCTTGGTACAGCACCCGAGCAACCAGTATTCGCGCCCCAGTTAACAGAGTATCTTAGAGCGTGTTCGTTGCCGGGGTCTTAGACAATGTCACCACGACCTTCATCCGTCTCTCCATCCTCTTTTTCTATCGCACCATTTTTACTGCACACCTGGGTCTCAGCAGGATCGCCCTTGGCTTGATTATTCTTTCTGGCATTTGGGGCATAGGGTCCTTGATAGGCGGGTTGCTAGCTTGTATTCCGCTTTCCAAGTTCTGGTATATTGGAAACGGGGCCCGTGGCCAATGTCAGAACACCCGCGTTACGTTCCTCTCTCTTGTAACATCGGAGATGGTACTGGATGCGGCAATTTTGGCAACACCGTTAGCGACGTTGGTGAGGCTGAATGTAGGTTGGAGGGTTCGCGTGGGCTTGGTGGGGATATTCTCGTTGGGTGTGTTGTAAGTGTAGCCAGTCTCTAGGGGGTCGAGATGCTGATGCACATATCCAGCGCGGTGCTTACGAACGCACTACGGCTGAAGTACATTTATGCGCCTAGTGGGAGTAACAAAGCTCGTAAGTGAAGCTGCATCCACGTTATGCGGTTTTGCTAACGGATCCAGTGGACATTCGACTTTATACCATCTGGACGTCGGCGCATGTCACGGCGGCTATTGTATGCGCTTGCCTGCCGTTCTACAAGCCTCTGATTGTAGGGTTGGCGACGACACTGACACCCTTGTGGGCTCGGGTGTTTCCTAGACCGACGAAGGGAAGCCCGGGCAGGGAAACTCCATCACCAGAGATTAGTTTCAGTAGAGATGGGTCAAGAGAACAAGATGGAATCTCTATGACGAAGTTCGCGAGTTCAACTCGGACTGATGTTGTATAAGTTGTTGGTCCGGGTGAGTGCCTCAGCACGTAGGACCCGGATATCAGTACACAAACTTATTCTATCCCATTGACACTGGAGCTCACAAATCACTGCAACCAGCGATTTCAAAAGCTCTAGTAGCCGAATCCAGAATCTGAAGGGGTGATGTTTCGAGCTTACGGTAACACGATGATGATGATACGCTTCGATCTCATTTTTTGACCTCGGTTAGGCTATCAAAAGAGGTATAAAAGCCCCTTGCGCTTCTCATCCACTCCTCCTTCCCACACACTCCTTCAAACGGCGGCTTCAAAATGATCGCTAGCAGTGTCCCATGTTCGGAGTCGCAACTGCTATGAATCCAAACATGCAGCCAGATAGGTTATGGAGAAGCCACATCGTTTCGCTAAGGACACTGCTAGTGATGTCCATCATAAGTTCGCTGAGGACTCGGAGTGCGTGCTGGAAGGCTATGAAAGCCACGTCGCTGTTTCCTTCTCCTCCCGCAAAATCACACGCATCTAAGAGCAGCGACATCAAAGAACAGCATGGCCGACTTGCATGTTCTTAGTTGTTGCGATCTAAAATCCAAACGCTACTTTATCATGGCGAAGGCTGCAAAACACAGCCCCTCATTTCGAAATCATTTTGTTCAGAGTGATGATGATGGTAGTGAGTATCGACATTAAATTCCTACCTAAGGTTTCTTATATACTTCACTCGACGCGGAAAGAGTCGCCTCAACATTGGAAATTCAAACAAGCCATGTCCCGAAGCAGTCTGCGAAAAGCAAAAAATGCTTATCAATGGGTTGATAGACGCGCGTTCAATAAAAGAAGCTGCGTGGTTTAGATGTATCTGAAAAAGGTTGTTTGTGAGGCAGTCAGTGGTGATGAAGATGCACCTTATTGTCAACTCTTGAATATTTGTTAAAGAGAAACACTGCCCCAGGAAACGCGCTGCAGGGGGGAGAGAAAGAGAAGGTATAAAACCGCGCCTTCTATCGTCATCTCCCTCCTACACGACTCACTAGTGCCTCGACCTGATGGAGGAACCTGCTCTACTATAGGTAACCCAAATGTTGCGGACAAGCTAATGCTAAGCGCAGAACGGAGTATAAAAGCGCCTCTTCCCTTCCTCAATTCTCTGTACCTTCACACTTCAATAGGGTGCGCTAAGCAGAGCTAGATTAAAAAGCAATTGAGACCTGGCACATGTGCTGAGAATTCTGTAACCTTATGATTTCGAGAGCCCACTCCATGACAGTGCCAAAATGAATTTCCTAAGACTTCTTGGTAGGATGTGAAGAGAAAGATAATAATGATAATCCTCAGTATCCGCAACTTAATCTGCTAAGATTTAACACTAAACTACGCAAAGATTAGGTATAAAAGCACACCTTCTTAACCCCTTTTCTCTCTCTACACTTTTTTAGGTCTGTAAGGGACTAAATCAAAAACAGATAGGGAGGCCTACGATGGGTGTTCCAAGAGCTCCGCGCAGTTTTAAAATCCCGGTCGAGCTGTGAATGAAGAGTTGCGGTGCCGAGGATATACTCGAAGAATCTTCTCTGTAAAGAAGAGACTAGGTGATAATAATAACAATAATAATGCTCGTCTTTAACACTTCTACTTCACCAAAGAAAGCACAGAGCAGAGTATAAAACTACACCTTCTCTTTCCTTGTCCCTTTTTCTACACTCTCGGCTCTGAGAAGGACTGGATCAAAAATCGCGCGTTTCAACCCGATGTTGTGAGACCCTTGTGCACTTTAAAATGAGCGACAGACAGCCCTCATGAGGAAGGCACAGTGTGCTACAACTGACCCGTAAGACGCTGTGCTTTTGTGAGAAAACGTAGTGATTATAGACATTACTTTCCCATTTTTCGTCAAAGAAAGAGGCACTAAAACGTCTATAAAAGCACCCCATTTCTCCCTTCCTGGGCTGTTTCTTTCTCTACACTTTTCAGGCACTTCGGACTAAAAACCCTCTTGAAATACTTCTTATGTGTGGGAAGCTCTGCACAAATCAAAAATCATCAACACACTAGTCCATGTAAAAGGCGCAGTGTGTAACGAGAAGAATCCGAAGGTCGTGTTTCGGTAAGAAAATACAATAATGGTAGACATCACTTGGATTCCTTATATAATGTTTCCAAGAAGTGGCAGTGAGACGTCTATTAAAGCACTCCTATTTCCTCCTTTGTTCCTTCTCCACACTCTGCTAGCGCAAAAAAGGGCCTAATTCAAAAATTACACGCTGGCACATCATGTGCTGACCGCTCTTGCAGTCAAAAAACCTTGACACTTCGTCCAATGAACAAACCTTTGGGAATGTACGAGAGAGGATTCTGCTTTTATGTAAGAAATGGGAAATTGATAATGCTTTAGAGCATCGGCTCTATTACTGTTTCAACATATCGAAATAACGAACCGAGTGCACCCAAAGATATAAAAGCCCCCTTCTACTCGATTCCTCCTTCCTCTACACACCCCGCTCAAAAGAGCACTTCCAAAAACGAGTGTCTGGATGGTGCATGTGTCTTATGAGTCTGTGCACTTTAAAAATCGACAAGCATGAACAAATGAGTACTCTAGTGCACTAGATAAGGTCATTATCGTAATCTTGCGTTGAAACAGTTTGATGATGAAACCCACCTTCACTAACCACTAATACTAATCCCAAAATCTGACAGAGCACAAGCCCTTGGAGAAGCATATGAAAATCACCTTCTGCCTCTTTCGCTCTCTCCACACACTTCGCTCGACCGAGCCGTTTTTAAAAAAAATGCATCCAGACATTCTCATGTCCTGGCGCCTCTGTGCTTCAAAAACTGCTCTCAACTACTCTGATGAGAACGCATAGTGATTACAACGTTGCATTATCAGAAGAGAGCAATGGTGATGATTATCGTCATCATACCTTTCACAATTCACAATTTCAAAAATGTCAGTGTAACCAACTACAACCGCACTATAAATACCCCCTCAACCTCCCCTTCTACTTCCCTACACAGACCTCGTTCGCACGAGCCGTATCCAAAAGTTGTGTCCAAGATTACCATGTCCTGGCACCTCAGTGCTCTTCAAAAACCGATCAGCGATGCGCCGATGAACGACAGCCCCGGGGGCGAGGCCGTCTTGAGAGATCGGTGCGATGGAGATTGGTGATGAAGATAACTAGCATCTTCACTGCCGTACGTCAGTTGCACTCTGAACAAACCATCAGTGCACCAGCGACGAATATAAAGACCCCCCCACATAACCCTTCTCTCTTTCTACACACGCATCTCGCTTGCACGAGCGGTATCAAAAAAGGCCAACTTTCTGGAACATGTCCTGAGACCTCTGTGCGCTTCAAAAAGCCGTGTCCAATGTTACCATGAAGGAGGTAGTCAAGAATTCCAAATCCGAGAAGGTAATGAGGTACAGAACAGTGATGATAATAATAATGATACCTTCATCTCCACGTCAAAACGTCCGAAAGCCAGTCAGCCAATCAGCCATGAAACCACGCTCACCCATCTCTTCTTCTCTCTCCCTCCACACAGACCTCACTCGCCTGAAAGGATCCAGTCATGATCAGAGCCGCCAAACCTGCAATATAACAATGCAATAGAGACGTAGACGAAACTCTGTGAGGAAGAAACAGCGCTTTCTTTCATCAACCACACTACCCCCCTTCCCCCTGCCCTCTCCCATCCCTCCGAAAACCTAAACCTCAAACACACCCCCCAATCCCGCCCTCACATCCACAAGATCGACCCTCCACCCCTCCCAATTCCTCAACCCCCTCTTAACCTCCCTAACCCTCTCAATTCTCCTCTTCATCTCCTCCTCCTGCGCCTTCCTGAAAGCCTCTTCATCGAACTCCAACTCATCATCCAGGGAGGTCAAACTCGGTTGTCGATTTCTGAACTCCATGGACGAGCGGGTTTGTCCCGGTGCACGATGTGTAGGCTCGGGAGTCCGTCTCGCCTGTCCTGTGAAGGCTGAGATGCCGGACTTGATGACGTCTTGGAACGAGGAACCTTGACGTATAGCCGTCTGCCGCCCAGGCGTATTACCTGTGAGATCTACATCCTGGAATTCGGCTCTCGCGCTCGCATACGGCCCATGTTGGCCGTGTTCATCATCAATACTTGGTTGCATAGCCATCCTCTTATCCCTCCACACTCCCCTCTTTAACTCAAAATTCTCCTCCTCCAGCTCCCGGACTCTCGTCATCAACTTCTCCCTCTCCTCATCCAGCAGCTCCTGCACACTCCCATCTTCAATATTACTGAGATCGACTTTCCTCCTCCTCTGCTCCGCCTCGCGCAGTCGCGCGTTCTCGTTGCTCAAACCCGCGATCCGGGTGCGGAGTTCTGCGGTTTCGCGTTCGAGTTTCGTGTGTTCCTGTTCGCGGGATTTGTGGCGCGCGTCGTTGTCGCGGTGTAATTGTGTGAGGGTATCTACTTTCTTTTTCAGCATACTCATCTCAGCGGTCGTGGTTGAGACTGTGCGTTTGTGGGCCGAGAGCGAGGCTTTGAGTTCAGCGATTTCGGTTGCTGCTGCGTCGGTTTGCTCGCTGTCGCCGGATTTTGCCTCAGCGCTGCTGGCTTGCTTGAGGTTTTCTTTGAGGTCCGCGAGTTCGGTTTTGGCGGATGTGGCTTCGTCTTTTGCGTTCTGGAGCGCGGATTCCAGGGATGTGAGCTGAGTTTGGAGGTCGTTGTTTTTGGATTCGCTGTCTGCGAGCTGTTTGTTGAGATTGGAGAGCTCGAGCTCCAACGATTCGATGGTTGCGCATTTGGAGGCGACTTGTGCGTTGAGGTCGTCGATGGAGGCGGATTGGTTTGGAGACGTTGCTGGAGTGCGGCGGGAGTCTTTGGTCTTTTGTGCCTGGAGTTGTGAGAGCTGGCGCTTTAGTGACTCCACTTCCGTCTTCTACTCCAAATTAGCACGATCCAGTGGCATGCGCAAGATAAATCATACCAGCTTCTCCGCCTCCTTCCCCTTCTCCACCACAACCGCAACATCGCCCTTCTCCGCGCGAAGCTCCTCCAGCTCCTCCTCCCCCCTCTGCCACCGCCTTTCCGCTTCCTCGACCTCCCCCGCTAACCTCTTATTCTCCTTCTCCAATTCCTCTATCCGATGCGCCTGCTCCCTGTAAATATCCCCCGACACCCCCCCTCCCATCGCCATTGGCGGCGGCGAAGCGGGCGATTTCGGATCACTGCTCCTGTAAAACGACTCCGACCTCAGCCGCGACTCCACTGCAACAGAGGGCTTACGGCCGTGCGACTTGGCCGCCGATTTAGGCAGCTCGGACGGTTCATCGTCGTCGACGGCGGCGGGTGCGACTGTGGCGTCTGCGGGTTCGGGAGGCGTTGGGTCGGTCGGTTTGTCCTCTGGTTTCTCACCGCCGGCTGTGCTGGCTTCGGGTTGTTCTGCGGATGCTGGGGTTTTGTCGGTCTTGTCGGTTTTGTCGCCTTTCTTTTTCGAGGCGCCACCTTTTTTGGCTTTTTGTTTCTTTAGTTGTTCGTACTATTGAGTCGGCAGATTAGCATTGTGACGTAATAACGGTTCGAGCTCTGCGCTGGCTTCTATAGAGCTTGACAGAGCTATGGACAGCTGCCGCGAGCTCTTGTAGACAGATGAGACGAGGAAATACCTTCTTCCTGGCTGCTGCCACCTTCTCTGCTTTCTCTTTGTCTTCTTCGGTCATCTTGAGGCAGTAAAACGCAGGATTGAGGGATTGAGGGTGGTGGGGTTGAGTACTGGACTCGAGGGTTGTCGCGTTGCCAAGTGTACGTTGCTATCCAACGCTAACCCAAAACAGCAAGCGCGTCATTGCTCTACATGTGAGAGCACCCTACTAACAAAAAAACCAAACACTCCCATTCCAAGGTTACTTCAAGATAAACTTCAGCAACAAACCCTCACAAACATCCAGCCTTCTCCTCCGCACCCTTTCTCCACCTCAATCACTCCACATACCCCGCCCCTGGAGGCGGTCCCCTCCTTCCCCTCCCACCCCCACACCCCCTCGGCGTGCCCATAATAAACCGCCTCCCCAACACCCCATCTTCCGGATCCACCAACTTTCCATCCAACCCATCATACAACGGAATTTGGTTCTCGTACTCTCTGGGCCTTGTCCGTTGTTCCAGACTTAAATCACATTCCAGCTCATCGTACAAATCACTCAGCGCCCACACGCTCGCTCTCGTGAAGCCTAGATATGGTCCGCCGCCGTGATACCACGCGGCTGGGTTTTCTGGGTCTAAGGGGGTCTCGGTGTCGACGACTGTGACCCAGGGTTGCGGCTTGTGGGAATGAGAAGGAACGGGAAGGGGTGCGTTGAGGAGGGAGGTGAGGGAGAGGGTGTCGATGATGATGAAGCTGTCGCGGCGGAGGTCCGAGGGCCAGGGGTTTGAGTAGTCTTCGTTTTGACTGTCGTTGTTGTCGTCGTCGTGTGAGTTCTTGTTGCGCGTCATAAAATCGTGAACCCAGCCGTTGAACGCTTTCCGCACCGAATTGACGTCGGCGTCGCGAAGCAGGGTGCGGTCGGATATGACGGGCAGCGCAAAAGTGCTAGGGTGCATTTCGGCGGAGGAGTCGACGGGAGTAGCATAGGCGCGTAGTTTAGATAATGCGGTCTCCCATTGTGACTCCTCGGTGTCGTAAGCGGTGCGTATGACTATGAAACCCCATTGGTGTGTAAGGTCTTGGATGGCATCGCGGAATTGGGGGTATAGGGTGGTGAGGTCGGCAGGTGGTTGCGGTTGTGATTGGTGGTCTGTCATTGTTTGGGTCGGGGTTGGGGTTGTGATCATTAGTGACAGATCAGAATTGTGATAACAAGTGCGGCGAGATCGAGGGAAGGGCAGACTGGTTTGTGTAAACTTTCGGCATCAAGCTCCGACACTTATATAGTAGTTCTATTACGAGCACTAGGCCTGATCAAGTCCTCTCCCCTAGCCCCAACATTAGGCAAACTCGCTGTTGCCTGGCATTTCGTGAAGAAAAACACTTTCACATACATATACCGACATTGCAAATCGAACACATACGACTCGAGAACATCGCATAGACATCTGTAGGATGCATCAAGCATAAGCACGCACAAGACCAATTCGTCATAGAGACCCGGGACAACAAGCGTCCCATCTCAAAAGCTGTATTTGCTATATCAGCCACGATGCGCAATCGACACGACCACCAGCCCCAAAGGGCGCCGTACAAGAGCATGGAGAGTAGAGTCCTCAGATGTGTAGTACTGTAAAGTGCTCAAGTATGTGTAAGACATGGGACCTCTTCGCCAATCTGCAGCTCGAGATTTCCACCATGAATGAGAAGACAAATGTAAGAGGGTTCATGCAAAGAGAGGGAGTGAGAGAAGTACATGGTACCCGTAAGGCATCGAGGTGCTGATGTAAAGGATCGGACAATGCTGCGAAAATATATCAAAGAAAAAGGAACACGAAATTTCGCCATCAGGTAGAAAGAGGTATATATGCTGGCGATGGAACAGTGGAAAAGGCATCCCAAGATCCATGCACTTCAGGCTGTAGAATTAACGAGGGTAAGAAAACAAATCGAATCTCCATGTGCTCCGTATAATATGTCGTTGCCCAATAACTCCGTAATCATGCAGAAAGTGTCCAGTGAAGAACATGATCAGCTCGGCCCACATGTCGTAGACTGAGAGAAGACCAGGCTAAGCCCCAGAGGAGTCCTTTGGCCTCCAGAATTTCAACTTGCTCAGACGATTGTGCTTCTTCTTCGCCTCCTTGGACGGCTCAATGTAGTCTGAATGGGGGCGCTGTTCGATGGAAAGCTTGCTTTTCTCGGCGAAGGGGGACCCGTTGATCAGCCGAGAAAGGCTAGCGATGCTCGACCGCTTCCGGCGACGACTCTCTAGCTCGCTCGTGACCGAGCACAGCGACGTGGAGCGTTCGCTGGGCCGACGAGGACTTGCCAGGGGAAAGCCGTGGGGCACGCCACTAGTCATGGTTGATCTCGAGGAAGTCAGAGATGGAACATCATCGACGGAAATGCGAAGCTCAGGTCCGGGCTCGCCAAAGTGTGGTGATGGCAAAGTCCGATAATCCGTGACCGATGACGCCGCAGTGCCGAGACGTGGTGTATCGAAAGACGCCTGGCTCGATCGAAAGTCTGGAGAGGAGAAGGACGAGGTGAAGGTATCCGGAGTTGCAAGGCTGTTCTGCGGTAAAGGCAGAGGCAGAGTCATCACCGGATGAGCGTGTTTCGCGTCCTCCGCCGTGAGTTGAGGCGTGACCGTGGACTCCGAAGAGTGCGTCAACGAAGACGTCCTCGGCTCCTCATAGTCTTCCACAACCTCAACGGGGCTGCTCTCGAGCGGTGTTCTGGAATCCACTTCAGGCAATCCAGCCGACGACGGCGCGGCAAGAGGCGAGAGCGGCGGCGAGGGCACAGCCGCTTCGGTTCGCTGAGACTTCTCACCACGCTTGATGCCGAGGCCATCAGGAAAGTTCCAGTTGATGGCAGAACCAGTAGCTACCCCCTCACTCTCCACCAAATGCACTTTGGGGTGCTCCGGCTCCGGCTTCTGGACTGGCGTGTTCGCCGCAGACGACTCATTCGGGTGTGTGGGCTCCTCGTCGGGCTCCTCCTCTTCGAAGACATCGGCCATCGACGACTTACCCATCGGGGACGTCCTCAGTTCAAAAGGCACAAGCGCGGGTGCACTCTCGGTGCGGCGATGGTTGAGCACCATGCCGCCCGCGCTGTGCAGTGCACGCCTGTGAGCTCCAAAGCCACGCTGGGCTCCGCGTGGCGACGAACCCTGAGGGGTGTTGAAGGGTCCAAGCGCGGCGTCCAGGTCAATTATCGGGCTTGTAGCATGTTTTTCGTCATGCTGAACGTGACGGGGCTTCCAAGACGCAAAGTCGGTATCGATTCTCGGTCGGGCGTTGTTGACCTCTGCCTCAGACACAATTGTCACCGTTGTGTCGACATCGAAGTTGGCCTCAAACTCCCAATCTTCAGACTCTGAGGTCTCATCCATGTCGTTGGCAGTAGTGGCCGGGGGCGTAGGAGCCCTGACTTTGGCTTTTCCGCTGTGCTTGCCCTTTCTCGATATGATGTTATTCGCCCACGACTTGACTTTGCGGGGCTTCTTGCCCATTTTTCGCGAACTGCACTTGCGCTTCTCAGCACTCGAGGTATCTGCATCGTCTGTCTGAGGTGATGGCACCGACACTGCAGCAGTTGTAGACAAGGCCGGATCGGAAGCGCAGGTAGACAACCTCGGGACGGAAGAGTCACTGCGGCGTGTCTCGAGGCGGAAAAATCCACGTCGCTTCGCAGGCTCACGAAGCGGAGGTGGGCTCGCACTTACAGTCGGAGACGTCGGGGAGATGGCAGACGATGGTCGTTTCCGGTTGAACAGGTCCCCGCCAAAGTGAGGGGACTTGCGTGGCGACATGTCTAGAATGGCACCGGCGGTGCTCGGCCGCTCGTTCTCCGGCATGGTGTTGAGTGAAGGACGGTTGAATCTAGGCGGAGTCGTTGTCCCGGCGCTGACAATGGAGGACAGGCTGCCCGTAGCGGAGTGACCGCGAATGGTGGACATGGATGTCTCGGTCTCTGACGAGATGGTCGAAAGTGGACGAATGTACTCGACCTTGTCGGAAAAGCCGACCCTCGTCCTCGCAACGGGACGAAGCGGAAACTGGTCGGAATCCTGCGAAGCGAGAACGTTCTCCCGCAAAGAAGGCTGAGACAGCGACTTGTTTACCGAATGTCCAAACTTGGACTGTTCTCCGTCCAGAGGGGTCACTGGGGCGCTGCCTGCCTTGGTTTGGCTACCAGACTCAGGGGGTCGCATGATGGCGGACAGGTCATGCGACGAGATGGCTCCCGAACGACGATGAGCATGTCCACGACGACCGCCTGGAGGGCCGGGGCGAAGGGTGGCACTTGGAGGCGGTGCAAAGCTGTCTCCCCTCGTGGGGCTCGAGCTGAGCAAGGTCGCGCCTCCCGTTCGACCATCGCCTCCGATAAACTCGCTGCCACCTCGCCTGTGGCCCATGGGACGCGCAGGCGTAGATGAGGCGGCCGTAGGCGAATGTGGAGGAGACAGCCTGGCAGGCGAGGTCTTCGAAGATCCAGCTGGGTTGAAGGAGAAGTCGGGCAAAGCGGATACCGACTTCTGCCTCGGCCCAGGGGCGGAGCCTCGCCGGCCTGCAGGATATGCTTGTAGCGACATTGGACGAAGAGAAGGCGTGAAGGTCGGCTCGGAGGCAGCGTCGGGACGCATGGGAAAGGTGAAGTCTGGGTTTGGGACGAGTTCGAAGGTGCCGCTATTGGAGGGCTCTTGACGCTGGTAGAGCGGTGAGCCAACTGCCGAAGATTGCGGTGTCTGGGTAGGACATTGTCGTGGCAGAGCGATCTCAGCCATTGCGGGCAGATGACGGCGCCGTGGACGCAGCTATGAGCAGGAGCTACGGATTAACGAAATTAGAGATTGCACCGGCGACGGATGCGAACGGCTGTCTTGGCTTCGTGGTCGTCAAATTTGCGTAGGGGTCTCAGGTACCGGTCGCTGGTGAGAGGAGCCGGTGCAGTTTGGTTGGACGGGCGGCGGACTCTGTGGTGCTACGGGAGGGGCGCACAGAGGGATCGAGACGAAACAAGCGCTCGCTGGGTACAGAGGCGATTACTAGTGAGCGACACAGGTCAGCGCGATGCACACTAGGGCAGAGAGGTGAGAAACGCACAGTATGGGCGGGCCGAAGACAGCAACAAGACGACGGTCAGTGGAGGTGTGGTCGGGTGGGTGCGGATGAGGACCAGTACATCCAGCAGGGTCGATTAAGGTAAAGAATGAAGGACTGTGTGAAATGAACGGACGGAACCCTCAGCAACAAGCGACAGCGCACATCAGGCAGCTGTCGAGCGCAACAACGGGGCTCCAGATGCGACGGGCGCGTTGGGGTGGTGGTGGGGAGAGGGAGGGGTGGATGTGGGAGAGGTTGAGTGAGGTCGAGGAAGGCCAGTGAGAGTGTGAGACGCGAGGACGGGGCGTGGGCCTCTTAGTTTTTGGGAGCCGAGCTCAGTGCTCGGACCTCCCGCCCCCGCAGGGAGGGCCCCGGCAGGCCATAAGCAGCGCCCCCCGGCACACGACGCCTCGAGCTGCAGCAAAGGGGGCACACACTATCGCATACACCGCAAAAGAGCGCAAGAAGGCCACAGTGCGGGCCGGCGAGGATAACAACTCGCGCAGCAGGACATGCGCAGCCAGAAACAGCAGTCGTCGTCGAGGACAGAAGGAAAGAAGGCACGACCGGCCACAGGCGTTCCTCATCTCGCACGGCCGCCATTCATCATCACGCGGGCTAGCGTCAATTTCCCACAGGCGCTCGTTTGAGCCGTTTGTCCACGAGCAGGGAAGCCCGCCAACAACGGGAACCACACCAAGCCCCCGCTATGAGAGCAGCATGATGAACTGGAGATCGGGGTTTGCTGCGTACAATTCCAAGGTTGAGGCCGCTTATCTTCCGCTGCACTGTCAAGTCCAAGGCCGGCCGAGGGCAGGCGTGAAGGATCAGGTCGGGCGAGGTGTGGACGGCTGCAAGCGAACTGCACACGGAAATGGAAGTCTGCATCTGTCTGCATGTCTGCTGCATCTGCGCATCCTCGTTCGTCGACTGCTTTTCTGCCATCTCGACTCCCGCTTGGCAATCGGCGCCCTTCTGTGGGGAAAGACGGCAAGCCAGGAACGCGTATTCCTCTCACCTCCTCACCTGAGGCGTCTGCACATCGCAATTCGCCCCCGCGTGGCGCTCGACTATCATGATGGGCATGATGCATGAGCATTTGGAGGCACTCGTTTCATCGCCCAGCAAAGAGGACACGCAACGCCCAGCCTTCTGTGCTATTGGAGCTCGCTGAAGTGCTTCCAATGCAATGCTTGGCGGCTGGGCGCGAAGACAGGGGCCGTCGCTCCTGCCTCCTTCCCGCCGTAAAAATAGCAGGGACTCGACAGCCACAGCTGTGCGGAGAAGTTGACTGTTGGCCATCCTTCTGCACTCCTAATCCTCAGGCGGGTGGCAACTCCGGTAATCTTTTCCTGAATAACAATTGATGAGTGCGCCTGCCAAAACAACAAAACTCTCAGCGTCCGGTGTCGCGGACCTTCGGACATCCGTACAAACATCGACCCGCTGCATCTCCTGGGCTCGGCCGGTGCCAACCTCCTTCCCCGAATCCTCACATCACCATCGCAAGAAACCTGCTTCGCTATCCATCATATCCTGGGTTCTGACGACATGCTACGACCTTGGAAGTGTTGCCCGAAAAGTATTCATCTTGCGACTGCATACGTATGTATCTATTGACTATCTATTGCCAGCTGCGCCACCTCCGCAGGTATCGCTGCAAGTCATGTCCCAGATGATTTAGCGGCATCGAGAACACATTAATTGATCTTCCTTCCGCAGCTGCTAACCACCAACTGGACTTCTTCGGCCAGTCTGCAGCCATCAAAGCCTCCATCGCACACGGTCGCACCGTCATGAGCTCTGAGCGGACATCCCCACAATAACATCTGGGAGCTGCCGGGAGGTGCTTGCTTCTGGAGATTTCCGTGCCGCTTCGGATCTCGGGATCGCCAGGGACTCGGCCGCCTAGTGCGTCGCTGGAACCTCAGATGTGAAACGGACGCTGCAAAATCGAGGAATGCAGTTTGCGTTGCACACCCAGAGCATCCTTCTCACGAGGCCACGGGTGCCATCTACTATGCAGCCCAGGCGGAGCCACTCCGAGCACAGCACACGCGCCAAGTGCATCATGAGGTAGGAGACCTGAGATATGGACCTCTCCGCCAACGGTTCCTCGCCGGAACTTCCCTGCACGCATCATAGTGCAACTCACCAAGACAGCAAATTCACCGCCTCTTTCATTCCTCCGCCAATGTCTCAGAGCAATTCCAATCATCACTCACCACCAGCACACCGACACTCCCGTTATCTGTCATTGTCCAACACATCCGATATGTTTCAAATCTGCCATCTCCCGATCGCACCCCGTACTCCGGACATTATGTTATGAGGAAACCATTCAGGGGCAGTCAGCACCCGGTCTGGGATGCACAGTCGGATCGCCTGTGGCACCCACTCCGCTCGATCTTGAAATTTTATTTCCGCTCTCCGCCTTCCTTTGCTGCGTGCACAACAGCAAGGTTGTTGCTGGATGTGCGCAATCTTAACGGAATTGCGAATTACACAATTCTCCAGTACGTAAGCGGGAACAGACCAGCCTTGAAAGTGGCGGTATCCGTGGCGCATGCAGCACCCTGGGAAGCCCGTACTCGGCAGCATCGGCATAGCAACGTCCAGCTGTCAGGCCAGCAAGGACCCAGCAAACCTCGATATTGCAAGGCTTGGGATGCTGTCATTCGTGGCAGATACAGTGCTTGAGCCGAAAACAAACGAGATGAACTGCTCGCTCTCCGGACCAATCAGGACGCCTTCTTTCAACCCTCAACTCCTACAACGCATCACCACTACCACCACTCGTCAGCCAAGTCTCTAATCTTTCGCAGCCTGCCACGAATATGCTGGGTACCGTCTTGCTGCGAAGATCTCAACTTTGGGTCCTGTTGCGCGACTTTCAATCTGCGAGATAATTGCCAGGCCCACATTAATATCGGATATTTCTCGCCTGCCTACTACGTATAGGAGTTTCATTGATTGTCCTACTACATGCAGCTGCGGGTCGCTATACACGTGCTTCCGCTGAGCGCCCAGCATCTTCGACGACTTCACCTCACATAGAGTCGACTTCATCTCACGAACCTGGCATGCAGGTTGAATTCACTTCCACAGTCAGTGCTGACATTTGCCAGCCAGCCACAAAGCAGAATCTCACTCGCCCTCCATTCTCTGATGTGTCGCAGGCTTTGGAGTTGACCAGTCCTCGAGTCACACATCTGCTCACCCGCATCTCATAATTGCCAATTCTTCGCATTATTCTCCGACTGAGCACAGCAGCGGAAGCGCACTATGATCTGCACATACTATTGGGACAGCAATTCCGGAGCAGTGCAAACCCGGTCCACGACATGCGGAAACTAAAACGCAGGTACGTTGTCGATTTCTCCGACGGCACGGTGCTCCGCTCCGATGTAACGTGAACACTTCATAGTTGGTGTTGGCCAATGACATCAAGATGGTCTACCTGATGCATATGCAGACCACAGTGAGCACTGAATCGACGCAGCTTTGAGTCCTCGACTCAAACTCCTACACAAGCTACGGGCCGGCGTATGCGGGCATCCTGTATGAATTCAAACCCAATCTCAACCTGAGACTGTAAGGCAAGCTCATATCTCCGGCCTCGTGTCTCTGTGACATGCATCTTTTCTACAATTGCGGTTCGGCTGCGTGTCAACAACATTTCCACCCTTTTCGAATCAACGAATGCAGATACACATACCAAAACGCCTACAACTCCAGACTTCCACAATTCTCGCTTCCAACCTCGACGCAAGCCACACCCCGCCATGGCCCGCCAACTCCGCCCTGACGTCGACATCACCCTTCCAGCTCCTCACCTCGCCGCAAGCCACACTTCGGCGTCCCCGGCGGCGCAGCTTCTTCAACCACACAGTTGGTAGTTCCATATTTGGCCACTGCTGGAGTCGCTGGGAACCGCTCAGTGGGTGTTGGTGGCAGCGGCGTAGCTCCCGCCTCCAACTTCCCCCTGGTACGGTACAGGTTATTCGGGTTGCCGGAAAACTGGACAGCCACATCCGGCTGCTAACAACACGCTCAATGGTCTACAGTCGTTGGCCGCTATAAGGGAGACATTGTGGTGTTGAGGGACCCGGCGGGGTGATATGTCTGGCGGTGTTGTTGGGTTGAGGGCGCCAAACTGCTGTTGGGGGATGCAGAACCACATTTGATTGAGTTGCGAATGGCGAGATGAAGTCCCGTAGGTATGGTAAGTGGGTAACTGACGGCACAGTGCGAGCGACAGCCACATCCGGCTCCAACACATTTGTCGAGATGGCAACATCAGTCCGCTGGGTACCGCGCTACCTGCGGTAGTTCTTGCGGCAGAGAAAGTATTTGGAAATTTCTACCAACATATGGGGACCTGTTTCACGTGTCGTCTGTGAGTGGAAATAGACCAAACCATCACGACCAACAATAGCCAATAGGCGCTAGAAGAACATCTTGAAGCCGCCCAAAGCATTCTGTTCCTGACTGATCTATCAAAACGCGAAGTTCCTGCTTCCAAGACTCTTTTCACTACATCTTTTCTGTAGACCATATCCACTTCCTCGCTCACTTCCTGCAACGGAGGCAGGGGCACCATTCATACATCTGCAAATAGAGTTACCTCATTCGTCTAGATTATCTATTCAATAAAGAAAAAATCCCGCTCTAACATGCACACAAGCCCCTAGTATTACTCCTCACAAACCTGAAGTCTTACTGCAGAACCGACCCAGACTTCAGCCCTCACATAAGCACGCTATCATCGCGTGCATAGAGTTCTCACACCCCCACTTCCTCGGCTCCAACTTCCAGCGCTTATCTTACGACATCAAGAACACGACCTGGTTCCCTGCGCGATCGTGATATGCAGCTTACCTCAGAAGGGATGCAGCTTATCCAGTGACATGCATCTTACCACAATCGACACAAACCTCAGCGAACCACCCGTCGCTCCGCGGAATATTTGACGACGCTGTTTCGACTACGCCAACATCAACATCAAGACAACGAGGCGGGGTACCATAGTATACCGTAAGATACCACCGTGTCCCGTATTGCCCATGCGATCCGCAGTGATCATTGGGGCATCTGTCTCTAACCCTTGATCCCTCAACTACATCTTCCGCGAGCATCAACATCCTCCATCCTCATATTCTCAACCCGCTTACTTCCGCACCTACCCACATCTCACTTCACCATATGCACCCCTGACAACAGCCCAGATTCCAATCTTTCCGCCCTCACATAAGCATAAGCGCTACTCCACGCTTGATCCCCAGACCAGAACCCCAGCAGTCTCATGGCCTCACATAAGCGGTCTTAAGTTCTGATATCCCAACTTGCGTTCTAGTGATCACCTTCCACCTTATACCCACATATGGACCTCCCCAGTCTAGTATACGCGTGACTACGAATACTTGCATTCGTACGATCACATGACCCAAACGTCTGAAGCCAAAGACATGAGACGTGGTCGACTGCATCCGCTGTTCCAGATGCACAAAAGGTGGACCCCGGAGAAAAGGTACGAAGTGTAGCGAGGTCTAGATTAAGTATCGGGTGTGTAAGTGATGAAGACAATGACATGACCGAAGAGGAGAGTGAGGAGCAGAAGGGATACGCACAATTATCGGACGACGCACAATTATCGGACGACGCACAATTATCGGACGAAACCAGCAACTTCCACTACCAGGAGCATGTTCATGTTGATGCAGAGATCCATTCTACCTACATGACGTAGGTCATGGCCATATACTACCGTGATAGATACATGCAGAAGCAAGTCATGGGCTTGGAGGCCGTCGAACACATGTGCTCGCAGCACCCTATCCCGACGTCAGGCTCTCCCACAGCCATGACCATGATCCATACTCCGTGACTCCATTGTGTAGAAAATCATCGCAGATAGCCATCAGTTGATTTCATGCTCGTAGCAACCGTACCACGACACCATGTCCATCTCCACAGCCGTACCTTGTAATCCCATTATGTAGGCCCATGTCAAATAGCCATCACATAGTGGCAGAACTCCTCCTCTCCGTCCGTGGTCGAGAGCATTTGATTAATCGAGGTCATACATGATAGTCGGCTGCTGCAGACGAGTAGCGTCACAGTCCGTGGCCGTAGCAATCGAAGGGTTACCGGCGGCAGTCGGTACGAGTGCAGGTTCGACGTCGGCCTCGTAGCCAGAATCCGCACTACCCTCCTCCTCGGAGAGGGACACAGGCTCACCCACGACGGACCAGTCCGAGCCAATAGGGTCTGAGCTTGCATTCGAATCGAGGTCCACATCCTCTAGTGTGGAAGGGTCGAGGGGAGTGTCTGTGACGTCGTTGTCCTCGTTGTCTTCGTTGTTCTCGTTATTGTAGTCGTCGTTGTAGTCGTCGTCGGTGTCGTCGGTGTCGTAGTCTGCAGAGGGGTTGGCGAATGGGGCGTCTTCATAGCCATCGCTCTCCTCAAGAGAGTCATAATACGAGGTATCAAATCGCACTCGACGTCGTTCGTCCACCATAGCCTGGATGTCTTCTTGCAGGGATGTGTTGGGGGACACTCGTTGGGACGAGGCTGCGCTGGACGGCGGAGATGTTTCTTTGACTCCCGATCCCGATACGTCGTTGAAGAGTGCTGCCACCACGGCCTTCGCGCTGGTGACAAGCATCAAGAATCCGGGGTTTGCTCCATCACTTGGTCCAAGGAGTACACCGATCATGACGACACTCACCAACGACAGGGAGAACCAAACGTTCGCAAGCAGGTGAGGGTGCTGTACGAGCCAGCGCGACCCTTGTACGCAGATGAGCTCAGTTCCGGCAGTGATTGTTATGGTCTTTATGGCCTTTGAGCGGCGGATGGATCGCGGGCGCTCAGTCCGAGCGGCGGGATCAACGGGAAGACGGGAACATAGAATGAGCAATATTCCGGCGAGGCCGAGATTGCATATAAATCTCGCAGTCCGTAATCCGTGATGGAGGAAGTCAACTCCTAGGGATACTAGTGTCATGCCCTTCAGCAACGTGTTTAGACCCATGATCTTACGGCGCGCTAACTCCAAGTCCTGTTCTCCGGGGATAGTGGCGGTGGTCGAATTCGGAGGCGGCACATACGTCAGCGTGCAAGGCTGGGGCCCGGGGCCACAGTTGACGATCTGGAAATTTTGCGGGAGCCTAGGTTCGGTCAAAAAGGTACTCACCACTCGCCCTATGGTCTTGTTTTTGCCATGTACATCGCCCATGGAGAACGGATTCCAGTTGGTCACCAGCGTGGCGATAATCTTGTTTGCTCGATGTCGCAGACGTATCCAATATTTGAGGTGCAGCGGCTGTTGCTTCGGCGGCGGAAGTGCGGCTGTGAAGCTGAGCACATCACAGTTGTCCTTCACCCACTGAATTGTGGCGTCCCGAACATCGGGATAATCTGTAAAGGCGCGGTTAGAGAAGTATGCGTCGGCGTAATTGATACCGCGGCCGAGACACTGCGTGTGAGACTCAAACAGTCGACCGTCGAGCTTAGTCTCAGTTAGGCGGTCCAGCTTGTGGCGCACCCATTGCTCCTTTGATGATTTATATTGGAGGGCCTGGAATTCAGCCCGAGCATTGGTGAGAATATCGGATGTCGCCGCGTGGAGTCCGATCAGGCTTGTTCTCAGGAGAACGCAGCAGGAGAAGAAGGCACTCAGGCAGACGAGAATCTTGATGAGCGGTGTGCCTACCCGGAAAGCCTTGTCTGGGAAGTGCATGGTGAGTCCGCCTTGGGGTGATGCGGGCGGAAGATCCGACGTAGAGTTTTGAAGGAGAAAAGAAGGTGGTGAGGAAGAGGAGGGGTTGACTGTTGTAGGTTGGGAAGGTGTGACGCCCGCGAGCGCAGTGACCACCTGCCGCGGCGGCCCGGTTGCTGCCTTGAGACTACATAGGGTACGTTAGAGGGAACAAATAGCAGGCGAAGGGGCAAACAAAATGAGTCTTACCGGTGTAGCCACAAATCTGTGAAAGGCACTCGTTGAAAGTGCCGTGAGTGGACTCATTATGTATGCCACGGAGCTATCGGATAGACATATAGCTCCGCCTTACACCGGTCTCCTAATTCGCATTGCACGTTTTCTTGGCTTGACACCAATATCCTCGATATCCGCGATATCCGGACTCGTTTCCATGTCCTCCGCTTTGACCTCGCTGCGCTCGACCACCGTCGCTGTCTCATACTTCACGGTGCTGCCATCCAGACTGTCGCTCTTGACGACATCAGTCTCCTTCTTGAGCTTGGTCGTTCTTGAGACAACTGCGGATGGACAGAGCCCCCTCTCTGCAAGCTTACAATCACCACATTTCCGGCCAACCGGCAAACAAATCGTCTGCCCAAAGCCGACAAGCAGATTGTTGATGTCGTGCCAGCGATCTTTCGGGAGCCACGACTCAAGTGCGTGCCTGGTTTCCTCCGGCTGCTTTGTCTTGTGCCAGCCCCACAGGTTAGTGATTCTGTGAACATGGACATCGACGCCGATGCCCTCGTCTCGGCCCCATGCGGCACTCATGCAGAGATATGCCATTTTCGGGCCAACGCCCGGAAGAGATGTCAGGCCTTCGATAGTGTCTGGGATGTCTGAGTTGTACTTGTCACGCAGTATTTCAGCGGCCGCCTTAATGTACTTCGTTTTCAGATTGTGAAATCCGACTTTACATATGAAGGCGTTCAGGGCGGGAGGCTCGATAGCAAGGACAGACTCAAGGTTGAACCCCTAACTGGTAAGCAGCGCTCGGAGTGGCAGTTGGATATACGACTTACACCAGGCATGTTGGCCTGCATATCCTTGATGGCTGCACTTGTGACCGTGTCCTTTGTTTGGCTGCTCAGCATCAGACTCACGAGCGTCTGGAACCTCTGATCTCGCAAGCTTGTTTGCCTGTCTGCCAGGCTCTCGCAGCCCATCGTATCTACCGGGGCAACGTGTGCATTCCGCATCTCTCGCGTAAGAGCATATATCTCCTCCCAGTTCGGCGGCGGCTCGACTTTCACGGACCCATTGGCGGCCACACTCTTCTTTGCCGGTGTCCTTCGCGCCTTCTTTACCTTCTTAGGTGATGCTATCTTGTTGAGAATAATCTCCTCCGCCTCGCGCTTGATCAACACATCCCCTGATGTCTGCGCACCTCTTTTCCGCTTTCTGCTCTTCGGCCCATCTTCTGGTTCGTAGTCTGAGCTCTCGGGCGCTGAGCTAAGCTCCGATTCGGTGTCATTGGGCCTGGACGCCTTCCACTGCTGCGATTCGGTAGGTGTTTGCCGAGCGACTTGATCGGTCTCAGGTGCGTTCGGAATAGGGTCTCGGTTGAGCGATCTCGCGGTTTGGCGGGTTTGGCGAGGCGGACGTGACCCGTGGGCTGCGGCAAGCGCAGAGGCAACTCTGGCAGCGTCCCTGGACACCCGTGAGGTTCGCATCAGGTCGATTGGGTGCGGTAATTGTAATCAGGGCGATGGGTTGAAGTCGGAGGTTAATGCCAACGGCCAATCAGCACGAGGCGGAGGTCCGACGATGCCAAGAGTTGAGTGACAGGGGTAGCTTCAGTCGTCATTGCCTGGTGAAATTCTACACGAAGCTTCCGAACTCACATGTACATTACTCCAAGTCTCTCTTTTGAAGGGAGGAATTGAGCACAGCCAGCTCGTTTATAACCCCTTCTAATTTCAATCCACCTGACCTTCATACCAATCATACCGCCAGAGGCTCTTGACCCCGCCACCCCGCTTTGGCTGTCTGGGTAGCTTCGCATAGCTCCGTCACCTTTAGAGATCGCGAACTCTTCACTATAACCACAATGCCCGACCTCCATCCGACCGACATCCCTACCTTTGCTGCAACACAGCTTACATTGCTGGACGCCGAGCTCCAAGCCGAGCTGTCAGAGACGAACGCCCTTCTCTCCTCACATACCCCGACCGCCCTAGCTCGCGCCGGACTCGCTATATTGAACCTTAATGTATCATCGCTGCGCACGGGCCTGGGCGGAAAGACGGTTGTGGAGCTCTGTCTCGACCCTGCAGTCGTGACCAAAGGCGAAAAGGCAGACATACCAGAACATGGGATAAGAACAGGCGACATTGTTGCACTCCAGGATCAACCTACGGGAAGCGCAAAAAAGACTGAAAAGCGGGACCTCGCAAAGAAAGGCGTCGAAGGAGTAGTACTCCGGGTCAAGAGGGAGAATGTGGAGATAGTGTTAGACAAGGAGGATGCCGAGGTGCCTGGCGGAGGCAAGCTGTGGGTCGTGAAGCTGGCGAACGACATCACCTACAAGAGGATGAACCAGACCATGGGGCGGCTGCAGAAGTTTCAGGAGCAAGAGTATACGCCCTTCATGCGCGTCCTCTTCGGCCAGGCCTCTCCAACTCCTCTGCCATCGGATCTCAATGACCCCTCGAATCCCCTCCACAAGCTCGAATGGAACGACCCCTCGCTCAACGACAGCCAGAAGGAGGCTATCAAGTTTGCACTGTCATCACGAGAGGTAGCGCTCATCCATGGCCCCCCAGGGACGGGAAAGACGCACACTTTAATCGAGCTCATTTTGCAACTCTTAAAGCAGAACCTACGTCTGCTTGTTTGCGGCCCCTCGAACATCTCTGTGGACAACATTGTTGAGCGACTCGCGCCTCATAAAGTCCCAATGATCCGACTTGGCCATCCTGCCCGTCTTCTGCCCTCTGTCCTCAACCATTCACTAGACGTACTGACGCGAACGTCGGACGCAGCCGCTCTTGTCCAGGACATCAGGAAGGAGATGGACGATAAGCAGGCTTCCATACGCAAAACAAGGAACGCCAGGGAGCGGAGACAGGTCTACACAGAATTGAAGGAGCTCAGGAACGAGTACAGAGTGAGAGAGAAGAGCTGCGTCGAGAACCTCGTGCGGGGTAGCAAGGTTGTCCTTGCCACTTTGCATGGAGCTGGCGGATTCCACCTCAAAGGACAGGAGTTCGATGTCGTGATTGTGGACGAGGCTTCGCAAGCCCTGGAGGCGCAGTGCTGGGTCCCATTGCTTTGGGTCAAAGCATCCAAGCTGGTGCTTGCGGGCGACCACCTGCAGTTGCCGCCTACAATCAAGTCCCTGAACTCCAAGGAGGCAAAGGCAGCGAAAAAAGATGCTAAGAAGAAAGACAAAAACAGTAATCTCGGCGAACAAGCGCGGAACAATGCGCAGCCGTCAGGAAAGCCGGCGGCAGAGAGCCAGACGTTGGGAACAACACTGTTTGATAGGCTCCTTGGGCTCCACGGACCTTCTATCAAACGCATGCTAACGACGCAATACCGTATGCATGAGACGATCATGCGGTTCCCGTCCGACGAGCTATACGACTCAAAACTAATAGCAGCGGATTCTGTCAAGGATCGGCTGTTGAAGGATCTGCCGTACGATGTTGCAGACACAGAGGATACTCGGGAGCCGCTGGTGTTCTGGGACACGCAGGGCGGCGACTTTCTCGAGAAGACAGAAGACGACGCAATTGGCAAGGGAAGCAAAGGCATGAGCCTCGGAGACAGCAAAAGCAATGAAGCAGAGGCTCAGCTGGTGAGGTCGCATGTTCGCAATCTAATAGATGCAGGCGTCCATGCGGAAGACATTGCGGTGGTGACCCCCTACAACGCTCAGGTAGAATATGCATGATGCATACCCCTCGAGGGCGTGCACCCCTGCAACGAATGGCGACTAACACAGCACTCACAGTTGGCCATGCTATCCCAGATGCTGAAGGAGGCGTACCCGGGCATTGAGCTGGGCTCTGTCGACGGGTTCCAAGGCCGAGAGAAGGAGGCGGTTGTTGTGTCGCTCGTGCGCAGCAATGCTGAGCATGAAGTCGGGTTCCTGGGCGAGAAGCGACGACTCAATGGTAAGACGAGACACGGCAATTTCTGAGTTGCACGGCTCTAGGGAAACGGTGCGTGTTCAATAGTGCTTACACATTGCCGCAGTTGCCATGACGAGGCCCAGGCGACATCTCTGCGTTGTCGGAGACTCGGACACAGTTGGCCGGTGAGTACCTGTGCTCTCCTCCCGAAGATTTCTACGCATTTGCTATGCAGCATCTTTGTGCCGTGCTCACGACCTGCTGCGCGCTCTGGTAGGCTGACTCGAGATGCAGTGGCAGCCCGTTTCTGAAGCGGTGGATGGAGTTTCTCGAAGAACATGCTGACCTCAGATACCCCAATCTCGCGGATCTCTACGTGGACGAAGCAAAGACGTGAGACGAGTCAATGTCCGGCTCCGCGTGCCTGGGGCGCCATCCGACAGCTGTGGACCTCTGATATCCCGCGGGTGCCTGCCAACACTCCCCAAGACTCAGTGCGGCTCGTCGTCACGGCTCGACTTGCAAAGGGCTCGATTGCAGCGATTCTGCATGCAGCGTGACTTGGCCCTCTCTCGTGCAGTAGCGCCACAGGCTCGAAGTTTGCGACGCGACGAGAACGGCAAAGGGTTGCGTGGGGCGTGGCCGAGAGGGGCAGCAAGCAATAGACTACGCATGGCACCACTCTCGAAGAGTACGGCGATAGATATTCTCTGTATCGATAGGCGGGGACGTGCGACTGGACGAGGGCGCCGCGGCGCTACAGCAACTTGTGCTGATCGATCAAAACGTCCGATGTCCAGCCAGCATGCAGCCAACACGCAGCTCTCGTCTCACGGCAGCGTCCTCCACCGTGGATGGTTCCGAGTCGCACACACACGTTTTGCTGGCCGACACGTCGCGGGCCGGGTGCCACCAATGATAGCGTGTAAAGGCGGGGGACCTCAAACCGCGAAACTGCACCTCCACAGCACACGGTCAGGTCAGGGGCTGGGGCTTGCGCCAGCCGGAGACGGCGTCGTAAACCCCATTATTGCTGGGCGTCCCGGAGCGGAAGCACGCAGAAGGCTGAGGTTGAACTTGTTGGCCGCGGGCTGGACCATGCCTTCGCAACACCACGGCCTCGCTGGACGCTGCACACAATTGCGCTCGGCATCACCGTAATACACGGTCCACCAGATGCTGCTGCTCGCCGCGCGGCCAGACAGGTTTCTGGGATCCATGGGCCTGAAACAAGCTCGCGCCCCGCTCGTGCTCGCTACCCGCTGCTTAGTGGACCCCATTGCTCTATCTCGTGCAGTAGCTGGTGGCGTTCCACATCTCTCACACACCACACCTGCAGCATGCTGCAACCTTGGGAATCCACAGCCTTGCGTTTCCCCTCTCGAAAGACCTGCCTGACATCTGACATGGCCCCCCGCTGCTATTATAACACCATTCCTGGCGCCCCCGCCGCCCGCCTGCCTGTCCTCGACACCTCTCCCGCAATGCATTGTCCATAGCCCGGCCATGCACTCCCGTCCCTCACACCGCCCCGGTCCATGACGCTGCTCCCCATTGTACCATTCTTCTGTCCTTCTCGCCGCCTTCTTTAATGCTTCCATTGTTCAATGCCGACGCTCATTCCGCAATTTCCGTTCATGCTCACCTCGACACGCCATTTCTACTACTACTGAAGCGGAGCTTATAGCGCCTGTGGAGACTCTCACCTACCAATCCGTTTGCACTCCTGTTCAGCTCCCGCATCGCCAAGACGACTCTGCGAGATCCGCTAAGCATCCGTACGCTTGGGTCGAAAGAGCAAACTTCCAATTCTTCGGCTGTGCACAGTCTCACTTCCGCACGGCACGGCGTGCACGGCGTTTTCCGTTTATAGCATCCAACACCCGGCACCGGCGTACCCGCATCCCCGCCCATGCTCATACAAGAAGACTTCCTCGCTCCCATCATGACGACCGAGAGGCCTCTGCAGCGTTCGAGTTGGAAGGCTGAGGCAATCCGTCGTGGTGACTTGAAAATCAGCAGCCCTATCCCCATTGCCGAGGAATCACCTATGAGCGAGGACGACGAAAGAGCACGGTCCGAGAAGCTTCAATTAGAGACACGGCCGGCCGCACAGGACATCATACTACCGCCGGCTCAGTCATCCGTGCCACCAGCTGGGTTAGACCTAAAGCACGAAGCAGAATCCATCGCGACAGAGGAGCTGCACCCGCAGTCCCATGCAGAAGAGCCTGTCCAAAGTCTCAGACACAAAGTCTCCTCAGATGGCCTCAGAGAAACGCAAGAGATGCATCACGGGGCCTCGGCGAAAACTCCTTCATACAACACTACAAGCCCCTTGTCTCCCCTTCCCCGCAGTGCCACTGTCATGACCGGAACAAAAAAGCGCAAGGGCAGCATTAGAAATGTGTTCCGAAAGATGTTTGGAAAAAGGAGCAAAGAGGCGGCTCAGCATCAAGAAGGTCCTACCTACAGACATGGGCACCATCGGAGTGTAAGAAGCATGATTCCTTGCCCCAGTTGCGGGCTAACACACTGTATAGGAACCCATTGCAATCCACGAGTCGCCCAAGGTGACCAGGGAGAATCTCAGCAGCGCTCGCCTTTCCGATATGCCAATCCGTGAGCTGGAGCCGATTAACCCACTGGGCCAGCACCTTCCCTTCCCAATGAACGTCAATGCGCCTCAAGAAATGAGTCCACGCCATGACTACCTCACCTTCGAGCGGCCATCGGGAGAGCAGGCTCAGCGGCGTGCCACCCTTCCTAGTCTTCTCCTTGCGCCCACAGAAGGGAGATTGGTGCACAGCGCCGACGCCTCGCCGTTGTCACCACAGTCACCGCAGATCGGCATTGCGTTGTCGAGTCCACCCCCGCCGGCTCATTCCAAGCAGTCCAAGCGGAGATCGCGGAGTGCTGGCGCTTTGCGGGACCTTACCAAAGCCCGCTCATCGATCGAGCGGAGGCGAAGTGAGGAGATTCGATATTGGAGAAGCAGCGTCCAGTCCGGGAGCGTCTATAGTACGAGGAGCCCACGACCGCACACTGCTCAGACGGTGGAGACGGTACTGACTGTCGATGCGCCAGATGCGCCACCGCAGGTATCTGAAGAGATGGCAAGCGTCACAGGGGTACCAGCGGAAGGGCGCGTTCATCCTTCTACTACAGTAGTCGAGACCTTCAACTTTGGTGATCTGAAAAATGGCTTTTCGGAGGAAGCTCTCCCGCTCCCGCAGCAAGTCACCGATGTGTCCGAAAAGCGCCTGTCGGTGGAAGAGCGGGTGAAGCAGTTGGAAGACAACATGCGAATATTGGAGACGTCCGTCCGCCGCATATCGGGTCGCAGCAATCGTCACACCATTATCTTGGAGAGCGCGCCAACGGGGCACCAATATCGAAACCGCACGTCCTCATCAAGCGACCGACAAAGCTCCTACTCGTCAGACAGAGGCAGCGGGCATACACTAAGCGCACACAAGGATACTGCGTCATCACCGAAGCTCGCACAATCAGCAGAGTCGTCGCCTCCGGAACCATTACCACCAGTGGAAACTGAAGACACCGAGCCCGCCCTCCCAGAGGTCCTGCCGAATACAGGCGACCTCGCCTCGCAGATCGCCCAGCTCTCCACCGCCTTGCGCTACGAGCGTACCTCCCGCAAAGCGCTCGAAGAAACAGTATACCATCTGCAACGCGAACTCGCTGATCTGCACGCCATCGTTTCTAAGTTCATAACACGCTCGCCATCTTATCCTACACCCTCCCCAGACACCATCCTCACGAGCAACGAAGAGCGCCTCGCCACCCCGCGCGCCATGCGACGGCATCAAGACCCATCTCTATGCGAAGACGAGGGCAACAGGCATGATGCCAAAACCCCTGGAATTCGAGAAACGATCATCAGCCGCTTTAGCCAAAGCGACAGCGAGATTGACGTGGACGACGGGAGTCTGACGAGTAGTCGAGATGAACTTGCGAGCCCTGAGGCGTGGGCGACGCCGAAGGAGGAGAGCGGATTCGGAAGCGGGTTCTTTGGGGAGAAGTTTTAGCATGTTTTCGATGTTGATATTTGATGATATGGCGTCACGGTCTACTGGTTAGCGATTCGTTTAGCGCCCGCATTGTCACGGTCTTGGGACGATCTTTCGTTCTTAGTTTTTGTTGTTCGGCATGTTGATGTTAATGTAAGATACCCGTAGTTTGTTCTTGTCTTTGGCATGTAGTGGTACGCATACGTTGAGCGGGATAGCAATTGAGAATACTCGCCGTGTTGCGTCTTGGTTGTGCTGTGTTTTCTTATTCCTCCCTTAAAGTTCTTCTCACGGTTTCGGGGTGCCCTGGAATACCTTCAAGAGTGCCGCTGGAATACGTTCAAGATTGCGCCTGAATGAGTCCTGGGATGGATATAGTGCTGTATCAAGAGCGTCTAAAAAGTGTATGAATACAACAGCAAGGGGGCGAACCCCACGTGTACCTTGCACTACCTACTACGTATACCCTGCCAAGCATCAGGTAGGACTGAGTTTATAAACTAGCGTAATGCTAACGCAACTACTATCTGTATGGTTCAACCTTTCCCTCTATAAACACCCCTCACAAGCAACTTTCTGACCAGTCCAGCCACTTAAATTCCCATGTAGACACTTGAAGCCCAGCCATGATCATCGTCAGACAATCCTAACATGGATCGAACACTCCTCTGTGCTGTCATTGTGCAACAGCAAACAGCGGAAAGGCTTTATGCAGGGTTCCGGTGAATATAAAAGCATGATGCAAACAATAGGGTATCTTCCGTATACCTTGCCGAGAGGGAAGTTGCGGGCGGATACAGATGAGTAGACAGCTATAGTCACGCAGTGTTTAACAATCGCCTATCATGCACCACGCGGCTGCCCACGGCGCTGAATAGGACGACATTATATCTTCCAATGTCTGGCAGTCTCTAATATTGGAAGAGTTGGGGAACGGGAAAGGTCAGAATGTGGCGGCCCCTCGTGTGGGTGAAAGTGAATGCTTTCACTGGGATGGCAGGCACGCACGTCACTGGCGCGATAGTCGCTCCTTCTCCCGATTGTCGAACGACAAACTACACGACCACCTTCCACCTCCGGCGTCGGTAGTATCTATACTGGGCACGGAAACCACCACCAGACAGACGCTCGTCCTTGTCCACTCGAAAGTTGACCTTCACCGACAGTGCGCGCCGCACCTTGCTCTGCATCTCAAAGAAGCACTCCCCAGGCACATGTGCTGGCCATTTTCCTCTCGAGCCATGGGCTCTCAACGCGCGATGTCTTACCCATCCCCACAGAAACTGATCACTTTGTGCCTTGCACTGTTTCTGGTGGCTATATTCTTCGTCTCCGCAGTGCAACATTCCACGCCCATCAAAGCATTGAAACACACTGCCCAGTCCGCGGTAACTGAGTGAGTATACTCCAATTTCCCAAAGTCATTTTCTAATCCCACAAGAATCTGTTCCGGAAACGAGCCCGTTGTCGTCCACCACGACCCCGCAAGCGCTTTCCCCACCGCCTTCAAACCCATCCGCTTCCCCATCACCTCACCAACCTACACCGACCCCACAGGCCGCCAATGGCATCTCCCCTCGACCCCAAAATGGACGCAACCTCTCGCCAACGAGATCCTCATCGTAGACATGGACACGCGCATCCCGACCGGGCCCAACGAACTCTGGAACACCACAACCATGAACTACAACACCCTCGACGCATCCGTTGACTCGCAAATGGTGTCCGCGGCTTTCATGAACCACTTTCTGTACGCCCGCATCCACGGCTACGACTACCGCTTCATCGCCGCCCCACACCTCCCCTCGCACCACGACACCTGGATAAAACCCTTCGTCCTCTCGTCGCTTCTCCGCTCATACCGCTTCGTCGTTTTCATCGACGCAGACGCAACGATCCAGCATCTCGAACTCCCTCTCGAATGGCTGTTCAATAAGTGGAATATCACGCCGCGAACTTCCATCGCTATGCCCATCGATACCGAGCAGATTTTGGGAGAGGATCGAAACGCGAGTAAAGATTCCAGAGGCAAGGTTGCGTTGAACACGGGGTTCATCGTAGCGCAGAATTTGTCGCTCACATTTGAGATGCTGGATGCGTGGAAGACGTGCACGGAAGGGAAGAGGTATCCGGAGTGTGGGCAGTGGAAGGAGAATTGGAGTCATGAGCAGAGGGCTTTTAGTGAGTATATACGGTATGATTTCAACCCCAAGGGGGATAATATTGTGGTAAGTCTCTATCTTCTTCTCGTCGACTGCCCGCTTCATGACTCGCACTATGCTGATGGTGGTTAACAGGAACTTCCCTGCGACGACGCAATGGGCTTCCCCGGCATCATCGAAGACCACCCACACATACTAGCGAACTGTAGCGGCCAGTTTGTACGGCATCAAACTATGGCGAAGGAACGGACGAAGGAGAATGCGAGTCAGGCGTTATTGCAGGTTATGGCGCAACTGACGCAGAGAAGTCTTCAGATGGGGCGGGAGAAGTATTGGGTTGATGGGACGGAGGAGGGGTGGTGGGCGAGTCTCAAGAAGGTTGTGGGGGGTGATTGAAAGGGACTCGTCGACAACCACTGTGATTAGGCTTCGGCTGCTTCATAATTTTGTGCCATAGAATGGGGGGAGAAACCCTGGTATTTGGTGGGAGTTTGCATGGCGCTGGGGTTTGCGTTGGCGTTGGTTGTGAAGTGGTTTGTACGATACCCGGTTTGGTTGTATGCGGTTTGGATTGGTGGTCAGAGGGATTATGTCTATGTGCCAATATTTTGGCTTGTGGAGAATTAAAGTGATGTCTAGATCTGTCAAAAGTCCTCAATTTCAAAACGTCGTTAGTGTGTCAAGTTTTACCAAATTTGTCTCACTCCTTACTTACCTACTACGTAATGGAATCACGGACTTGCCTTCAGCACTTTTAGTAAGCGCACAGAGGTGTAAAGAGATATGTTGTGATGATGCTCGTTGTCATTATTATTAGCTCTACTTCATTGATTATTTTATCGTGGGAGTCCCTCCAAGTCTTTCTCGCATATGTCATCCAAGGTATCGTGTTTCTGATGCGCGCAGGAAGGAGAACATAGAACTTGTCCATCTGCATTTAAAATCCAACATTACCTGCTCTCTGTGTGTGAGGGATAAGAGAGGTGCAGAAGGGGAGGTATTTGTATTCGTGCGAGATGGTTAACACGAAGCCATCCGCCCAAGTGTGCAGTGACATAGTGAGGAAATGATGGAAATCACCAATCTGATTTATCTCTCGGCACATAAATTCTCCGTTGCGATATTTTTTGAAGTACCCCCGGGGCCCCGCAGGAAGGGAACATGGAGACTCAACTGGCTGAATTTTGATTAAGTCCCAGCGACCGCGTTCTGTGTGGTAAGTAGAAGAGTGGGAGAAAGAGGGAGTATTTATACCTCGGGCTTCGGCATTAGGTTAACTAGATGATGGTGCAAAGATGTGGAAAATGATGGCCTTTGTCATTATCGACGTGGTTCTTGTGTCGTGCACATGGTGATGTCGTATCCGAATTTTTGTTCCGCTGGTAGAAAGAGAACATGTTGGGTAGCCCGAACCCTTTTTAAATTGGTGAAGTCGCCTGCTTATAGGCCTCCTGGTGCAAAGGAGAAGGACAGGATAGAGATAGGGGTAATTATAGTTCCTGCTTCGACGCTAGGGTAAGGCACCCTGATTAAAGAAGAATCCTTGGCAATGTGAGATTGTGTGGAAATGGTGACTATCATCACTATGAACTTATAGTACTCTGTTGTGCACATATGGCCATCTGTCTACCCTAGGGTAGAATTTTGTTCTGCCCGCAGCAACAGAACATGGAGAGGTACTTGCGCTATTTTTGATTCAAGGCCGCCTGCTCTTTGTGTGTGGAAAGGAGAAAGAGTAGGATAAATAAGGGGTATTTATACCTCCATCTTTGACACTGAGGCAGCTGCCCTAGTGGCAAGAATTCCATGAAAATGATGATGGACAGGTGTGAAAATAGTAACTGTCGTCATCAACTATAGTTTCTGTCGTAGACATAGAGTGATCGGGAAGTGATCTTTGTTTTCTCGCAGCAAAAGAACATCAGGAGAAGGGTAAAATCTTTTTGATTTAAAGACGCCTGCTTTTTAATGTGGGAAGGAGAAAGCCGGATAGAGAGGGGGTATTTATATCCCTTTCTTAACACTACCGCAGGCCACCAGCTACGGTGGGTATTTCAGGGGGTTGGGCGACTACGCACAGTAAGCAAGTTACACTTCTTTTGTAGCTGTGAACGAGCAAAAGTACGCAAACAATCCCTTCTTTAACTCGAAATTTTCTGTCGTGGAGACATACCACTGCTGCTTGTCTGTTTTTGTTTCAGCCTATTAGAAGGGAACATTGGAATGGCGTGGGCGTCTTTTTAGTTCGGCCGGCGTATGCTACTTGTGTAGAAAGAGAGTGTGCAGGAGAATAGAAAGTAGTATTTATATCTAAAGCAAAGAAATGTTAGCTCCGGTTAGTCGTGAAGATTTTGAAAATAGTACGTTTCATCACTAACTTCGACCATTCTGTCGTCCACATGGCCCTTAAGCTTCAAGAAGAGTATCTAGATTGCCTGATTTGATAGGCCATACTTGGAGTTGAAGTGAAGATCCCGAAAAGGTTGCTATCATCATTATTAAAATTGTCTCTTTGCGTCGCCCTACAATCTTTGTCACAAAACATATACCCTAGTGTCATACCAGGGGTATCTGTATTATCTTTCTTTCTCCAAGTTATATATGAGATATTGAGAAGTGATACAGAAGTGCGGGCTCTGTACTACATCATTAGATCAGTCTTCATAATGTGTATATTCCGCATCAAGATAATGACAATCATCAACATCATGGCAACAACACCATAAAACAACCAGTCAATTTCTCGGCTGGAAGAACAACATGTTTGAAGCACTTCAGTTTTTAAACAAATTCCAAGGCGGCACCGGCGGAGTGTGAGGATCAGAAGGAGCATCAGGGAGTGGTTTATATATCCTTCCCCGCGAGCTCGACGATCTAATCTTGCAATGTGCATATATGAGACTGAGGTGATGATGGTGATGATTGCCTTCATCATAGTCGGTATTCGAACAGCTGTTCCACGTTTCACACCCTCAGGCAGCAGCACAAGTTCATGTAAGAACGACCTCGAAATTCTGGAAACGTGCGAACATGGTAAGTTTCTAGCGTAACTTTTGAGATGCTGAATAGGCTCGCAGTCATGTGTGCAAGAGCGAAGCGGGCGAACATAGGAGCGGTTCATATACCCTTACGCGGGAATCAGACGATTTGATCTTTGTGATGTGCAGTTTCGAGGAAGAAGTGATGATGATGATGATTTACTTCATCATCGTCATCACCTGAAAAGGTAAATCACTACAGGTTCTCACACCCAAAGTTGCGGGCCAGAGTCATGCTGCGGCCGATGATGAGATTTTGGAAGCGCACTGTGCCAGTGAACATAAAATCCATTGGGCTTGCTTTTGAAGTGCCGCGTGAGTTCGTGGTTGTGTATAGAAGAGCGAAGGGGCAAAGGTGCGAGCGGTTTTTATACTGAGGGCTCACACAGCTTGCAAATATGGTTAGGAAGTGAGCTGTGATGGATTCCATCATCATCATTCTGACTGTTGAATTATCGTGGATAAGGTTGCTCGAGTTTTTAAGCGGTAAGATTTGATAGTCCCATGACAACATCTCTGGAGGCTGCCCCGAGAACCGTGCTGGAAAAGAAGCAGTCTCCCTACCACCACCGCGCCCCAAAAATCTTCGGTCCCTTCCTCCCCCCATCCTCTCCCTCCCCACCCTCCAACCACACCCTCTTCTCGCCCTTCACATCCACCGCTAAGGTCCTATACACCCACTCATCCTCGCTCGGTTTCCTCGCAAGATGGACATGCACGACACCCTCATTCTTCGGGCCCGTCAAATAGAACTTGAATCTCATATGTTCCGTCCCCCACTGATCCGTCTCGGAGGTACTCGCTATGAATCGATTCCGCGCCCAACGGCTAAACGAAGGCTCGCCGTGTGCTTCGATCTGGGATCCGGGTCCTAGAAGTGCCTGACATTCTCGCGATGCCCGGATCTTCGTTACCGCGCGGTTGAAGTGTGAGGTTTTGGAGTTGGGGGAGAAGATGTCGGAGAAGAGGAGGTAGCCTATTGCGCCCTAATGTAACGACGTTAGTCATGACCTCAGGCAAGAGTAGAAGAGGGGGATAGACATACGGTCAAGACGACGCCAGCGATGATGACGACGAAGTTGAAAGACTGCTGCGTTGTCCGCGCTGCCTTCTCGCCGACACTAAGATCACTCCATCGCACAGCTCCTGTATCGTTGGTCACCGTGACATGTCGTCGAGGCGGCTGTGAGGGTTTCGCATCGCTATTCGTCGTGGAGCTCTGTGTAGCGCAAGCCACTCTCGAAGTCGAAAACCCAGCTCTCGAAACCCGAACGGTCGATATCCGCGCGTTTCTCAGCGTCGGTCTGAGGAGTTGAATAGCCTCAAGAGGCTTATAAATCGTCGCCATCATTCCAGTTCCCAAATCGCGGAGTATGATGATAGATGAGCGGGGAACGCATGTGCAAAAGAAAGCTTACCATATTCGGGTTTTGCCGAGGCCGTCCCAACTGCGCCACAACCGGCAGTCGGAGGTGTGGCGGAACAACGACCACCACGTCCGCCATCGCGAACGACGCCTGCTTGCAGTACTCACCCTCCACACCCAACCAGTATCCTATATCCCTTCGTTCCTGTTCTCCGGCCGGGGAGACACGAGACCCCATGGCTTCGAACAAGAAGTCGAGCCTGACGGGCTACATCCCGGACATCCTGATGGCCGCGGCAGCAGTATGTTACACCAACTCCACACGTCACCGGCATAGAGCTGCGCGAACAGTTGTTCTTAAAAAATGTGACTAACAGATATATAGCCTCTCATAGCCTACTTTGTAATGCGCAACCTCCTCGCACGCCTCGACCCCGAAGCCTCCCAAAAAGAAGAAGCAACGCGCAAAGCGGCGGCCGCCTCCCGCAAACTCGACGCCATATTGAACAACAAAGCGCGAGAAGCAGAATATGACAGTGATGACTCTCAAGACGAATATACCCGCCGCCCGTCACGTCGGCTACGGATAGAAGACCTGCAGCTAAACAGCTACGAACAAACAATCGCCATGGAAGTCGTCGCTCCCGAAGAGATCCCCATAACATTCGACGGTACGGCTTCTCCCTCCCCTCCCTCCACCTCTTCTAACAGCAACTAGACATCGGCGGCCTCGACACCATAATCGACGACCTCCGCGAATCCGTCATCTTCCCACTAACCCACCCCTCCCTCTCCACCTCCTCCTCCCTCCTCTCCGCCCCCTCTGGCGTCCTCCTCTACGGCCCCCCCGGCTGCGGCAAAACCATGCTCGCAAAAGCCATCGCGCACGAATCCGGCGCCTGCTTCATAAACCTGCACATCTCGACCCTCACCGAAAAATGGTACGGCGACAGCAACAAACTCGTCAACGCCGTCTTCTCCCTCGCCCGCAAACTCCAACCCACAATCGTCTTCATCGACGAAATCGACGCCGTACTAGGCACCCGGCGAACAGGCGAGCACGAAGCGAGCAACATGGTGAAAGCAGAGTTTATGACGCATTGGGACGGTCTCGCGTCATCCTACAACAACACAAACGCTCCCCAACGTATCCTCCTCCTCGGCGCTACGAACAGAATTCAAGACATCGACTCCGCGATTCTGCGACGGATGCCGAAACGCTTCCCCGTCGGTTTACCTAATGCTTTCCAGCGCCGCAAAATCTTCAACCTCATTCTCAGGGATACGAGAATTGATAAACAGGACTTCGATCTCGAGCAATTGGTGCACATGTCTGCGGGACTTAGTGGGAGCGATATCAAGGAGGTGTGTCGTGAGGCGGCCATGTGGCCCGTACGCGAGGCGTCGCGCGCTATGCGTGCGAAGAAGAATAACAAGATTGGGAAGATTAGGGGCGTGAGGACGTCGGATTTCTTTGTGCAGGAACGGAGGCAGACTCAGGAGTTGGCGGATTTGGATGATAGGGAAGTGGTCGGAGAGGTTGTTGAGGAGGTTTCGTCGACCTCGGACGGGAGTAGCGGGGCGAGGACGCCGGCTGCGGAGAGCGGGTTCACGGATGCCGTGGAGGAGGTGCGGAGGTAATAGATACGGTGCGCATGCGTCTTTTCTGTTGTTGTACATGTTTTGGCAGAGAGTGAGTATGATGTACGAATTGGGATACGCAATAAACGTAAATGTACGAATCGCGAAGTTCGCTGGTCGACTGGAACGAAGGCGCAACGTCATCACAACTCCTCAAGCCTGAAAGAATAAGAACAATGTATCATTTTCCCAAAACGAATAGCCACGGTGAACTCGTGACTCGTTGCACGCTAACCGCCAACAGAGCTGCCAAAACACTACTCCTTCGCCTCCTCTTCCTCTTCCTCTTCCTCCTCCTCGCCGTCTTCCTCAACCTCACCCACTTCTTCCTCGTCCGCCTCCGCTTCATCCCCAACATCCAGATCCTCCGCCGTTCCTCCTTCCCGCTCAAGTTTCAGATACTCGTCCCACTCGGGGAACATCTCTGCATCGCCCTCCTCGCCCTCACTTGGGGGCACGCCCAACAGCCTGCTAACCTTGGCCTTGCCGTTCTTTTCGAGACTCTGCTTCCACTGCTTGACAAGACCAGCAGTGACGCTTGGCTTGTAAGTCTGGGAGAAGAGAACCGCTTCGGCAAGCCTGTCCGTTGCGACGAGCAGATCAATACAACCCTGTACATCGCCAACCTGCCAAAGAGCAGAGAAGGCAATGTTGTTCGCAGTGGCATCCTGTGCAAGGCGTGCGAGGTCACGGAGGCCTTTCTCGTCGCAGGTGGACGAGTAGACGAGGAGCAACGAGCCCAGATCTTTGGCCTTTGTGAAGCATTCTTGTGCGAGCTGGATATCCCAGGCTGAGAGCGCCGCGTCGCCGACTGTCTTCCACTTGTGCTCAGTATCCTGTTCGCGGGCAATGGTCACGGCTTGCTGGAGATCGCCTAGGCTGAGAGCGAGGTCGAAGCGGTGTTCGGGGTCAGTTGCAACATTGAGTGCGAGCTCCTTGTATCCTTGACCTTCGAGGAAGCGCGCAATCTTGTTGTTCTGGTCCTTGGGCACCGACGGCAGAAGCTCTTCCGCGGCTTCCAGATCGCCCCGGAGGACGAGCGTCTGGTACTCTACAACCGCCAAGGAGAGCGCGAATGAGGTAACGTTGACGTCCTTATCGCACACGTAAATCCTGGAGTCGCGAGGCAGGTATCCCAGTACGTAGTGAGGAGAGTCAAAGTGCGAGATGGTGTACGACTGATCGCCGACGAGGTAGTTCAGGCGGTTCGTGCTGTTCGTGTAAATGAAGCAGTCGCCAACCCACGCACCCGTCCGTACGCTGGCCAATTGTTAGCTCTCAGCCTTCGCAGAAACCCCTGGCACTCACCTCTCATTGATATCGCAGACGATCTCAAAGGCAGACTCCGCGCCGTCCTCGTCAATCTCTCCGTTCTGAACAGCCTCAAGGTAGTTCTCTCTTGAGTAGCGGAGGACATAGAACGTGTCATCCGTCGCCAGCGTTACGAGCTCGCCACTCTCTGACCAGTAGACGTTTCGGGGCTCAACCTCAATTCTCCGCACCAATGCGCCAGTCTCCCAGTCGAAGAGCCCAATGCCACCTTGGCCTTTGACTCCGAGCAAGACTCCACCGCTCAGCCCGTCCGCCGAGAATCCAACATTGAGAACACTCCGCTCCTTGAAGTTTCTGAAGATCTTCACACTAGTTGAGGACTCTCGGATAGCGTAGTCTTTGTCGTTCTCCTTGGAAGCCCACGCAAAGTCCAGGGCAGATCCGAATGCCTGGTTACGAAGGGCGAGGGCCGTATAGATAATGTACTCGCCATCACCGCACACCGCAACGAATCGTCCATTTGGCGAATGGAGCAGACTCTGCGGATATATCTCGGTGGAGCCAAGGTCCTTCGTAGGGAGCGTAAGGCGTTCTGAATCTTTGAGCTTCTCGTTGCCTTTGATTACCGCAGTGAGAACCTCGTTATGCCTTGCCCAAAGTACCTTTCCTTGGGTATCCATACTGACAGCCGGTTCCTCGCGGCCCATGGAGATAACCACGGCTCCATCATCGAAGCCCAATGCGACGCCATTCTTGCTCTTCTGGTAGGCGACACACCACGCTCGTTCCAGGCCGTAGTTCAGCGACTGCTCTAGACGATAAGTTGAGGAGTGCCAAATCTTGATTGTACCATCTTCGGAACCGGAGATGATGACGGGCAGTTCTGGGTGGTATACAGCGAAGCTGACGTTTGAGGTATGTCCTTCGAGAGTTGCAATGAGGGCCTTGGTCGTGTAATCCCACACTTTGACAGTGCGGTCATCCGATGTTGTAAGAAGGTACGGCTTGTCAGACTGCGGGTAGTAGTCGACAAAGTTGACGCCTTTCTGCTCGTGCGCCTCGAGTGTGAAGTTGGGTGATGCGCTGCCGAGGGACCAAATCTTCACCGTCCGGTCAAGACACGCCGAGGCAAAAGTATTGGGATCTTTGGGGTTGATCGCAATGCCCATGACATAGTGCGCGTGGCCTTCGAAAACTTGCACACCTGTAGCTTGTCAGGTCACAGTCATAAGTTCCTACCATCCCACGTACATTTCCATGACTTATCCCAGTCCCACAGCTTTATTGTCATATCATCCTGTGACCACATCAGCCCAGAGCCAGTAGGTATCCCAAGGGACTGCACGCACACTGGCGGTCAGCACAAACGGCTGTGTGGGGTGCACCGCGATGGCGCGAATGTAGTCGGGGTGTGCCTCGAAGGAGGTGACCTTCTCGGATGTATTGTAGTTGTATACGCGTAATTGGAAGTCATCGGATCCTGTATGTCTGTGTCAACGCCTGCGTCTCCTTCGTCCAAGCGACGAACCCACCTGCGACTATCCAGTTCTTGCGTGCAATAAAACGACCGGCTCGGACGGGGACATCGGTGAGTTCGAATGTCTTGACAATCGATTGCGATACGAAGGACCATATGTGGACATGTCCTGAGCGACATCAGCGAAATGTGCTAGCTTAGCTTGAGGCATGCCACTCACCGCTATACAATGTCGTAAGAATCCAGGGCTCGGTAGGGTGGAAATCTTTGCAAGTATTTAGTCAGGGGCAGCAGGCATCGCATTGTTCCGTACCAATTCCTGTGACATGTTAGTAGTCAAGCTTGAGCACTCTGATCGATAACCCTCACCTTTGACCCTTTCCGACCGCGCAAAGAGCTGCCTCTACCCGGTGTAAGCTAAATGAGCAAGAGCCGAGGCGGAATGGTCGAGACGGTACCTTAACGTCCAGACGCATTATCGCGGTTCGAGGAGTGTTGTGTGGAGGGGTGTGGATGCGACGTGGCTACTAAGCCAGTCCACGAACGCAGCAGGAACGCTCACAATAAAGCGCCGCGACGGATGGAGGGGAATTGCTGCAAGGGCTCGGGAAGTATTATGAGAGGGCGAAGAGAAGAGGTAGAGTTGCACGTTCCCTCGGCCATACAGTGGCAGGAAGTTGAAGCTGTGTGGTTCCAGGGCATGCCAAGCCTACCAGGGTCCATGCTTCCGAATTAGGAACCCGCCAGCCCCGACCTCAAGAGGCTCCAAATGTCATGACCTTCACCTCACACATCACTGCAGCTCACGTCTACATCGAAGAAGTCTAGACAATTCTGAACTTTTTGTCATTTGCCCGTCTACGGCTGCTATCTACGAACCCCGCCGCAATGGCACCTCCAGTTCCGGCCACTCCGCAAATGCAGATGCTACATCAATGCTGCCGACACATCCTCATCATATAATTCACAGAAGAGAAAAAGGTCTGGCTAGCCGACGCCTCAGCACAGACAGGTATCAGAGAAGTGAAGCTAAGGAAATCCACAAGAAAAGGAACTAAATATTAGAGAATACATGGACTCTTAGCGAATGTAGAGAACGTAAAATGGCGAAAAGATCTGTTAGCCGGGGACGCTGTCGTCGAACATTCAGGAGTATCGTTCGGAACGAGTTGCTGGCGGAACTGAACGCCGATTTCGGTTCAAGCCATTGAAGGCAATTCGCCTCACGGATCCCACCGCTTCTCAGTTCCAGCCAAGCGAGTTCTCAGCCATCACGGGAGCCGATATTTGTTGAGTGCGTACGCTTCGACCTTGGCTACTGCTGCTTCCTCGACTGCCACGGCTGTCACGGCCACCGAAGGAGAACCTGCCAGGGCCGCGCGCACCAGACATGAACGCACCACCCTGGAGCGATCCGTAAGTATAGCGGCGGTTCGTCGTCGGGACGGAACTCGTGCGCTTGTGCGAAAGTTTCCGGGTTCTATACCTGCGCGCCACAAAGAACATAGCCGCACCGTACGCAAGAGCGCCCATAACCGCTCCGGTGGCAATACCGGCACTGGTGGGATTGACCTTGCGGCTGGCACCCATGTCAGCTCCAATCGCGCCCCCAGCCGCAACGCCCGGGGTCTCGCCATCGCCATCTGATCCTCCAAGGATTGGGTTTTGGACTTCCTCTGACGTTCCGCCGGCGGACAGCGGGAATGCGGTGTTAATCAGAGAAGTAAACTCCCGGATGGTGCTGTTGGGATGGAACCACATATCGTCGGCGGGAACGCGCAGTTTACCAGCCAGCGTACCGCTCAGATCTGCAGGGATATAGAATTGAGCCAACGTCGTGATGAATCTTTGGTACTCCGTGGTATCAAATGGCTTCAGACCCTGCATGAAAATTTTGTCTTGGGTGATGTTCAGGGCGTAGGCGATGGCGATCGGCAGAATCTCAAAGATTTGAGTGCCCCCGTCAGACCTACAAACAAATGGCCAATTTAGCGGCCACTCGAATCCGATTTGTCCAAGGAACATGTCTGAGGGAATGTACGAGTTGTCATTGGGAGGCGCTGGAATCATTCTAGGCAGATCAGACGGGATACCGGTAGAAGTGCTCGATGGCGGTGAGGCGGTTGATGGCTCCCGGAGAATTTCGGTGGGCCGCGAAAGGGCAGTCTCGGTGTTAGTCGCAGTAGGCTGGACCGAAGCGATGGGCGGCCGGCTCGTTGTAGAGGTAACAGAAGGAACGAACGGTATATCGAGGGTGGACGTTGGCGGCTCTGCATCCGAGGTCGGTGGGGGGGTCGCAGTGGTTGTTGGCGCCTCGGTAGCGTCGTTGGTCGGCTCAGAAAGAGTTTCAGTCGGTGTCCTGGTCTCCGAAACTGGGATGTCCGTGGGCGTCTCTGAGAGGGTGTCTGAGGCGCCGCTGGTGCCGCTAGGAGGGATGTCCGTGGAAGGAGGAAAGATGCCTGAGGTCTCCTCGGTGGTCGAAGGTACACCGGTCGGAACCGGGTCAACGGCGCTAGAGGGCGTCTCCGAAGGAATGACGGTTACGACACTGCTGTCCGTCGGCGGAATCACTTCGGAAGTACCAGAGGGGGGGTCGGTGGGGAAAGCTGAAGAGATGATGCTGGAGATGACACTTTCGAGCGGTGGAGGTGCTGTGCCAGTGGGTTGTACGTCGGTTATTTCCGAGATCAGACTTGAAACGACGCTGGAGAGATCAGGGACGGGAAGATCTGAGACGATAGAGGAGACCATGCTGGCGATGTCAGAAGGCAAGATAGGAGTCGGCGTGATCCCCGCGGGGGTGGTGGGAGAGACAGGATCGGTGTTTCCCATGCCCGAGCTAGGAGTGACGCCTGGAACTTCAGAGGGTGCCAAAGTGGGGGAGACCACATCGCTCGGGCCCTCAGAGATGGTTTCAGACACGGGGATCTGAAGACTATCGGTGGCTTCGGGCAAATCAGACGTTATGCCCGTTCCAAACGCGGTTGTAATGCCAACAACGATGCCTGTAGTGGGCAGAGAAGGAGACGCGACATCTGAAGTAGGTGGAAGAGCAGGTGTGGGCTGTACCACAGTGTCAGGTATTCCTCCGGTGCCGGTGGGCAATACTTCGGGCTGGTCTACAGGCGTATCCGTGGGTAAGCCGCTGGGGACAGCGAGTGAGCTATCCAGCAACCCTGAAGAAACGTCCGCAACGGCAGTTGAACCATCAATCACAGAACTGTCTGGGGATACTGTATCTGCGATGGATGAGGCGGGAGGGGTTGGCAGGACTATAATGTCAGGGATACCACCCGTTGACCCCACAGGAGATCCCTCTGAGGGCCGCTGAGCGGGGGGCTCGATCTCCTCCGGAGGTTCGGACGGAGAAGGAGTCGGCTGCACAGAGTCTTCAGGCACGCCGCCAGTGGATTCGGCTGGGGGCGTGGGTTGCACAATAACGTCTGGAAGACCTCCAGTGGACGCAACGGACCCTTTAGTGGACTCCTGCGGCGTGCTCGAATCCGCAGGCGGAGTAGGCTGTTCGATCACTTCCGGGAGGTCGCTGCTCGAGGGGCCGGTTTCCGGTGCTGGCGAGTCCACGACATTGCTCGACTGAGGGGGCGTTGGCTGCACAACGACGGGGGGAATACCGCCAGTGGAGCCACCCGTTGGCTGTGGGCTATTCTGTACTTCCGACTGTTCAGGCGACGGGGTGGGAGGCACAACGACCTCGGGGACCCCTGCTGTAGACTCAACAAGACCAGGAGTGTCCGTGGGTATCGGTGGTGGCCGCGTATACGATTCCGAGTCGGGGAGCGGGGTCTCTGGAGGCGGAGGTACAATAGTTGATACTGTAATTACAGTTGTGCCCACTGTGATTGTAGTGAATCCTGTGGGTGGGGTACTCGATGCGGGTGGCGGCGAAGGAGGCCCCGACGGTGACTCCGAATCGAACAAAGACGAAATTGCTTCGCTTGTAGTCGTGGTCGTCGAATTGGTTACAATCTGACGTTTTATATGGCGTGGGAAATAATAACGGGGTCGGCCAGCAGTATCTTGAGCCACAGGTGCTGGCATCGCTTCTGCTGTGGTAAGAGGGCCGGAGCCTGAAAGGCTAGCAAGAAGCAGGGCAGCCGCCCATATCGTCGTTGACCGTGCCATGGCTGGAGTTTACTCGCCCGTTCCCCTGATTAGATACTGAAGTGACGTGGATGAAGAGCAAAGCCCGCTATCTGGTCGCCTGGCAGTCAGAAGGAGGACTCGGAGAGGAGATCGAGGTACGTACAATCAGCAGACGAATGTAAACGAGTGTGGTTGACTTTGTCAAATGTAAAGAGTGGTTCTGAAGACAGACAAGTTAGAGCCGTACCGTGGAGTCATGGCTACGGAGAACTCACTGGGCTGTCGATGCAGCGAACAAGCAAACAATGTTCCAAGCAGGCAAGATTGTACGGCTATTGTTAGGTGTCAATCTACGCCGTCATGATAGGGACGGGTAGAAGGCCTAACGTGGTTGTCGCGTGCGGCAGAACAACGGGGTCGATGTTACAGAACAACCAAGGCTGCCACGCGATCGCTGGTCAAAGAGAATCGGTCACGGCAACAAAAAAACGTTGGCCGTGGCGCTCGACGTGAAAGAAGACGTCCAGGAATTGGCTTGATGGGCTGGATGCCGTGACGGAAGGCGGAGAGCAGGCGGTGGTAGTGGTTGCAAGTAACGAACGACGGGCCGGAACAAAGCAGGGCAAACTGGATGAGCCGGAGGGAAGCAGCAAGGAAAAGGCGAAAACGAGGAAGCGTGCAAGCGAAGGAGCGTGGTGCCGTCGGGGAGTGGTGACGGGCGTTGGCGTTAAGGGGAGGCTGCGAAGAGAGGCACGAGGGCGGGAGAGCGCACAACTGCAGAGAGGGCTCGTCCGTCTCTGAGCAGCGCAGTGGGCCAGTCGAGGATTGTCGGGGGTGGCGAGAGGAAGAGGAGGAGAGGAGGTGGAGAGAGAGCCAGGGCGATGGTGGTGGAAGTGTGGAGATGGTGAGAGCGACGGCGGCGGCAGCAGGCTGGCAGGAGCGAGCGAGCGCGTGGGCAGGCACGCTGGACGGCTCCTTCTTGCTGGCTGGCCCGACGGCAGGTGCGAGGCGGGCCAGACAAAGACAGGGCAGGCGCAAGGGTTCAGGGAGAGCAGGCGCGAACAGGGGGGACCCCAGGCAAGAACGCACAGGGGACGGGGCTCTAATGTCGCGCTAACACTGCAACGGGACTGGCGGCCGCAGAAAATAGACAGCCGCCGCGGGTATCAACACTCTCCAACCCTGCCCGTGTTGGCGCACTTTATTGATTCATTCGCGCAGTCGCCCAGCGTGTGAAGAAAGGAGGCTGCCACAGAGAGATCGTTCCATCTAACACGCAACAGCAAAGCACAGCCTGCCGCCGCCAGAGCAATTGTCGCACATGGCGTGGTTGTGCCCGTTCGTCATGTCCCGCAGTGAGGGCGGAATTGGATGAATTGACTTCCAGCCCTGCCCAGTACGGCCCGTCCAATCAGCGTCGACGGCCCGTGCCCCTCAATTTCGGCTTTCTCACGCTCCACCACGCCTCCACTCTCCCAAATTGCTGTTCTCCTCGACACGACACCACCACAGCAGCACCCGCGTGTGGCCTGCAGCTCTCCCTGACCTGCGCAGCTTTTGATTGTTGTTGCACTGATCCACGAGCCCGCAATATCGAACGCCCGCTGCCACTGGTGCTCGCGACAAACTGCCCTCGTGCCCAGCCCGGTCCGCTGCGTCTTGCCCGTCGCACTGCACCAGCTGACATGCACTATTGCGCCTACAGCCACAACCCCGTCCCTCGATTCTGCTTTCAGACCTGCCGGCCTTTATCGAAACCCCGCCAAGCCTCTCCCCTTCTCAGAGCAACACCATCGTCTTTGCATGCGACCCCTTGGGGCCTTCAAACAGCATGGTCGTGTCCCCTTTCTAGTCATGATCCTGTCACCTCTTTTTTAGTCTTGCACTTTTGCTTCAGATCGCGACTTTTGGCTCCGATGGGTGCCGACCTGCGAGGGCTGGACTTCTCCTGTCCTACAACCAGCCCGTATCTGTCCTGTGCCTCCCCCTTTCCACAAGTGGAGAGCAGTGTGCAACACTGACAGGTGTCAAACCCAACACACTGCCAAAGTGCAGCATACAGCACAGCCTGTTAGACTGACCTGACACCTGTCTTGGCTCCAGCGGACTCCGTTTGAATCACTACTCCGGCAGCCCGTCATCTCAAACCGAACTTTGAAACAGGTTGCTGCGAAAACAGACAGTGAGAGCCATCTTCCGGAAGCTCTTGGTCCGCCAACAGTTGCTATTGTCGCTCATGTAGTTTACTAGTGGCAGTAGCCCGATTTTTCGACCAAACCATTCGGGTCATGGTTCCCATATCCTCAAGGATCCATACGCGTTTCAAACGCCACTTGGTATACCCTGAGCTTAACGCAGGCGCTTGAGCACGTCTAGTGGACCTGTTTCCTTCGGCATTGCCTTGCTATAATAGCTGGTCGGACTAATCATGCATCGAATCTATTGTACTCGCAAATCGTAGCGTCCACGTTCTGTTTACCATGGTCTGTCCACATCGGAGCTTTATGCAGACCTCTATCCAACGAGAACTGCTCGATCTCCCGCCGCATTGACGACAAAGGCAATCACTACATCACTGCTCATGCAAGCCCTGGCGGGTGAAGACGTACTTGCTCAGACCATATTATCGCTACACGACTCCGGTTGATTCGACGTCCATTCAGTACCTTATTGGCCTACCACGATAACGCATCTATACTCTAAAAATGTACAATTGATATGTGCTTACTGTATCATCAAGATTGACCAGTCAGTCACAGCCAACACCTCTCTCTTCCGTCTCCAACTGGCGCTTCTGCTACCTATAGCATCGCACCCTGCAAATTTACATATGTACCTATACAGCCGCACGCCTACATATCGCACCTCTTCGGAATCGGGATGTATCGCAGCTGCTTACACCTCCCAAAGTCCGGCTTCCCCAACGAACGAATCAGCTTCACCCGGCCTCGAACCCGCAGCACCATCCATCGTCATCGCTCCAACGTCAGAACCGCGCCTTTGCGCGCGCTTCGCCTTCCCTGCCCATCGGGCTTTCTGATTTGCGCTTCGCCTTGTTGTTCCGACCGCAATAGCCAATCTGTGCCTTACTACGCCCCATTGTTGTGGCGCAGACAGCCTACTTTTAGATTTACACTTTCTTGATCCTTTCTCGATCTCTACATACTGGCGTGAGTATTACGTCAATCCGCGCCTATGGGTCTACGCCGTCTGTTTAGTTTCGCAGCAACGGCGCTGGACTCGCGATGGATATTCGAGATGCTTGATGAGGTCGACGAGGCTGGGACGTGGAGTAGGGCGTAAACGCCAACACTGCACATCGGGTTCCGTCTGAGATTGCAATTTCCGAAGTTTTTCGCCTTGGGGAAAGATGCATCCTGTCTATTGATATTGACAATAGATGAGGTGGTCGTGATGGGCTGGGTTACTGGAGATGGAAGTATGAGTGTTGTCTTTCGATATATGTGCACTGGGATAGCCTCGGACTGTGAATGACCATGGTCGCATGACGAGATCACTGTAGGCTGGCATGTTACATATCAAACTTCGTCGAATTCGCTTTTTTACACTCGCTACACGTCCTTCATGGTTCCTACAAGACTCGATCCTCCTAACAACTGACACCCATTTTATGTCGTGCTCGCACAACATAGAAGTAACACTGAAAGACCTCCATATCTCTACAAGCGTGCTTACGCTCCCATTCTTATGCCCACTGTGATCAATCACTGCGCAGCCCTTTCAGACGTCACCTCTGCATTGTCCTTATCCGCCATTGAAAGATACATGTCTGATATACCCTACAGACTGGTTCCGGGTCCTTACTCGCCCTTGTACTCGTTCCTTCTTCCTTTCGGCGCTCTTTCGCGGCGGGGGAATCATAAGTCTCTTCAAAGCCCACAGCCTATAATTCTCACCAGTGTTCTCATCTCCGTAGTACTTACCACTTGATCGCTCCGCCGTTCGTTGCATCTGCCTTCCTTGTCACGCTATAACCCTCTCGACAACATTGTTACAAGGTCTCTGAGCCTCTTCCATAACGTAAACCCCATACCCCACTTCTCTCTCCGTCATACCCACCCTCTGTTCATGTCACTTCCAGTTCTCTCAATCCGGCATCTCCTTTTATCAAACGACAAAAAAATACCCTTAAATCAGGAATACAATCCCAGTCATCCCACTCCCCCACTCCAGCTCCCCGCGTTCATCTTAAACCTCCCATCAATTGTGTCCCTCACCCGCTTCTCTGTACGCTCGAACAGCGTCCGAGTAGCTCCTTCCTCCCCTTGATCTAGTTATCCTGGGACGATATGTATCCATACTTTCGAGTGTTCAACCCTAAACACCGCATAATCCGTGCTTCTACACCCACGCCCACATCCCATTCATTCCATTCCCCATCTCCGGATCCGAATCTGAAACGAGTAGACACTATTCACGCGTAAGAACAACCGGTTTGACACACCTACGAACTCTACTACGCCCTCCGCGCCTTATGGTTGATCGTCCCAAAACCGCCACATATACGCCCCGACCGAGAGAAAAAGGCTGATTTGAAGAACTTCGCGGTAGAAAACCAGCCACTCTCCTTCCGAAAGAAAACCAGAGGTGCCTGATTTTCCCTTCCCTCAACATGGGCTGTCATCATCGCTCTTAAGCACATACACACTCCATACAGATCGCGCCCTAAATCCCACAAACCCTGACACCAAGGTACCTACAGTCCCCGACACAAGGCGCCTGCGTCACCACCACCAACGACGAGCTTCATTCATTCGGCTAGAGCATATCCGTGAATGTACAGCGTATCCAACCCAACCCAACACAACCCCTCCTAAAACTTTTCCGACCGCTGGTGACGCGAGAAACGTTTTGGGGATGTAAAACAAGAAGGCAAACGAACTACTAAAATGCGGGCGGGGTTTTCTTTTTTTTAAGAAATACATCCAAGCGCTCGCAGAGGATTGCGAAAAGTGTCCCCCCCAAAAACGGTTGAGTAGACTAACACCTTTAATCCATGACTGATTCCAGTTGCATAAAAGCAGAGGAGCAGGAGGAGGAGGAAAGGAAGAAGGAAATGGAAAGGTTATTGCAAATGCCCGCTTTTCTATGGCCTTTAGTTAAGAATCAAATACATGTGTGGAAGAGAGAGAGAGTGATCGTGAACTCCAGGAAAACAAATGGGAAGAAAGGCGCGAGTAGGAAGCGGGGAGACGCAGCGAAATAGAATACAACAGCAATAGCGCTCAGATGACATTTGGATGTCGCCTACGAAGAGGACAAGAACAGAGGGGCGATAAAAGCAACATTCTTGGGGTACAGCGTCGACTGCGTGCACATATCAAAACCCTTGAGACCATTCACCTTACACCACAGCACAGGCAAGCAAAACACAGTCACAATGACGCCATCGAAAACTCTCATGCAATTCCATCACCACGCTGCATGCCACATCAAGACTACTGAAGGACCGACCACAGATCCATGGTCATCCCATCCATCCTCTCCATTTTGGCCGTCCTAAGGCTCGACCACGGAATAAAGCCAAAGGCATCTAGCGCCCCCTAAAAAGATGGATACTCCAATGGGGAGTTCGAAGGGCAAGCAATATGAAAAGAAAGAGACAAAGAAGAAAACGCCCATGATACCCATCCCAACCAATCCATCCCGTCGCCCATACACCCAGGAAACCCCTAAAACGCCCATTGGTAGAAAAGCTCCTCGATGGAATGTGAAAAGGGAAGAAGAAAGGCCGCAGAAAACGGGCAAAGGAGAAGTGAAGTGGAAGATCGTAGCGTATATATAACGCTTATCCAGAAGCCAGCCAGCGGACAGCAATCGCGGGGTTGAGAGCCAGCAAGGACCTCGCCCGCGAAGCGAGTTGAAGAGAAAGGGAGCCATGAGTCGCATTAGATATCGTACAGACAGGATGTAATTTTTCACGTCCAGCGCATCTTTTGGAAACCGAAGTAAATGGTCAGCGGGGCTGAAGACACCAAGGATCGCAAAATCAGTCGTCTTTCGTTTCTTCGGAGACGGGGGCAAGCAGATTCGGCTGTTGGGGTGGCGGTGCTGGTGAGGCGCGGTCGGAGACCTTTGCAGATGCAGAGGTTTGAGATGGTGAAAGGCTGGCAGCCGTAAGGGTTGGAGAACTGATGGGGTGCCCCGGAGCAGAAAGGGTGGTTGCACCAGCGCCCGAAGACTCCTTCTGCAGGAGCTTTTTACGATGGTTTGTATAGGCGCTCAGGCTCATTTTCTTCCTCACAGGTCCTTGGGGAGGCGCGGCAGCAGGCGATACTGGAGACTGTAAAGAAGGCATCTCCACTGGCAACTGCACAACTGCGGATTCAGAAGGTGTTGTAACGACGACAGGTGCAGCCTTGGAGGTAACCTCACTGTCAGGAACCGCGGGTTGGGCCTCGTCATGGTGAGTGTTGGAAGGGCCATCAATCGTTACGGATGGTGATACCGGCGCAGAAGCACCTGAATGCACTGGACGCTGTGGAGGCAGCATCTCGGGGTTTGTCTGCTGCGCGACGGGGGCATCCGGCATTTCCACATCCTTCGGCTCTGACCGGTTCAGTCCAGCATCCGCTTCGGCATCCTTCATCTCTACATCCTTCACCTCATCCGCATGCGCAGCGAATGTGTCACTACGCTGGTGGAGGTCAGGTACGGTGACCGGTGTCGGCAGTCTCTCGGTCGTCGGAGAGAGATCCATAGGCGTGAAACCGTCTCGCGGAACGAGCGGGGCGGCTGACAACGGAGATGAAAGTGAAGGATTGTGTGTCCCTGCACTGCCCAAAGCAGGTGACGTTACTTCCTCTTTCACTGACAATGATCGCAGACGCTCCCGCTGTCTCCGATCATCAGCAGCCTGTTGCAACAGCTTCTCCATAAAGCGAATCGGTCGAGGGGGCGGTGTTGGCTTTGGGGAAGCTGGGGCGGGGACCTCGGTTTGCATCGAGCTGTCAACATACACAGGCTTCGGTTTCCGCTGAGCCCGGGTGCTTGTCTTAGACCCCGACGTCTTTCGTGCAACGCCGTGACTGTGTTCACGGGGCTGTCGAGCCGTGGGGGAGGGCTCAGAGAGGCCGAGCTGTTTCTGTGCGGTTGCGTTAGCATCGAACAGTATAGGCCGCGAGCTGCGTCTTACGGAGGATGAGAGGGCGGGCGTAGTAAGTGCAGAGCCCGCGCTGTTCCTCTTCCCCCGTTTTCCCTTGTGTTGTTCATCGTACTCGAGTTGTTCGAATAAGCGCTCCTGTTGTTGAATCTTTCGCCTCTCGCGATCCGAAAGCTTGGGTTCGGCATCGACGGAGAAGTGTGTAGCAGGGGTGATGTCCCGACTCGTCGATTTGTGAGAACCGGACGTAGAGCGGTTCTCCGCGGGGTCATCGTCGACACCGTTGCGAAGGTGTGACTCGCTCCCCGCACGGCTGTTTGTTGCCTGCCCTGTACTTATGGGCGAAACATGGGCCTTCCTCGCCTTCTTTGTCCTGGGAGCTTTGGACGGCGCGATTTCTGCACTCACGTTGTATGATGTGCGTGCTCGCTCTAGTAGACAATCACGACGAGACTTGTCGCACGCGCATCCTCCGAAGTTGGCCAAAAGGCAGGCAACCCAGGGTTCGATCTGCTTGAAACCCTCCTTCTTCAGGTCTCCGTTGTAGATGGCATCATTGAGTCTCTGGCGAATCTCGGCATCTATTTCCCAGCCAAGGGTGAGCTCTTCTCCGGACTGAATGTCTGCTTTCGCGACGAAACAAAAGTGGTATGGGTCTTCCACGCCGCCTGTGAGTATCTTCATGTGTACGTTAGGGTTGCAGCTCCGACGCATGTACCGTAGGATGTTTGACTCGTGTCGCATGTCGATGTAGATGGGTAGATAGGGCGGGAAGAAGACGAAAGGCTCGGGGTGTCGAAGGAGCTCCCATCTGTTCCTTGGATCCGCGCAGTAATCTCTCTTTCTTCCTATTCGTCCTCTGATTTCGCCAATGTAAGCATCCTTGGGTACGTAGGTGTCGACAGTGAGGAACTGCCACTGGGGATGGAGGCCGTGCGCCGTGACAGAGGGGTCTTCCTCCAATTGTTTGGTGATAATAGGAGCTTGTTGCTCATATTGCTCGATAGGGCGGTCGATGCGCTGGAAGACTTGTGCAGGCTCGCGCCCGCCGGTCGCCTCTGCCAGGGCATCACGGTCATTGAGCCAATCCGTCATGTCCTTTGCAACGCCTATGTCGGTGAAGAGGTCGGCGTGTTCGGTAGGCGGCGGGTCTGGCTGGCGGTAGAGGTTCATGAATTCGGGCGAGTACACGTCCTCGGGGGCCATGGGAGTCGTTGGAGATTTCACCGGGCTGAGGCAGTTGTGTGCAGTGGAGCTCGCACGCTTGCGGGACCCTGGGGCCAGCGAAGGCGCCTCGCTCACGACGCTGACAGAGCCAGAGGACCGATGACTCGTCTTCGAGCGCTTAGGAGGCGGATGGTCCCGCGGGCTTCCCGCATTCTGATCCGGGTAGTAGTAGTCCTGGTTAGACTGTGCAGCCCAGCCATTGACATGAATGGAGCTGACGGAATCCTTGAGGCGCTTTTTGTGGTTTTTCGCAGTTGTCTTTGGCCGGCCTCGACGCTCATTCGCGTTCTGCACGGCGCGCCGCTGTAGCTGGTTTTCAGAAGCCCTCTTCTTATCGACCGGTCTTGGGAAGCAGTCTGTGCATTCGTGCACGTCGGGGACAAGATGGGCTGATTCGTAATAGCAGAGGATGTGCTGCCACGTATTGCACTTCTCGCACAAGACGGTGTTGCCATCGTCGTCGGAGAAGCCGCAGATGCACTTGATGGTGGACGACTCCTCATCGGCGGCAGGGTTATCAAGAGTGGGCGAGCCGTTGCTGTAGGTGGGAGGCTGGTGGTCCCCGTACAGGACGATGGAAGAGGGCTGGAGGTCAGCATGCGCCTTGATCGGCGACACGTTTGTCATAATACGGTCCCGATACTGAGGAGTCGTGGCGATTTCTACTCGGTTGGCTCAGCGGTGAAGCCTTTGCATCGCATGACGCTCGATGCGCGCGACCCGTATCGACCAGAGAAAGTGCGCGCCGACGAAGCCTGGAGTACGCAATGCACCCGACGCTGTGTTGGTTGCTCAGCCAAGGGCTGCTGGGTAGAAGTCGAGGAGAGGTGGAGGAATGTGAGTAGGCTTGGACGGAACAAGGGCAACGCAGGTGAGGCGGATGGGGACGCCTATCATGAGCGAGGTAAAGGAGAGCCGCGTGGTGTCTCGTTTGGACTCGAGTCGATTCTGGCAGAAGGCGGCGTAAGGGGGGGTGAGGGAGGTGGGGAGGCGCGAGGATTGCTGGGACAAAGGAGGCAGAAGAGGATGGGAGAAGGAGGAGGGCAACGGCGCTGAGGAGGGCTTGGGCCTCGAGAAGGCGCTAAGGCCGAAAGCGGGCTAGTCCGGTAGGCAGCATTGCGACTGCATTTCATGGCTCAGATGCCGTCAGCGAGGCGGCGCGTTGAAGAGAACATGGAACCACCGTGGCCAGCTCGACGGTCCCGGGCGCTGCACAATAATCTGCGCAGGCTGGGAATGCAGCCGGACTTGTCGAGAGCCGACGTGCGCGAGGCCACCTGCGAGGAGGCAAAAAACGGACCAGACGCCAGCGGGGTATTCTTTTGGGACATCGGGAGCGAGAGAGAATGCTGGACTGAGACGAGATAACCGCGATGGCAGCCTTGGAAACTGCCGCCGCTGGGCGAAGTAGCGTCCTCGGCCGGCATCTCCGAGCCACGATGTCAACCGCGACGATGGGGGAATCGAAGAAAGTCAAGCTGCTCTTGTTGTTCGCTCCAGGGCATTTCGGACGAGAACAGGCCGACACACGAAAGTCGCACTCGCCCCGGTCGTGATGCACGGCGTTGCAACTCTTCACAGCGCCGCGCCTTCCCATTCGCCGGATACGCGTCACGCCAAGCCTGCACAGACCACGTCGGGTAGTGAGCCGATTTAGTCAGCGAACGGGTTCTCACGCCGTTCTCATTGGTCATTCTTATCTTACTGTGCATCATATCGAGAATCAATTGTTCTTTGGTGAACAGCGCAACATATCAGAGTAGATGAAGAAAAGTCCTCCATTACAAAACATCAATCAGCTATGATATAGAACGAGCTACAAAACGACCAAAGCAGAACCCAAACCACTCATCAACGATTCAAAGCATTTCCACGTCTGCGCTCCTCCGCCCTCCGACGACGTGTTGCGATGCTCGAAACCGAATAGACTAACCCATCGCTGAAGCAAACGCAAAAGCAACGGACAAGGACAGAGTAGAGAAACTCGGCCAACGCCTCGCACGCTTTCCCTGCTCCATTGAACAAAGACATTAGCACGCATCACACTTCGTCATTACCCCCCCCACACCTGGTCCCTCGCCTACTTATTTGCCGTACGCAGCGTCCACCTCCTTCTTATAAGTCTGGAGGATCTTCTTCCGGTTCAGCTTCTGCGCAGCCGTCGTGAAGCCCTATAAAGAGTTAGCCCAATCGGTCTCTGTTGTGGTCACAGAAGGAAACCTACATTCTGAGGCGTCCACTCCTCGTCCGCAAGCGCCACACCCTGGACAATCTCAAACGGCGCAAGGCCGGCCTTCCGGCCTGCATCCTGCAACTGCCTGGACACAGCATTGATAATCTTCTTGTCATGGACCAGTTCCTCAAGATGGCTACCTTGGACACCGAGATCGGCCGCCATCTTCTTGAGCGCCGGCTCTGCGGGGAAAATGATAGCAACAGGTTTAGCCTGGTCCTCAGCCGCGTAGACGCAGATGTTGGCAACGACAGGGGCGGAGCGGTACACCGACTCCAGCTTCTCGAGCGCAATGTACTCGCCCGTCAATGTCTTGACGAGGTTCTTCTTGCGGTCGATGATCCTAAGCTGGCCCTTGTTGTCAAACTCGCCAATGTCGCCGGTCTTGAACCACCCGTCCTCGGTGTAAGCTTCCTTGGTCTCGGACTCCAGCTCGAGGTAGCCGCTCGTGACAGATCCGCCACGGATCCAGATCTCACCCTGAGGCGGCTTGCTGTTGGTGAAGTAACCGGCATCCGCAAAGTCGACAAGCTTCATCTCAATGCTTACGGGCATCTCGCCCAGTGCCTGGTCGGTCCACGCCAAGGGGTCCATGAGCGCACCCATGGCGCACGTCTCCGTCAGACCGTAGCCGCTGATCATAGGTGTGATGGCCACAGAGAGGAAGCGCTGCGTTTCCTTGGAGACAGGACCGCCACCGTTGAGCAAGATTCGCAGCTTGCCACCCGTGGCCTCCTTGACTTTGTTGAAGACGACGGCATCCAGGACGCCAGATCCGGGAAGGCCGGAGTTAAGAAGGAACTGTTTGGCGGAGAAGGCGCCCCAGAACACGTTCTTGGTGATGGCGCTGCCCGCCTCCACCTTGCCGATAATGCCTTTCTTGACCGTCTCCCACACTTGCGGCACGCCGACAAGGATGGTAGGTCGGAATTCGCGGATATCGCCCTTGCAGTGGCGCACTGACGTGTCCGAGAGCGTCTTGACGGTGCCGTAGCCCATGGTTCCACCCCAGAACAGACATGCGGATTCGAACACAAACTCGAGAATGTGCGCGAGCGGGAGGTAGGTGAGTAAACCGTCGCCGGGACCGATGTACCGTCCCACGATCTCATCGACGCCAGCCACTGAGAAAATTAGTCTGAGTATATCCAAAGCACTGATCTGCCTTACCTGCTGCGACAACATTGCTGTGCTTGATCACCACGCCCTTGGGAGTACCAGTGGAGCCAGAGGTGTACATGATGCATGCCAGATCCTCAGCCTTGGGAGGAATCGGCTCTGCAGGATTTGCCTCGCCCAACTTCACCAGGTCGTCGAAGCTCATGACCTTGATGTGCGGGTGTGCGCTCGTAAAGGCGTCAATGTCCTTCTGCTCGGAGTCGTCCTTGGTGCTGTAAATGACGACCTGGACATCCTTGGCATCTTTGTATGGGGTGACCAGCTTGGGGAAGAGATGGGGGTCGATGAACATGAACTTGGCGTGTGTCTGCAACATGGAGTGCCTGAGGCCCTCCTCCCCGAGGGTGTCGTATGCGGTAACGATAGCGCCAGACTGCGTGAAGGTGGCTACTGCATGTCAGCACTGAGATACCAACTAAGGATAGGCTGCCTACCGTGTGCCATGGTCAGCCACTGCGAGCTGGTGCCTGCAAAGATGTGCACCCTGTCCTCCGGAACCAGACCCAGGTTCTTCAAGCCGGAACCGACAGTGTGTGCGAGCTTCTCAAACTCCACAAAGCTCATGTACTTGTAGGCCGACATCTCAAAGTACGTCCAGTCCTTGTCCACCTCTCGCTGCTCACCATCAATCATCTTCTTGACCTTCTTGGTCTCGGTGTGCGTCTTGACGATCCGGCGCGAGCCCATGGCCTTTGCGTTGCCATACTTGGCTGAGGACCACTTGAGCAGCTCGTAGAGAGTGCTGATCTCGGGATCAGGCTTCATCTTGAGGCCATCCTTGACCTTGATGTTCCGGCGAGGAATGGTCTCGCCTTCGACCTTGGTAGCACCCGGGACCTCAACAGAGAAGGGGCCGTGTTTAGAGGCCCGCGCCTGCGGATACAGCTTTTTCAGGTCCTGAGGCATGGCGGCTCTGGTGGTTGCTGTGGAGAATGACGATGCGAGAAGGGACACGGCGATAGGGACGACGACGAGGGCGAGGATCAGGGTATATAGGGACGCCGCCAGCGGGAAGATGGAGGAGAAGGTTTCGATGTCAGGAGACGGGCGCAGTCGCAATTAAGGTAACGGAAAAGTATTGGGCTGGGCTGGGGGGGGGGGTCAAGAGCCCGTTCTGGGTTCCTGTTGACTGTTGGGAACAAGAAGCTCGGGCCGCCAGGTCTGTGGCGGCTTAAGGGCTTGGCGCAGCCATGGCGGCCATCGCGAAAACACAGAAGACGGCCAAACACTCTCGCAGGCCGATGACGTGCAGGCACATCGATTCGCCGCTAGATCCACTCACGAGACAGCGAAGTCTTCCACGCAGCCGGCCCTTTTCACAGCCCCTCCCTCGCTGGCACCGCACGAATACAGCACAGCTTGCGAGAGAGCCAGCAGGCAGCCAAGCGCTCACACGAACCGCCCCAAGAACTCTGAAGACTGTGCGCCCCCGCCTCCGCAATTACAGTGCACCCCGGCCAGCCACAATGGACCTCAACTCAGTACTAAAGGATCCCGTGACCGACCCGGTACCGTAAACCCGAATCGAGCGACAATCGCCGAGGCATGTTGACGACTTGTTCATCGTAGGCCGCAGACGCCTTTGTGCTCTTCTCGCAAGAGTTGCCCTCGCAGCTCTCGCTGGGCTTCATCGACGCCCGCACCCCGTCCATTGAAGTCACCGTCGCAGGCAGAGACCTGACCATTCACCACTCGCGCGGCCTCCTCTCCTCGGACCGGAAAGGAGGCACCACTGGCGCAGGTCAGCAGCACTGCGCCGACAAGCCGCTGCCGCGTCGTGATCGCTAACTTCACTGCAGTGGTATGGAAGGTGACTCCTTTGTTCGCTGAGTGGGTGGCCTCGCAAAACTTCCTGTCTGCAGCTGGCTACATCTCTTCGGATGCCGTCGTGCTCGAGCTCGGCGCCGGTGTCTCTGGCATCGTCGCTGTGACGCTGGCCCCGCTCGTCCACAAGTACATTGCCACTGATCAGGACTATGTGCTTCGTATCCTCAAGCAAAACATCGCAGAGAACCTGCCTGTCAAACGGCCAAGTGCAAGGGGTGCTTCCAAGAGCAAGCGCTCAACCCCAGTATCGCAACACACTCCAGCTTCGGTAGAGACGCTCGAGCTGGACTGGGAGGTCGATTCCGTTTCGTCCTTGCCATCACGTACCGGAGTGGGCAATGGATTCGACCTGATCATCGCCTGTGATTGCGTCTACAACGAGGCCCTCATCGAACCTCTGAACAGCACATGCGCCCAAGTCTGCAAGCTGCGCTCCGACTCTCACGGGAAGCCGACGTTGTGTCTCGTGGCCCAGCAGCTGAGATCCTACGACGTGTTCGAGACGTGGCTCGAGAGCTTCGACGGCCTATTCCATGTCTGGCAAGTTCCGCCCAAGCTGCTTACTCAAGAGTTGGACGAGAATTCGGGCTTTGTTGTGCACGTCGGCATGGTCAGGTGAGCATGCCAACCTCCCAACACGTCTACTGTCTGCATCGCACGTCAGTCATCGTTGGAGTAGCCCGTAATGGGCTGTAGGGCTTGGGGAATGCTCGAAGCCTTACGACTGTTCTGAAGTATGGGACTGGTTTAGGTGCACGCCACGAGCTATCTGGGGGCACTTCACCAGTCCCCCATACAGAAAGGCGATTAGGGCTATTCTTATATCCATGAGTAGAATAGCTCCGCTCTCACCGCATATACTTCTTGGCCCTTAATTGTGTGCAAGAGGTTCATCAGGCCCTATGTCTCAAGGAATGGGCAAACGTTCTAGATGGACGGTAAAAGGGTCTTTGGATATGTCCTATGGGTTTCGAAAACGACGAATAGGCGCACGAGTATTCACAGTAAGAGACTCTGGACATACAGAAATCGCGAAACACGCCGTATACTCTGCCTAGTATCCAACAAAAAACAACAACATGGGGATATATTGCACGCAAAACCTAAAACAACAAAAACAACATGACAGCCTACGAACCAGGGCGTCTTACCTTAAACTTCCAGCCATTTCCCCGATTATCTCCAAACTCTGGTGGAGTTCCAGACTCACCCAGGCCAACCTCAAAACTTGTTACCATAAACACTGAACCCCCTTCCATCCATCTCCGCCGGCCTAACCTCAGCTGCTCCACTCTTTTCCCTCACAGGACTCGAGTTGCCAGGACTTCCACCACCACCCCATCCTACACCCTTCTCCTTACCTCCCTCAAACCGTCTCCCCATGACAGGAGAACTACCGCTTCCACTTCCACTTCCACTCCCATTCCTACTCCCACATGCACTTTCCCCCTCAACACCTCCCACCCCCATCTCCACTCCCGTCCTCATCCTCTCCCCACCCACCTCCCCCCCCTCCAACTCCGCAACCTCCCCGTCCGCGGATCCCTCTCCACCTCAAACGTCCCCACCCAAATCCCTCAAACTCTTATTCCTCCTCGGCATCTGCGCCTGCGCATACAACTGCGCCACCGACGGCTCGGTCCTATACACTGGATGCAATGCTCTTTCCTTAGCCCCATACGGCGTCGCCGCGATCTCGTTGCTATAGTAATGCGCATCGTATGTCGGTGGCGGAGGTCCGGGACTTGCGAAACGGAGATGCCCGGGGGGTTGGAAGAAGTTGTCGGTTTTGGATTCTTGGGTGGTGTTGTGTGGAGTAACCGCTCCTGCTATGGGCGTCACAGAGGCCATATGAGGAGATACAGTTGTTTGAGTCATATTATCACCGCCGCGCTCAGGATCCGTACTCAAATCCCCTCTCAACAACGTACTATTTTTCCTCGCCACTTCCTCTTTCAGCATTTTAATTCTTCCGAGATAAAACACCATAATCCCCACGAGAATTAACACGCCCACGACGGCAACGGTTATACCGCCGATTGTCGCGGGTGTGATTTTCACGCGCGTGACGTCTGCGGGCGAGGAGATGAGGGGGAGAGAGGGGCCTGTGAAACCGGGGCCTGGGGTGTCTGTGGGCGTGGATTCGGCGGGGAACGGGTCGCCCGGGTTCAGCTGGTAGGAGGAGTCGAGGGCGAGGGTTTGTTGGCGTTGGAGTTGGGATGAGGAGGTCTGGGTTTTGTGGTTAGTGTGTGGTGTTTGGGGGAGGGAAGAGTGGGATGGGCTTACGGGGTTTATGGCGCCGACCATGCCCCAGTCTATGCAACTGCCTTGGGCGCTGCAGTAGAAAAATATGGGGGCGGAGTCGTTGATGCGGATGGTGTATTTCGGGGGCTATTTCTCTTCATCAGTATTCTGCTAGATATGTGGAAATGGGGGAGACGTACATCGTTTAACACTGCGTCGACGGGATGAAACCCGCCGAAGAACCCTTGTTTTCCTTCTCCCGTCATCTCGTATGGTATACAAGGGAGCTCGTATTCCGCGCGGACGACACTGTGGTTTGCAGGGTAGAAATGAAACTCGACGACCTAGGACAAGATTAGCACGAATGTTTGATTCTACTGCTGCCATGGTGAGAACACAAGAACATACATCTCCAATCTCCGCCCGAATAGTATCCGGGCTAAACTTATGAGCGAGCTTGCCAACGGTAATAGTGTGTGTCGCCGAAATCACCGAGTCCGTGGATGTAGGCGGGGCGCGTGTCGTTTGTGCAGAACAATATGTAGTAAAAGAAACGAGCGAGAACAGCGCCAGCGCTGTCCATGGCAAGAATATCTTGCGTGTGTAGAACCTCATTTGTGTATGTATGTGTGTGGCCAAAACCTACTCCAGGGCATACAATCTGATGGTTTGTAAGGACGAAGTGGGGAAGAAGTGTGGACAACGTTGTCCCGAAGCAGTCCAACCGATATAGGAATCCATTGTTGGCGACGCCACAAGGGACGAACTCAGCATGCGTCATGGCTTGCCGAGTACGTTGGCGCTGCTAGCAGCCCCGCACGTATACAAAGAAGTCGACTTGTCTAACCGGAGAGATGGGATGGGGAGTTGGTCAAGGGAACAAAGAAATGGCGTTCGTCCGCCACTTGCGAGAATCATCCGCCTTCAGAGAACGGATGCTGAAAGAAGACCTAAGAGTAACAAAGGACATCGTCGATAGACAAACGAGCCAATGTGCGGTTGTCAGTGAGGCACAAGGAGACTGCGTCGGTGGAGTGGAGGCGCTGAAAAGGTCGTGAAATTTGAAAGTATGCTAGAACGTGCCGACACATCCAGATGTTTGAGGTCCAATTGTTGTACGGCGGAAGGAGACGTACGGGCTCGCCATACCGCCAGAAATGCAGAACGGCTCGCTATATACGCTAAAAGGCAAATAAGAACAGTGAAGCCACTTAGCTTCGAATACTGTCGCGCATCGCGCGTGTGAACACCGGCCATTAGGCAACGCAATGGGCCTCCAAGAATGACCAATGTTGATTAACTCCGCCGCATCAAAGACCAGAACCGCCATAACCATACGAATCACCCCTGCTTGACGAACTGGTACCCGATCCATACCCGGACGACCCACTGGAATGTTGGTGTACAGATGGGGCTTCAGGAGCCCAAACGGGAAACTCAGGCGGCTGACTTTCGCCTGCAGGTCTACCCTTTGCAAACTCAGAAAGGCATCCGTTGATACCTGTAAGGCCCCAAGCAAACACGCCGACGTCGCGGATAGTCCTCATGAATGCCTCCTGAACTGGCGCAGGTGGCCCCATCCTGCCCATGGCCGGATGCTGGGCACCGAGAGGGAATGGTGGCAGCTGCGGCAGGGCTGGTTGGAATACGGGCTGTGGAGCCCACGGCGCAGCAAAGATAGCCCCTGTATAACCCGTCGGCATGACAGGTGGCTCTGCCACAGGAATCAATGGGCGAGCGCGTCGTAGACAAACGACCAGACCGTCCGAGGTGCATGATATCACAGCTTCGAGTTCGAGTTGCTCTGGGGGAGCGTGTGAATGCGACGACCCTGATGCCGCTGAGCCTTGGAGAGCCGAACCGCTTCCTGTGTCGCTACTTGAATTGGCAGGCAAACCGCTGCCAGAAGAGTGTGTCGAAGACGATGTGCCCCCCCCACCAGCCGCGCCCGCATCAGACTCCTCCTCCTCGGAGCCCGTGATATCAGTCATGACTTCGTCGTCACTGTCGGACGAGGTGGCTTCCGGTGGGTCATCAACTCTAGGATCGCGGAATCGAAAGCGCAAGTACGCTATAGAGTCGTTTCCTTTTGCAGATTCGAGAACTCGCACCGCATCCTCCAGGCAGTTCTCTTGGATACAGTAGTAGAAACTGCGGCCCTTCATATTCGCGCTGGAAATACCGATGATTTCTTCAATGCCGCTCGTTGCATACATGACCGTCAGGCTGCGAGTGAAGCGGTTGAGGAAAAGCGCAGCACGGGGCTCGTGCATCTGTTCCTCGCTGGGGAGCTTGAACTTGCTGGACAAGTGGGTAAGCATATGATAGCGGGGGTCTTTGGGTGAAGAGGCAAACATGCGCCGGATACGGGGCGCATCTTCAGCGCGCTCTAGACTTGATTAGCGGAAAGTAGCATGGAGAAAGCGCAGAAGGCTTACTCTGACTGCCTGGGCCATGCTGGTAAATGGAAGTGCAGCAGACCATGACATCGTAGACGATGGAGAAGCAGCATTCGCATCCAACATAGTCGCCTTGACGATTCTTGATGCGGGCATAGACGAGCACAGCAGCTTTGTCAAGCTCGACGCCTCGCTGATGCTTTCGTTTGGCAAACGGGACCTCATCTGGATGGAACCAGTCCCAGACCGACGTGTTGACAACCTCGTCCGGAGTATGGCCGAGGATGTCAACTATGGAATCAGAGGAGTAGAGAATGCGAGCATCCTCTGAAAGATCTGTGCAGGTGAGTAACTGGTTTTAGCATCAAATGGGACGATAAGTACCATGAATGGTGATGAAGGTGATGTCCCGCATGATGTAGTAGTCTCGGGGCTACCCGCCGTCTTACTGCGCCGGATGCCACAACCGGCCAAGGACTGCGAGCGAGATGGGGATGATGAGCAATGACGCCGAGTTGCTTAATACTGACAGCCTTGGTTGACTAGGCCGACGGATACAGGCGAGTGAATGAATTGCGCGAGGAAATGCAGAACTGGGCAGCGATCCGCTTTCAGGCTGGGAGGGGCGTTAAAGAGAAGGCAAGGTGTGTATGAAGATGTACAACGGTAGAGCCTTCCCGAGATAGGCTAGCGCAGTTGAGATCGGCAAGGCACATACACGGGCCAGAGACTGGTGGCGGGGTTATCAAGAAAGATGGTAAACGACAATGCAGGAGCCGGCGAGCGGTGGAGGAGGGCTTGTAAGCAGCGCTTGGTGCCCCGGCGTCCCTTTTGAGCGGGATTTTGGCCTGATTCTGGGAAACAAAAAGGTGCCACGGCAGTGCGGGGAGTGCAACCGCCGCCACAACCGCCATGGGTTGGTGAAGTCTCAACAGGCTCTCGCCCCTGGACTGGTAGACGGCCGACGGCTGGGCGGGCACATCGGCTGGCGATGGAGCACAGGCGATGCACGATGGAGCAGATAATTGTTGGTGCTGGTGCGTGGACGGAGGTGGCAGACAAAATTGGGAAAATGCAGACGATGTCATCGAGATCTCATCACGGCCGTGGCGGCCGCCAAGCACGCTCCCTCCAGGTTCCAGTGTTGACGAGGCCAGAGTAACGGAAAGATGCGAAAACGACATGCAGGGGCGTGTCACTATAGAATGGAGGGGCGCGGAGGAAGCGTCATGCTTGGTAGATGGTCTTTTCTTTGACAGGGCTGCTGGTTGTTTGCACTGTGTGATGTCGGATAAGACGGACTCGAAGCTGCACTTTAGCTACGTACCAGGTGCAGGCGAGAGACATACCTTTGTACCTGGGTATAGTCTCATAATGTCGAGTTCGTACCTTTGAACCAATCGTATCTGTCCACTTCAATGTAGTCTGCTTCCGGTCTCTAGTCGACTTGACTCCGTTGATCATCTCTCGAGATTGTTTGGAAGAAGCTGCATACGGATACGAAGTGCAACAGCTTGAGATTCGGAGGCGATGTGTGTCAGGCTGGGGAATTGGAGTCTGCGGAGTATAGCGGCTCGCACTTTCGTCGGTTATGCGCCAACGTTGCTGCTAGCCTGATGAGTGCATTCAGGTGCAAAGAGAGCGACCGTCGCGGCCGCGTCTCCACAACATCGGATGTCAATTGATGGCAAGCTTCTGTACGTTTCGCAACCAACCAAGGGCTCAAAGAACGGAGAAAATGAGAGCCTGTGATAGCTGAAGCATTCTCTGGGGATTCATGTCGAAGAGTTGAAGACGCTGCTGATGCAAGGATCCACGGCAGTCACTGCCCTAGACTGTGATCGGCTAGCGCCTTGGCGGCATTGCACGTCCCTCTCCAACGACAGCGACATCTGGAGGCGCGACCCAGCGAGATTGCGTGTCGACATAACCCGGGACGACGAGCTTCCTCTCTCCTTCACTCTGACATCCTTATACGACCCTCGCTGTGCACCCGTTTGAGTTGGTGTACCATAATGAACAGGCCAGGTGCGTCCCATACCGATATCTACTCTCCGACCCGTACGCGGGAAAGCCCGTGTTGTCTATATGCACCGACTGACTGTTCCAATCTCTAGGTGCCGGAGCACAAACCCTTCGACAGATACCCCAAAACATGTTCCAAAATCAGCAGAATGCCGCAGGACGCGGAGGTCCATTAGGAGCCAACCGCTTGCCCAACGGGAAGCTCGGTGCCGGTCAGCATCGCCCGCAGACCCACGACGCCTTCGGAGGCTGACCTAGCTGTAATGAATAGGCAATGGACCGCAATGGCCCTCGGGCTTTGGACAAATGGGAGGAGCGCCCGGTCTTTCGAATCCCCAATCACGACCGAACCCAGCCGGCCTCTCGAGCTTTGCGCAGACGATTGGCAATTCCCAGCCGCAGACCCCTCTCAATCCGGAGTAAGTGAATACTCTCGGGAAATCAGTGATTCCCTTCACTAGATGCCTCGAACCAAGACTCACCATCCCTGTAGCGAGTTTCCCTCGTTATCTAACGCACCCCAAGCACATCAGAACAACCCCGCACAACAGATCTGGTCGAATCCGAACCTGAGAGCGCCGCAGCATTCCACCATCCAGAGACCGCAGATTCAGACATCCTCCATGGGACCGAACACCGCCCCATCGGCGAACCAACACCAGCAATTACAAAGTCAGATGCACGAAGACGGTCAAGGGGCCGGTCAGTCGCAATACTCGGCAGGCGGGGACGACTTTCGGTATGGCGGACAAGCCGGTGTAGGGCAACTCTCGGGAGCTACGCAGCCGCAAACAGACAACATTGAGGACTTTCCGCCCCTACGCGCCGGAGCAGGTGAAGTTGGCCCCGACAGAAGAACAGGCATGATTCAGAATGCGGCTGCATATAACAATGTAAATCAAGGAACCTTCCCTGGCTTGGGACAGACACGCAATGGACTGTCAAGTCCCGTCGACGGGCAGCAAGACCGCTCCATCAACACCACTGTAGGAGGTGGAAGGGCTATTGCCAGCGGCGGAGGTAAGGTGTTGACGCCCCTGCACCTGGACAGCACTTAACCATTTCTGTCAAGGTCAACGACTTCCATACGAGGGTGCTCAAGAAAATGACCGAGGTGTATGTGCTCTGTCTCATATCATGCCCTCATGCTAATTAGACACAGACAACGCCTCGATCTGGCCAGACACTAGGTAACCTTGCCTTCGGCGGTGCGCAAGCTCCCGGGAGACCATCGAATCCGTCTCAGTTTGACCAGAACTTTGGGACAGACTCGGGGTCGCCAAAGATGCCAACACAACACAAAAAGGTGGCGGACATGTCGGAATCAGAGCGCTACGGCCTACCTGGGTTACTTTCCATGATTCCACTTGAAAGCCCGGATCACTCGGCTCTTGCCGTCGGCCAGGACTTGACTGTCCTCGGTCTGGACCTCAGCCGTCCCGAGTAAGCATGGAGGCCCGCCTTCGCTTTCACTTATGCTAACTCTTCAGTAACTCCCCTCTCCATCCCACATTTGGTTCGCCATTTGTGGAGTCAAATTCCCGACCCGTGATACCACCGGACTTCACTCTTCCCTCCTCGTACACTGTCACAAATGTGCCCCCGCTACATACGAAGATGGGCAGCTTCTCTGTGGACACGCTGCTTGCCATCTTCTATCAGTACCCCCGTGACATCATGCAGGAGATGGCTGCCAGCGAGTTGTACAACAGAGATTGGAGGTGGCACAAGTCTGTCCAACAATGGATGATGAAAGACCCCGAACTGCCACCTCCTGTAAGGATCTCGCAGCGGTTGGAGCATGGCTGGTATATCTTCTTCGATGTGATGAACTGGCGAAAGGAGAGGGTACGTATAAAGTCGACCACATTTGAGATGACTTCTGACCGTACCCGCAGAGGGAATGTGATCTTAACTACGATGACCTGGACTGGCGGCACGCCGCCAATTCTGTAGCCCCTTAGGTGCGCGATCTGTAGGTGAACCGCTCCGAAGGCAGAGAGGCTGCGGCTCGATGCGCGGTACTGTAAGTTGGGGCTGTTGAGGGATATCTGAAGGCATTATCCCGTCGTGTGCGGGCACTGCCCAGCTATGTCGCAGTGCATATCAAAGACGGTTTGCCCTTGCGACGAACAATGCAACTGTATATCGAGGCCCCAAATGTGTCGCTGAGTGATGCCATATCGGACTGATGTCATTGACGTGGTCGCACCTTCTTCTACTGCACTGGGAAGGTGCGCCTTTTGTGGTCCTTTCCCATTGACATGGCTTTGCCTCGACACACCATCACTCAATCAAGAGAGACTCAAGGATTCTCTTCACTGCTGCTGCTAATCTCCAGACCAGATTCTACCTCATCACCGGAGTCCAGACGAAGCCATGCTCTGCAGAATCGACAGTACGGACTCAGCAGGCTCTTGGATGAACATGCGAGCCTCGCCATATATTTGGCTCTGTGTGAGTTACTCTCGTCTTCTCTTTCCCGGCCGAGGCAATGCCTTCGGAAACCTAAGGGTTTTCATCCCCAACATGTGCTCTGAGCTTGAGCATGTAGCGGCGAGTCAGAAACCAGGTGGTCTCTTAGTTGCTTGCAACTTCCTCCACAGAAACTTTCCCTCCTGCAAATCTGCAGAGCTATTCTTGAGCACCTCACCACTGTTATTCACCAATGGCCTCACACATGGCAGACCGGTCCATCTCCCGCCCGAGCACTGCCGTGCGGGACGGAGAGGGGCCAGGGGTAGGCCACATCTGTCTCTCTCTCATTGGCTCCCTAGAGCTCACCTTCTCAGCTGCCAAGTCCCCAGGCTAACCGTTAAATTACTACAGCCTCGTGAAACCGATATACGAGGCTCAAACAGCAACGCCCTTTCACAAGCTCATCGTCAAATCTTTCAGGGTCCAGATTACCCCGCACCTCCCCTGATCTTTTCTACGACGGTGCCTGCGCATGCATCTGCTCGCCATGCTAGAAAGGCAGGTGCAAAGAACATCAATGTCTCCGGTTCGTAATCCCATTTGCCCGGGTTCTGGTCAGCAAGAGCTGGGATGAAGGATCTCGATGGCCTAGCTTCAGCCTCACCTCTTTGGGGGCCTTGTTGAAGAGAAACGTGCATGGTGAGAATGCAACATCGCGGGGCTGCTGAACGGGTTCGATGCCTGATTTGGTGCTTCTGGATTGCTTTTTCCGCAGGTTCTCAGTACGTTGGGTGCATCTTTGGACGTTATACTACTGACCGATTTTGACATAGTAATTTCGGTACCCCTTGCCGGTAGTCCTAAATCCCTCCGAGAACCAGGTCGGCGAAAGCCTGACGCAAGGTAGTTGCGACAGGGTCTGCGTCCGAGGAAAAAGCCTTTCATGCCCATCACCGGAGCCGTTCAAGCACCCCAAGGACTGATTTGGAGCATCCCTCGACCTAGTCTGGAACACCCTACGATTACGCGCCCGTTAGAGCATGTCGAAAGATCCTTTTACCCTCTCTCTGATTCTTCAGTCCTTCTCTCGAGATGACTGAAAAGACTGATAGAACAATGCCCATAGTAGTCTAAGTTGAGGAGAGCGCAAAGAGGAACTAAGGTAAGAGCAAAGATCCTCCAATGTTGGGGCTGTCCTAACCCGCCAAGTGCCGTTAGGCTGCGCAGACACGCTTTTGGGGTGCTCCTCATTAACGCATGGGGTGCTCCTGAATGACTTCAGTCTTCCCCATAATCACCATGGAAGCATGTATGGCCCAGGTACCCGAGCATACAAAAGAGAATGCGACGTCTCATCCCGACTGTTCAAAGCTATTTCCGTCCTGCACCAGGAACAGACCCTGTTTGACAGGGTCTATGGTCGAGACCGCCTCTGGGATGACACCACGTGCGTTGCGCATCCGCAGCGGTCTTCTACAACTAAACAGCATACTCGCCTACAGACTATTCTTACCCTTGACAGGACCCCTACTGCCGCTCATGCAACATCGGATGCAGGCCCCGGAACAGTAACTCCCACGACGCCAATGCTTCTCAGGACCCTTCACCGGCCGTCCACCGGCAACCTCACGAGACATGGGATTATAGACCCAACCTACCAACCCTGATCACTCTTCTGTATTTTGGTAACGTTCTACAGCGTTCGAATACGAGAAAAACCCCTGTGCATGACAGGAAGCAGAGGGTCCAGAACGATGAACCTCGATGCAAGACGGACAAAAGACGACTCTTGGCGAGCCGCTCTTACAGTTGAGCTGAAGGAAACCAAGAGGAGATGAAACTATAAGAAGCACTCATTGGCCTCCGGAAGTGCTTTCGTCTTCAGGCTCCCCTACCACGGTGGTCTGGCTTTGATTATCCGTCGAAAGACGTAGGAGAAGCCATCATGAGGCTACCATCGTTCACTCTTTTGCTTTCCACCCTCCTTTGCACTGCAGCTGCAATTGAGCATGTGGAACTTGTTCCCATTCCAAGGCAGGAGTGGGATCCCGCTCTGCAGCACATTGGGAAGAGGCAGAATGCTCCTGCAGCAAACACGCCCGTAAATATTACTCTCCAGGACCACGAACAGATTCTCTGGACGAGCCCGAACAGTGCGTAATTGCTTGAGCTACTTGTATCGAATACGCATATTTCTAACAATCACAGAAACCGAGCGTGATACTACTGTCTCACTGATAGTGTGGACACGCGCCGACTCTTTGATCATCGATATGGCCAAGTTCTCCCTCCACCTCAAGTCCGTCAACTGCACGTCGAACATGAGTGCGCAATTTTGGCACAAGGCAGCATACCTTATTGCGAAGAAAGAGTGGGAGTGGGTCAACTTCAACGGGTTACGCTCATTTGTGCTCATTGCCGACCACTTCAAGTGTGGTAGGGACTGGTCCTTGGACCCGGTAAGTCTATGGTAGTTGCTAAGTGCTTCCCATGCTAACCCTCTTATAGTGGGTAGTCCGCAACGCCAGATTTGACGATAAGACTCTGACTATCCGTCTCGACGCTGCAAAGAAGACGTGGAAAGAGGTTACCAGCCGCTACACTATGGATTTCGGCGAGGTGGAAAGAGGTGGTAACCACAAGAGGCAGCTCGACTGGGACTACAGTAAAGCGTTCACGGTTCCCCTCAACTCCAACTTCCCTCGAACAATCATGCAAAGGAAGTGGCCTAATGCCGATTTTGGTGTCTTCTGCGTAGTAAGTACAGCGAAGATATTTCCTCCTCTTCCTTCGCCCCTTTTCTTCCTTCCTCTTCCCCCTCTACCTGCAAGTAATCCGTACTTATCATTACAGGATTGTGGGACAAGCGGTGGCCTGAGGTTTGCAGGTCACATTGAGGGGAGTCTCTTTGGGGGCGTAGACCAACTCTCGATGACCGTCACACCTGAGGCGATTCAGGCCAACCTTGGATTTGAGGTAACCTTCGGCGGCCGATACAACTTCCGAGGCAAGGATTTCGCTCGCCAAGAGATAGAAGTGATCGATATCCCGTTGCCCTATAGCTGGAGCATTCCTGGCATCCTGTTCTTTGGGCCCAAGCTGAAGGTCATTGCTGGCTACGAACTCGAGGAGATCTCCGGCCGCGCAACCGTCTCAACTGGTGTATCCGCTACTATCCCCGACAGCTCCCTAGCCAAAGCCGAGCTGTTTGGAAATCCCGGCGTGGAGGTCAACGGCTGGATACCTGTTTTCTCCGCACAGCCGATCGAAATCGAGGCGGAGATTGTGGCGAGTGGGTCGTTGTACGCTGGACTTGGAGTGAGTGTGGCTGTAGAAATCTTAGGTGAGCCCAAATCGGCCCCTGGCCGTGCTTTACTGACTTATGGCTGCAGACGATACCAGTGTCAACCTTGACTTGAACCTCAAGTTCCCCGAGCTCCATATCACCGCCGCAGGAGGCTATAAAACCGGAGGCTGGTGCCCGAACAACGCCAATCCCTTCGGCGTGTCGCTTGATGTGTCCCTCGGCGCCGAGCTTGAACTCATCGGGTGGAACGAAATCGACGGAAAGAGGAACAACCTTTTCGATGTCGATATCTACGAAAACGAACATGTCTACGACTTTGACCCGTTGTGTTTTGCCTTTGGCGATGCTAAGCCTGGGTCTTGTTCCTTGCGGCCTGACGTTGAGTACGAGGACGATATGCTGGACCGTATGACCAAGCGCTCTGGCTACATTGGAGGCCCATCCGCCCGCGCCCGTAACGTCGTGGAGAGGCAGGAAATGGGTATCATGGGGCGTCCTCGTAAGTACGCATTGGACTGCGCTCCGGCCGGGAGAACCGACTGGGATGTTATAATCCAGTCATATCCAAGTCCCGCCGAGATTATCAGAGACAGAGATCAGGCTGGACGCCCGGCGCCCAGCGGAGTGCCAGCTCTGTTCCCATTGATAGCTTGCTCAGCTACCGACGATGACGACTGTGGGCCGGAGAAATGGAAAGTGCTCGAAATCAGAAAGGTCGACAGCAAGAGCCTTGAAGATGGCGACAACGAGGATAAAGACGGCGATGGAATCATCCAAGACTTCGAATCCCGATTAAAGATTGGCAACAAATGGGAGAGTAAGTATCACTCGAACAAACCTCCGAACCCGATTGTTAATCACAAATACCAGCCGAGCACGTCTACGAGGGCAACTGGATCAAGGAGTTCTTCAACTACCTGCACCGCAACTACTACCAATCCAGAGGCAGCGCCGACCGATGCGAGTACCTCGCGGAAACCATCGCCAAGATCGGACAATCAAATGCTGCCTTCAGTCTCGAGCGGAAAATGGTAGCCAATATCGGCAATCGGGACACATATCAGGAGACCATGGTGCTTTTGCAGTCGGTCGAAAACAATGCCAAGTATCGGGTAAGTCCAACACCCACTGCTGCTTAACCGTTGTTGGAAACTGACATCGACGCAGTTCTTCGACGGCACGAACAACGAAATCGACGCAAAGTTCGCGGCACGCGAATATAATGGAGATACCGGTGTCTGCGCGCTCGGCCATCTCGTCAACGTGTGCAATTATATGTCACATCCGACCACCCAGCGTGTCATGAAGAGGACCCTGGAACGGCTGAATGCCGTCCTGTAAGCCCAGCTCTAACAAGCTTTCGATAACCGTGCCAGCACTGACATAACGCAGTACCGAATACGACAGCATCCGCGACCCCAATGACGGTGGCCCGGCTAGCTATAAAGAGGCCCATGAGGCGTGGCTTACAGAGTACTACCAGGAAGGCATCGAGAAGGGACGGGAGAAGATTAACACTTACGCTGAGCTGCTGGAGGGCTTGGATGATTACGACGACGTGGACGAGACTCTGAGGAATCGCATTGCGAGTGACCTCAAGACGGTCGAAGGTATCAGCAGGATCTGTGTTAACAATTTGGTGTTCCCGTAGGTCGGGCTGTCTTTTGAGACGAGGTGTGGCAGCAGAATCAATCAGGTGTTGTTGGGACATTGCTGTATATGCTCTGTGTGTCATTGTGACATAGAGTCCGTTCCGCATAAGAATCTTCTTTCTGCCTAACGCCCTAAATCATGCATGGGTATCTAGCTTGTTCGAAATACAGTAATTTGTAAGTAGCTCACAAAGAGAAGAATAAAATATCGAGATTGTTGCAGAAACTAGGCACCACCCGCAGCAACATCTTTTCAACCATCTTTCAAACACTTCCCCTGCCTGCCGACCTCTTTCTGCAGGTACTCCAAACGCTCGTGGTGGTCGTCGTCGTCGAATGCGAAGGCGCCGCTCCAGAATCCGCAGCCGATGTTGCTGGTCTCGTTGCGGATGCGGACTTGCTCCTCGCCGGAGGCATCGACGGGTGGGATGCCGATGACGTGTCCCAGACTTTCGCCTATGCGGGCGATTTGGCTCTCTCCTGGCATGTGGTGGAAGAGTTCGGGGTTCACGGTCCAGCAACGGAGTCCGGTGTTGTCGTGCTTTCGGTGATGATAAGAAGGAGCGTAGCGGCGTATCTCCTGCTGCGTGGGTGACGGTAGAACGGAGCCTTTGACACAGGCGTGCAGTAGAGCGACGTCGAATGCTGTTGGACCTTCTGGAGTCAGTCGAGGAGGTGCAAGGTCTTCGAGCAGTTTCTTGGCAGCAGAGCGTGTGACAGCATAGCCGAAGGAGCAGAGAGGGAATTTGGACCGGTGGAACACGCGCTGGTGGTTAGTCATGTTGAGGACGTCCATCAAGCTGTGGGTGAACGGATGCAGGTCTTCCTTGGTGGGAAGGCTAGGGTCGGTGTAAACATGATGGGCGAGTCCCTCGAGACTGAAACCCTCCTTTAGGGCGAGACCGTCGTATGTAAGTGGGTGGAAGTAGTCGCCGCAGTGTCCGATATAGAGTAGGTCCCATGCAGACGTGTCGCCCCAGTACTGAGCATGTTGTTTGCGTCCAAAAGAAGTGAATGGAGAGTGCTGCCGTACTGGAGGGAGAAGAAGACGGGCCGCACTGGCTGCAAGAGGTATCTGAACGCTACGCAAACGAATATCGAAATCAACGTCGTCTTCGAGAATGAGTGCAGTCTCGAGACCAGATGCGAGGAACCTGCGAACAATTAGATCAGAAAATGAGCGGTGATTAAGCGGATGGGTGGTGTTCAATGTTGGCGCCATACCACTTCAGCACATTGAGATGTCCCATCCACGCCAGCAGAGATCCTCTCTGCACATCTTTATCTTGACCGTTGCGAAACCGATCCACCTCATCGTTCGTCCACGCCGGCTGTTTTGGTATTTTCATGTCAATCTCGGTGACATTTGCAGCCTGCAGAAGGGCATGGCGTCGCTCGGAGCCCTCTTTCGACACGACGAGCACGGCGCCGAATCCTAATGTTCTGTTCGCAGGCGGTTTCTCAGGCAGGGCTTCCAAAGCAGTCGTCCAGCGTTCGTAGAGCTCGTCGGCGTTCTTGTGGTAGAGGAATAGTGTGAGCAAGATCAGGAAGATGGCTGCGGGCAGGTGGAATATGCGCTTGCGGAATGGCGACATGGTGAGGTGAGAGATCGAACAGGAGAGAGAATGTGCCTAGAGCATGTCTAGCGGATAGACGTGGACTACGTGAATGAGTGAGGGGAAAGGAGGGGAATGGTTCAGGGGGAAGACATGGCGTTTGCTGGAGGTCGCGGTGAAGGGAAGGCGCGAGCGGGCCTCGAGCTGGCACTTCATTGGGGATGACGAAACCATAGATACGCCTGGTGTATGTGCGACAAGATTCGGGATAGGAGAATTTATCGCAATCTGCTGGTGCATCACAAGCGCATGCTCGAATTCGGCGTGGTTGCACACTGTTCATCTCGAGAGTGGGAGCGCCAGTGTACGACAGCTGGAGGTCTTCGAATCCCGAAGTATCCTTGATCTAGGGGGCGTAAATAAAGAGCAGGTGGTGTTCGTGTTCGAGTTTACATGGTGAAAGCATTCATGGACTCATCGGGTATTGGATTATACGAGATCAGGAATTTTTTCGACTGCGATGAAATTCAATATCACGTGCTGCACTGCCAAGGTTGATGGGCGCTAAGCGGCACTAACCGATTAAGGTGCATAAGCCCCGGTTGGCGTCACGGACGACGGGCCTCAGACTTCGTCTCCCCTATCACATTTGTATTCCTACCGTACCACCTCTGAACCGTCTTTCGCTGATTTACGACTCTCGCACCGTTATTCGCCGCTTCGTCCTCTCGCGCTTCCATTCTCGTCCTCTTGCGCCGCCGTGCGACCGTCTCCAACCAACTGCTACACCCTCCTCGCCAGTTCCCATTCCCGTCCCCTGTTCTTCGCCTGTCCGTCGCAAATGGATGGTACTCTCGTTTGCCTCTCCTGTTAGATTCTCGGTTCGGGGGTGCAGTAAAGCCTATGCCCGCCGCAGGCTGACTGGCGAACATGGCCACGCTCGGCTCTCCGTCTCCCCCTTCTTCCCCATCCAGAACCTATCGCCGCCGTGGCTGGGCCCGGAGGGTAGAGCGCTACTGCTGCAATGCAATCACATACTTTCCACTGGTCTTCGTCTACGGGCTCACGTCATGGGCTGTCTGGGTGCAAACTGGAATCGGCTTCACCACTCTCAAGAACAGTAATTTCTGGACCGGTAAGCTGCCTGCAATCGCGTCTTGTGAACAAAGCCTGACGCGCTCTCACAGGGAAGTTCTCTTCTTTCCTCGGAATACTCCTCAATGTTATGCTCAATTGGAGCTACACGACCGCCGTGTTTACCGACCCTGGTTCGCCGCTCAGCCTTACCAATGGCTACAGCCAGCTACCGACCCAAGAAAGCGGAGGGATGCAGTATACGTCTTTCACTGTCAAGTCATCGACGGGCGATCTTCGCTTCTGCAAGAAGTGTCAGATGAAGAAACCGGATAGGGCTCATCACTGCTCCACGTGCAAGAGATGCGTCCTGAAGATGGATCACCACTGCCCCTGGCTTGCCACCTGTGTTGGCTTACGCAACTACAAGGCCTTCTTGTTGTTTCTCATATACCTCTCGTTGTTCTGTTGGGTCTGCTTCGCAACTTGCACCTCCTGGGTCTTGAAGGAGCTTCTGAACAACGAACAGTACACCGAGACGTTCATGCCCGTCAACTACGTATTACTCGCTGTTCTGTCTGGCATCATCGGCCTCGTTATCACAGGATTTACCGCGTGGCACTTGTGGCTCACCAGCCAAGGTCAGACCACTATCGAAAGCCTTGAGAAGACTAGGTATCTCTCGCCGCTACGGAACTCAATGCAACAACATCTGCAGGACCGGAGTTACGTAGAGGCACAGGCCAATGGCCGGTTGAGTATCAGTGAGCAGCTACGTGAAATCCACGCGAACGCCCTTCCCGGAGTCACGAGGCCTGAGGAAGGCGAGTCATCACCATCTCGATCCACCACTCCCGCCCACCACGGTTCCTCTACAGCGAACGGCTATTCTCCGGCGTATGGATACCAACAAAGAGAGCGCCAGCGCAACTACGACCGCTACGAGAGCTATCTTGAAGAATGCGATAATGAAACCCTGCCAAACGCATTCGACCTCGGCTTGAGACGAAACTTTGGGCACGTCTTTGGACCATCACCACTACTTTGGCCTGTACCCATATGTACCACCACTGGTGACGGATGGTCCTGGGAGGCCAACGAGAAGTGGCTTACCGCGCGGCAGCGCATCCTAGATCAACGTTCGGCGGAGGATAGAATCCAAAAGGAGCGGGAGCGGGCAGCTGGTTGGGGAGTGGATTCGCCAACCGAGGACGAGTTCAAAAGGAGTGGCAGAGTCCCAGAGGGCTGGCAGATGAATCGGTTTTCTCCGCCTACACCGCGACTCCCACGGCCACCCGAGTGGCAAGCGCCGCGCAAGCATGGAGAGGAGGCTCGCTATCTTACTACGACCAACGGCATCGTCAGTACCCCACGCGAGGGGCGCCGAAGTCCTAGCAAGGCCGACCAGATCCTTGGCCGCGAACGTGGGATGTATGCCGACGGTGACGTACAGCTCCAGCCGATCGATCGCCGAAAGTTTGATAAGTACAACTACATCTCCGAAGACGACGATGACGACTACGACGTGTCTAGTGACGAGGAAAGAGCTGAGAACCGCAAGGCTGAGGGGAAACCGAAGCCTCCGCTAGCAGCACCCCAAAAAACGACCAAGGACTGGAATGACATCCCCGACGACTTTCTACACGCAGCACCGAGAGGTAAATCGAACAAGAGTAATGATCGCAAAGAAGCAAAGAAGAAGGACGCACAAGAATGGGATGACTGGGGTCAGTGATCTCGACATAGAGGTTTGCTAGCGGTTGTAAATGAATATATTAATGCACAGCAAAAGCATCTGGTGGGCGTTTCGTTGGACATCTAGCTCGTGTCTTGATCTTTGGCGTCTCAGGCTTTCGTCTTCATATTTCTTAGATCTGTTCTTTCTGTCCACTCTTTGTCCTGTGGAGGTTTAATGTAAAGTTCACTATACCCTTACTCGTCGGATGGCTTTTGGAGAAATTTAGTAGTCAGAAGTATCCTCTCTCTTCTTGTAAGATCCCCAAGTCGCTTGGTTGCTTTAAAAGCTGACAATTCGTTGTAGCATAGCCAATATCGTCACTGATCTTCGTGGTGAACGTCGGATCACGGCTAACAAGATTGTAATGACTCTTCAAAGCGATATTTAGAAGCTTGTCAAGCGGAGCAATCTGTGCTCATATCTACAGCTGCGCGCTCTATCCCCCGCAGCTGCATATCAACAGCTGCTTGCTTGGGCTACTTTCACTCTGCCCTCCGCGGCTGGTTGTCAGTGCGCGTTCCGCCTTGGTGCGGTATAAAAACGGCACAAGCCGCTCGTTGTCGCTCTCTTTCACCTCCTCCTTTGGGACGGATCGCTCGATACTCGATACGTCTTCGACAATTATGTGGCGATCCACGGTCCCTCACAACGGGGCCACACTCTTCGAGAACTGACAAAGCCGATCAAGGCTGAGCTTGGTTGCGTATCGGACAAAACACGATGTATTCGTTGCTGGGAGATGCATGCTCCCAGTTCTCCTCACCTGAGGGATTGGCTACATTGCAAGCAACCCTGTCCGCGTTGTTTACTGAGCCGCTAACATCACGGCCTTGTAAGTTTCTCTCACCATAATATTTCAAGCTGCTAACAACCTTTAGCCATGCCCAAAGCTACTCGGTGGCGGGGAGACCAATGATGAGTGGTGGAGGAGGTCAGTATTGTGCAAGTCTCGCGACGCGTCTAACCTTCCTACAGTCATGCCGGGATCATGAAGCCAGTTTTCACCCGCAACATCGTATCTGCACCACGGGGTAGCTTGCCCCAGGTGAAATCAGAGCCAAGGACGGGATACGGAGCTCGCGAAGGCATGGACTACCGCGCCTACGATCGTTCCTGGTCGCGTTCGCCCGTCCGCAACGGCATGGACGAACCGCGTGTTGACTACCTATACCGCACGGGCGCTCGCTCCCGGTCCCGTTCGCCGGTCCGAGTTCCTGAGGAGGAGCCGAGTAACCCATACTGTGACAGACCCCGCGGTCGCTCCTGGTCGCGCCCGCCTGCCCGTACTCCTTGGGACGGACCAAACGTCCCCTACCAGGATAGGAGCTTGCGTTCTCCGCAGGAGGGGCGTTGGCATCCACAAAGTAAGCTGCCTAGTGAGGAACCCGAGACGATCCGGGTTACCGAAGCTGCGCAGTCTCCCCGCTCGACACCACCTGTTCTAGATGCTAGAGGCACGACAAACCCCCTAGAGCCGAGGGCACCACAACTCCTCCTAAAGCTGGAGGTACAGAAACGCGTACGGGTCAGGCGGATCTTGCGAATATGGCCCACGTCTATTCCGCTTTGGGGGTTGCGGAGTCTATTCGCATATTGCTGAGCCATGACCCTGTTTTTGGAAATGTTCAACATCAAGTGTTTGTCTGGGCGGATATCATCGACCGCCATCCTGAGATCGGCGGCGGCTTACTACCTATCACTCCGGGCATGGCTACGCAACTAGCCAGATTCCGCGCTGAGAATCCTGGTTATTTAACTGCCCAAGCTGCGCCGCGTAGCACAGAGGCAAGCGATGGGGTCGATGAGGGAGGGGTTCATGAAGGCAGGAATGAGGTGAACACGTCTGGGAATGGTGCTCCAGCTACCCGCCTGAACTGAGCACGCTAACATTCGCTGTCCGATGGGATCGATAACCTCGCTGTTAGGTGTAGCTCAGGGTGCAAATGCGGGGTTTGATATCTTTGTCGAAGACGCGGGAAATGCTATAGAAGAGCTACGCTTGGGCACTCATGTACTCCAAAATGTAAGCTTTGTTCCTTCTAATGCCACAGATATGCTAGAGATGATTAATGGGAGCTACTTCGCCCACAACTGATCCTAGCACCCGCCCGACGCCCGGCCAGTAATCGTTGCGTCACGTGAGGGCGAACATAAAACATCCTGGATGTCTCAACCGCGACTGCCTCTTTCGGAGTGGCAAACGGCTGCCTGCATACATCTCCACCGCTCTTTCACCCATCCAACGTTCTTGCTTGGCGGCTTGGCATATAAACACAACACCGCTCGCCGTTTCGCGCTCTCACCGGACCACTCTTCAGATTCGACAACTCCGGGTCAGAGCATTTGTTGCATGACAATCATGGCCTCCTCATGGGCTCCCACGGGTCCATCGTCGTCTCGGCCTCCGCAGCCGAGAGAGCTGACGAAGGAGATCAAAGCGCAACTGGGGTGTGTTGCCAACAAGACCCGCTGTATCAGGTGCTGGGAGAAACAGAGCGCGCAGCACCTGCGCAATTGGCGAAGCTGCAACAATTTGTGCCCCCGTTGTCCCTGGTATGTTTCACCTCAAATCAGCTAGGGGATTGAGCTAACCACAATATAGGAATGACCAGCATTGGGGCCAGGCAAGTTATCGGCTATTGTATCCTTAATTACTAACAACGATTAGGCATGTCCGCTGCTCCTTGCTCCTGGTGAGAGCAACCCCGAATGGTGGCGATGGTTCGTCTTTTAGAGCCCAGGCGTGACGGCCTGCTAACCTTCCAACAGTCACGCAGGAACCGCGAAGCCACCATTGAGGCCGGCACCGGTCCCTTTTTCGCAAGCTCCTACCGCCACAACCACTCTCCTTCAATCATCCTTGTACTCAGCGACCTCTAAGACTTGGACTCCGGTAGTTACTCCTCCGTCCGCGAACCCTGATGCCGCCCAGAGCCAGAAGCCCCCCGCGCAGACGTTCATCTTGAAAATTGAACCGGGCTTGGAGGGCTTACCGCAGGTAAAGCTGGAACCCATGCCGCAAGAGGAAGCTCGCCGGACAGCGGATCACCGCTCGCGGGATCGTTCTCGTTCTCGCTCGCCCGTCCGTGCTGCAAACGCGGACAAACCAGCTCGACCATATCGCGACCGAGACCCGCTTCCTCGACAAGAGCTGCCACCCAGGCCCCCAGGTACCAAACCGGCCTCTCCTGCAAAGCCACTATCCCCACCTACGAGCAGCACGTCAGACACGTCTGTCGGCGCCAAGAACGAGACGACGAGTAGCTCCAAAGAGGGGACTACTGGGACCTCTCCCAACGAACCCTTGCGCCCCACTGCCATTCTCTGGAGCGATGGCTCGCGCACCGCAAATTCCATCCGCGCACTACTCTGCCATGATCCGTTCATGGCAATGGTATTCCATCAGATGGTGCTGTTCGCCGACTTCTTCCAGCGCCATCCTGAAGCTGTTGGAGGTCAGCAGCTCATCAGTGATGGAATGTCGAGGTATCTCTCTGATATTCGCGCTCAGGACCCTGATTATCTGTCTCTTCGTCCAGCTGGCGCCAGGCTGGAGACGGATAATGGGTCTGAGGAAGGAGAGATTATGGAGGATGGGGCGGAGGTTGCGGGGGATGGTGCGAAGAGCATGCGCCGGAAGTGAGTATGTTATATCGTCACGAGGACGTGTACCATCAAGTGTTTGATGGGTTCAGGACAGCAGGAGGAGGATTCGAGGTGTGGATATTGGGCTCAATCTGGGCCCCTGCAAGACGGGTCAACATGTTCGAAGGACCTATAACCGGATGGGTCTCCACTACTCCGGATTGTGTGTGACTTGGGCTTCCTTCAGTCGCCGCCGATTTGTTGGAGACGAAAAGTGTTTTATTAGCGGCGAAAGGAGCGACTAGGTTGTTATCAACCATCTGCGTCGTCCAAATGTAGTGGTACAAACCAACAATTGAAGACAACTCCAATGTTCATCTTAGGATACGCATATCCCGACCCTCGTGGTTCGGTAGTTCAGCTCCCCCCTAAACCTCCAATCAAGCAACGATAAGCGAGCCCATCCAAACCCCTGCTCCTCAAGCAACCAATATAATCGCCCCATTTCTCCGCGCCACCATCTACATCCACGAACCTTACCTCAACATCCACCTGTCCAACTCCCACAACATCCTTATCCCACCCTCCCCACTTTCCCTCCAAAAAAATAAAAATAAATCTAGAATTATGCGCGACTCAGAAGAAGACGACAACATCTCCCTCTCCGACCTCAAACCCTCCTCCGCCCAAGACTCGCTCCTCCCACCCTCACAACCGCGCTCGTCACCTGATGGCGAGAAAAGACCAAGAGAGAAAAAGAAAACTTATGAGGTGTGGGGTGTAGCGTTTATCTGTTTGTTAGCTGGCATGGCGTTAGGAGCGCTTTTTGGAGAGAGGACGGCGCAGCGGCGGCAAGGGGGGAAGGGGCAGGGGGAGTATGAGGGGGAGAGGGTGATGATGGCGCCTTTTGGTATGTTGTTTTTGTATGGGTTTGAGGGAGGGTGAAGAGGCTGATGGGGATAGGGCTGAATATTTCGGTTGTGTTTCAGCCGAATCGGCATTTTCAGATGGATGGGGGTGTGGGGATTGATAAAATGTGGGCGGAGATGATGCCTTGTAAGTTATGATTGCGCGGGTGTTGAGAGAGAAGTGTTTTTGCGAGTTGTGCTGACACGGATAGTGGGAAGAGGGTTTGTGCAGGTGGATACAGAAGGGAAAGCGATTGAATATGATGGCGAGAAACATGGTCTTGAGGACACGAAAGTTGTAGCTGTGTTTCATCAGTTGCATTGTTTGGTAAATCCCTCCACTGAAGAAAATAGAAGAGATCCACTTACATTACCCGCGCAGAACAATCTCCGTAAATCTCTATTCGCCGCTGTGGACGACTACGAGAATTTCCGCTACCTGGCGCCCTCTTTCAAACACGAGTGGAAGTATTGCTTCGACTACCTGCGACAGTCGCTGATGTGTAGTGCGGATGTGACGTTGGAGGAGTTGGAGAAGAGTCGGGATAGTGATAGGAAGCTTGCGAGTGCGGATGGGTGGGGGACGAGGCATGTTTGTAGGGATTTTGGAAGGTTGTTTGAGTGGGCGGAGAGGAATAGAGGGAGTGATGATGGGGGGATTGATTAGTAGGAGTGAAGGGGAAAGGGCATTATATAGTAGAAAATTTTACGAAAAGATTCTGATATTTTGACTTTAGTAGTATGGGGGAGCCTCAAGGGAGCACAACAAGCAGTCCGTCCATAACGTAGATCTGTAAAACAGTAGAGTTTGTACAACAGTGAAATCTATACAACAGCGAAACCCATACAACAGTGAAATCTATACAACAGTGAAATCTATACAACAGTGAAATCTATACAACAGTGAAATCTATACAAAAGTGAAATCTATACGGCAACAAGAACTTGAATTTACAAGACAACAACAGAACCCGAAACTTGCGATGCCCTTCACTAGGGTCTCTGCCAGTTTTTGACACTGTCCCAGGACGCTTCAAGCTTCTCGATAATCTTCTTCATCTCTTCTTGCTGCTTTCTTTTCTCTGCTTTTTTCTTTTTCTCATCATCGGTATCAGTGCCCTTCTCCTTCTGTTCCTCGATCTTCTTCTTATCCGTAAATTCATCTTTCAATCTCTGGATATTGGTCTCGACGAAATCTGTACCTTTCGACTTCGCTTTGACGAACACTTCATCCATGTAAGTATGCCATTTCTTTTCGAGTCCTAACGGTTTCCAGGCTTCAAACGTCTTGTAATCTGTGCTAGAGTCGATCTGGTCCTTGCGTGGATGGTTTGGTAGCGCGTTATCAATATCGCCAATTACCTTGCCTATTCGCTTCTTCTCTTTTACGAATATAGACTTGATGTTATCTTCTTGCATGTAATGAAACACCCCCACTACAGCTCGAATTCGCTGAATCGCAAAGCGGGGCCCTGCGGCTGGCTAGCCCCTGGGAAGCCTTCCCTTGATGTAGTCTATCATATCCGAGTCTACATAGATTACGATTTCCGGGTCGAACATCTATTCTCAGTCAATGTAATTCCGACTGGGTGCGGTAGGTTAGGGACGCGCATTGCTTACATTAGACTTTGCGGGTGCGTTTATTCTTGATTGCAATGCAGGAAGTTCGTCATAGAACCTTTCCGGGCCACGCAGCTCCTTTCCTGGGTACTGAAACGCAATCCACTCAAAAGGCGTATATTGTCTCTGATCCGTAGCAGACGCTGAGGGATCAGGGTTTGGCATCTTCTGATCTTTGACAAACCCCCATGAGGTGCTCCAGTAGGCACAGAAGTATATTTTCGGCGGTTTTGTAACCGAAGGGACTGGAACGGGACTTGTACTCACTGGATCGGGTGTTACGGTACTAGAACTGGTCGGTATAGAATCTGGATCAGGGTCTTCAAATCCGTCTTTGAAATCCGGGTGGTTGTCCATCTGGGTAAAGAATTGGGTTATGACTGACCACTCGAGAACATGTTCGGTGTCATATCTCATTCCTGGTCCGGGGTTTCCCCACTTGTAGCTATCGCAAGAATCTGGTATCGTCCAACCGTAGCGCGTATTTCCCTGCAATTCAGTCAGCTATCGATACCCAACAAAGACGATATCGTGTGAGCAAGGGGACAAAAGTCATACGTACGTTCAGACCCGAACGTGGGTAGTTGAAGCTTCTCAACTTTATTTCTCCACTCTTGCCACGACAGACAGTTCCTTCTTTTTTGTCGCGTCGTTCTATACGCCGGCCTTGGAGACTATCTCTCTTCAACTCTCGGTACTCGCTCTCCAAGCCTACTGTATCCCGAGCTCCAATTGCCGCGCAGTCTAGCGTCGACGAGGCAGTCGGGGAGCTGGAAGACGAGGTAAGTCTCTCACTTGACGTTTTGGTCCATGTTCAGAGCGAAGGGAGACAGTGCTAGATGATAAAGCTCTGCTCGTGCGAGACACTGTGCTCGAGTGCTCACTACCACTGCTAGGAGTCGGGGATGCAGTGGCTGAAGTAGGTCTGTCAATGGTAGGTACATCAGTCGGCCGAGAATCTTCAGTCTTTGAAGGGCCAGTGTCAGTTCGCTCTGGTGAGTCCGCTGGTCTGTCGGCAGACGAGTCGGGTGCATTTCGTTCTGCTGGGCGTCTTCTCGGACATTTCGCCTTTCTACAGGGCATTCTATCATATGGAATGCCACCAGGAACTGATTCATCTGGTATCTTGACCAGGTCATTAAACAAATCAGCAAGATCAAAAAGTGATGGCAGAGTTGGTCCACATCCAGCTGCCTCCGCGGTCGAGAATGAAAAGCCTTCGGATACTGTATACGCGAACTCTTGTGCAGCATCGGCGGCATCGTATGCATATTGCGCCAGCTTGGCTAAAGTAACCACGGTCTCTGTTATTTCAACGAGCTGTCAGTGACCATACATCCAAACTGTTGGGATGTTTTCCTTGTCACTCACTTAATCCTGCGGTCATCGGTCCCCCGATGGCGCTCAATCCAACGGACAAGAGAAGGTCAAATGCTTTGAGTGCCGGACAAACGGCTTTTTCGAGGAGCTCTCCTGTTCTCTGAATAGAGTCCATATAAAATTCACCGAAGGCGTTGATGATGGGATTGTTGCACGAACAATACCCGATTTTCATTCTCTGGCCTGCCTATATGTCATTATCGAGACCTCAGAAGTATTTTCCCAGAAAAGCAGCATACCTTCAATGCCTCCGGGTCGTCCATCGTAAGTGCTGTACCATTGCGAGTCGTAGATGCAGGTTACAGAACCTTGAACAAAATCCTCAGGGTCTGCATTAGGGTCACTGTATGCCGGACAGGATGATCTGCACTGTTCGATAAAGTTCGGTCCCTGACCATCTTCTCTCTCAATACAATTATGATCAGCCCAGTAGTCGACCAGTCTTCTGAGTTTATCGGGATCCTCGAGGTTTTCAGATCCAGGAGGCAAAGGTCCATCAGATATGGGTGTCTGAGAAATGACGAGACTTGAGAGTGCCACGATACACAGAGTTGTGATAGTGACCTTCATTCCAAGTTTTTTTGTCCTTTGTATCGGCGCTGGTAATACAGTCCAGTTGTAAGGAGAAAAACGAATTTGCAGTGATACGTGGGGCTTCCCAAACACGCACCCGTTTCTATACCCATAATCAAAAGCCAGATTTGAGGCACTTTCGGGGGCAGTATAACCAAAAGCCAGGTTTGAGGGACAATTGGGGGCAGTATAACCAAAAGCCAGATTTGAGGCACATTCAGGGGTAGTTTACCAATGCCCGACGTGTTGCTCTGTGATGTGTCTTACAGAGAAGCTTTTCCGTCAGGATCCTTCACAGTAGATGTGTCCGAAGTCTTTGGAGGTATTACTATGATCTCTGATAGTTGATAGCCCGTCTGAAACAGAAGTACCAACGTGTTATCCCGCTGTTCGCGATCTCAGCCCAGAGTCTGCGGACCTCGCCGAGGCACAGGCGGCGAGCGGGGGCGGTCAGTCCAGCCAAGAGAAGACATGCCAGCAGGATCAAGTGTAAGGGTTCGTCTTGCACCTAACCTGTCTCCTATTGCTTCCCTTCACGGCCCGAGGATTTAGGCCAAGGCAGTGCCACAGCTACCATAGAAGCAGGGGGCCTCGAATTGTCCAGACAATGGGAGTTTTCGAAACAGAACTAGTGTGGCCTTATTTGCTCGAGTCGCTAACCCAAGCATTGTCAAGCTCAGTCTATCAAGAACTGTCATGTTAAGTCTTATCAAGTTCCGGGTCCCAAGGCCACCGTTCCTTGGGGTGGCTCACCCCTCCCTAAAGTAACCCCTGCTGCGGACATAGTAATTGTAGGAGATACAGTAGGAGATGGCTTCCAGTTCTTTAGCAGAAGAAAGACCTATAGACACAATGAAATAGAAGAAGAAAGATCATGACCATATCCAGTCATCGAGATCATAGAGACGTGGACACGTTGACTCGGTAGTCTGCCACCGCTCTTCTAATGCTTCGCCATATGTGTCTTTACCTATCTTCGTAAAAAGTTGATGTAAGGAAGGTTCGGGGCGCCAGTCTCCAACTGACCACCAAATATGCCGAGAGAAGAGTAGTTGATACGGGGGGTGACGCGGAACAATTCCCGGTGCTGCATACGATATTGCCCACACGAATTCAGTAGGGTACACGAAACCCGGACCGTCGCTGTAATCTGCTCTACCCTGGAAGGTATGCAATCCATATTCCGGCTCTGGCTCCTCGAATGGATCCGCGGTCCAGTGCAAGGGCCACCAGATATCGGCCTGTTTCAGGGAACGCATGTTACGCAGCGGCTGTAGCGAAACTGCTAAGCATTGGTTCGAGAATATCGGGCGATGGTGCGATCCGAAACGCATCGTTCCAAGCATCACACTTCCTTAGACCCCACTCTTGACCAAGCCAATCCATATCCTCATCTTCGGATGTAGCTTCCAGTGGCGGATATGATTGCTCAGTGATCCGAAACCCCCGCTCGACTCGCCCTTCACCCCGGGGGCCTTCGAAGTACCACAAGCCGGACGGAGTAACGGGAAGAAGCATCACATCGAGCGCTTCTAAATGTGGCCAGTCATGCTGAGCCCAATCGGCCGGCAAGAACAGTCCTTGATCCGCTATGACGCGCAGTTGAAGGCGGCGGAGGTTTGAGCAAAACAAAGATAATGCCGAACTGAATGGATCAACTGGGTAAGGATATATGAGATCCGGCTCAATATTGTGTTGTGTCGTACCTTGAGCCTCCCTCAACGGGTAGATAAAGTTCAGATTGGCTTTTTTGAGGGTTGTTGGCAGATTTGCTGATTGAACTGCTTTGGCGAAGTCGTGGTGGGAATCTCGTCGGGGTCCAGCCCAGTCCTTGGAATAGTGTCTTGCTGGTTTTGTCTCCCAATTCCAGCTCCATTCGGTGCATCCGATCATGCAATTGAGCATCTCCAGCCTGGGAAGCTTCACAACGAGGTCTACTATGACCCGCAGATCCAGCTTGTTCAGCATTGTATCACCACCGTATACCGCAGCACCAGAGCCCCATTCTTGATCCAGAGTCAGTGTGCGCACGGATCCCAGCTGAGGTAGTAGTCGAGGGGAAAGTAAATGGATCCTCCAGCTGCTGTATTGTCGATGCCGACAGTTGTGGGGGTGGACTTTACTCGTAGGGGTAAATATCGTCAGATGTATGCCACAGAATTCCCTGTTCTGATCACTCAAGCTTTGTAGATCGCTTATCGCCGCAAATACTCGCTGAATTTGGAGGGTAAATGTCTCATCCTTCGCCCGCAAATCGTCGAGGTTTTCCCGGCATGGAAGGTTATAATCGTAGTCGATATATGGGAACCCTGTTCGTACTTTGATTTGTCGGAGAAGCCTGAACCGCTGATTTGAATAAACCTTGAGGAACTTGGATATCTTTTCCTCGCTTGTTGCGTTGAGTTCGACCTTTTCAAATACTCCCGAGCTCTGTTCTGTGGCCAGTCGGAATTGCTTTGAAACAGTGAGAGTGTTGCGCAGAGTTTGACGATCAATGAATCTGAAGATGTAGTCGAAAAGTTCTTGGGGTAAAGTATCCATGGTCTTGCAAGGCTAGCGTCCGGGTGGTGCTCTACACGTGATGTTTGTCGCCGCTTCGGTGTATGTCGAATATTTCGCTCAATATCGTACTGCTGCACGGATTTTGGTGACCTTGGTCTAGTCTGTACGTGTCACAGATGTGACTTGTCCGTTGCGTTGTGTGCCGAAAGCCGCTGCATGTATGGGAAAGAAGCTGTGCCACACTGCGCCACCATGCGGCGCAGCCCCCAACCTCAATATGCATCCGAAACAGTGGTTGCCTCAAGGCTCCAAATGACTTCATCTAGAGCGGCACTGTACATGAGTATACTTATTTTCAAGATTCGTCCAGGAGCACACCACGACCCTGGGGGAGCTATTCCGGAATCTGCGACTACTGAAGGGCGGATTTTAACTCACCTAACGCCACTCTGCTTATATCCCTGGACTGTTGTAAAATTTTTCTCAAAGCGCTTCCCAGTGTCCAAAGTACTCATTAAAAGAAGTTTATTATGTACCTGAAGAGAGAGCACGAAGATCATAAGTAGAGGTCAGAAGAATCTGTGGATGTGGTCTTGGGGATTCGAAACAGGCGAGCATATTTAGCATGGGTGCTTAGTACTGTTCCCTTCACCATTATAGATTCGTCTAAGAATGAACGAATGGGAAAGAAGTCATAGTGCAACTGCTACGGCCTCCAACAAAGTTTATACTACTGCAAGATCTCGCGCGCAAGACGATAACGACAGTACAAACACGACCTTGCAGCCCAATCAAGCCTTGAATTTCACTTCTCTCCTAGCCTTCATACCACCACTACCCGGCAGCTCCTTCAACCACCCATCCAAGTTCTCCTTGATGGCACTCTTGACCGCACAGTTGTTCATCGCAGCGACTCCCTGGCTCTTCAAGGGCCTGCCATTCTCACAAGCGTTGAACATGCAACTGCTGTCCATGGCTTTCTGGAGGGAGTCTCCCTTCCAGCCAAAGAGGTAATCAGCATGAGTACCATACCCTTTGTTGTCGCCATAGGCGAGGTAGAAAGGGTTGGATCCGTCTTTCGGCCACATGTTGTTGAACTGAGTGGTATCGTATAAGGTTTCATATGCCCTGGAGCCGATCAGCAAACTTGAGCTGTGCTCCCATTATGTGTGGACTTACACTTGCGGGACGCGAACTGGATGTGAACTAGGACAGGGACCGGCTTCCAGGAAGGCTTCCTTTGCAGTGTTATACATGTGGGACTGGTGGTCTGGTGAGTCGACGTTTTTGCCGTCCCAGCAGCTGCTCGAGGTTAGCGAAGCTTGAATGTTGGATGAAACAACCTACGCGGGAAAGTGGTGCACCGTCATGATGCCGCCCTTGCAAGGCTTGGTGGGGAAGTCTGGAAGCTAAGAAAATCTTAGATGGAGTAATTCCACTCGACCTTGAGAACATACCTCAGGGAAGCGCGTTCCCTTGTCTTGCAGACAAACAAAACGCAGGCCGACGTTCTTCTTCGCTCTATCAAGGGTGTCGATAGTGGGGCTGCCAACAGTCATGCGAAATCCCTGAAACGCATGAGTCAACCATCATCAAAGGGAGAGAGTACCCACGGGCGGGAAGGCTGTGATCTTCTGGTTGCCATTGGAGTTGAAGTCCTTCTGTGTATAGTAGATGGTCATACCACCGATGATACCATTCGGTAGAGCGGTGTTCTGCATGATAGGAACTTTCTTGTAAGATCCATTCTCATGCTTGAAGAACATGTCAGCAGTCCAGCTATAAGTGGTAAGTATCCATCGTGGAGAGAGCATGCTACAACGAACTAGTTGCTGAAGTCCTCAGTGAAAGTACAGGTCGTGCAAGTGCCCTTCTCTCCAATGTCTCCAGTCATGGTCGCGTTGAACGCATTCCCTCCCACAATCTGGCTCGAAGGTCAGTTATCGCCTGACTCTTTCTTTTAGTTGAGTTCGTGAAATACCTGATGGACGTGAGCGGAGGGAACATGTCCCGGCTCCACGAGAGGATCCAGACGCTGGATGCTCAAAGTCGAACATCCAAAGCGAAGTGCAGCCTGCGAAGGCGCAATGAGAGCTGCAGAAACGGTATACCACTTCATGATGGTGAATCGACAAGTCACTGACTGCTTTGAGAGCCGTGAGAAAGACGAGTCCTGGCGTAGGCCTTTCCCAGTCGCGCTCACTGGCTTTCATATCCTTCTCCCATACCTCGCCCATCTCCATGCATGGCTACTGCAACTTCTTCGTTACCCAGGGTGGTTGTTTTGCCATGTCCACCGTTTGTTTATCCATATGCTGGTGTGCACCGACCACCCAATGACCGACTTTCGTTAAAGTTCCCCCACAAATGTCCGACATGCTCGTTAATCTCAGATGCGCGACAAGATCCCCTCTCAGAACCTTGTTTCAACGTCTGCTGCTCGGCGACAACATCCGGCACTCTATGAGTTTGATCAGCCGTCCTATCACCACAGGGCACCATTCTGGTGTTCTCAAAACAAGGAGTCGATATGAGCCCTGGCTTTCCTGCAGGGTCTGGGGTAAAATGCCGAAACGCGACCCGGAGTGCCGGTATATATTTGGTGCGACCACGTGCGGTTGTTCAATACGCATCTGGAAGGGAAACAGTGCACCTTTCGCTTTCTTTCAGTCGATTGACCAGATTGGCGCCCCTTTTGGGCCAATGACTGGCACCAAATTGAAAGTCGAGTGGTGGGGCCCTCACTGAATGTGGGGCCATATGTAACAAACGAACTCTGGCTGGGTTCTTGGAGTTTGCGAATACCTCTTTCCTGTTGATGAATCTGGGCGGTTCCCTAGGTTAAATTCATATATCCAACTTCCCATCCTGCTGCGTCCTTCGACGAGGACCTGATGCTACCCAACCTCTGGAAAACATAGTGTCGGGGTAGGGTCTGACTCGGTGCCACGCCTGTTGATAGTCTGGTGGGGATTCAGCGTAACTTAGCATACACCTTTGAGTGGCGCCGCTGAACTTTGCCACCTAAAATCACTTCCAATACTGCTCTGCGCAGACCTGAGTGAGAGGGTCGCAGTTCAGCCTACCTGAAAGAGCCATAGCACCTCATATCGCATAACGATAAGGAGGGGGGACGCACACCCACTCGTTGCCGAGTAATTCCAGAAGCCACTGGGATGCTGTGGCGTATGTTCAGAGTCTACGACATAACATGCAGGTTGCGAATGATTTGCTCGCAGGACGGAAATGGGATGAAGGCAGACTGCTAGAGTACCTGCGACTCCTGTTTCTAGGCGTTCAGAGATTACGAGGAACCAGTGTTCCAATACTGGGTGGCCGTCCACAGGGCACTTGATCCCAGAGTTGAGTAACAGGGAGAATAGGGTCGCCTGTTGGGAAGGAAACGGATATTGAAGCTGGAGGGTTCGTTGAAAAGCGACAACAGTACACCTCAAGAATTTCTGGATTGGAAGATTCCCATAGATAATTTTGAAATGCTCTTTCCACGGACTGTCCACGGGTGGTGGTTGCCAATCAATCCCGTGACGTCACCGAACCCTTTCGAACAGACCTCCGAACTCAACTTTTCAGCCATCAGATCCTTCAAGATGCCTCTCTAGATTCTTCCTCGCTCACTCGTAGCAGACCAAGGAGCTTCTCGATAACCAAGTCCTCCGCGCCCAACCGTACATTCAGAACCCACCAGCAGACCTCGCGTGCGACTCTCTTGTACTCCTCTGCATCCGCGTCCTTCCATTTCTCTTCAGGATCGTTTTCATAAATTATCGATGTAATACTGGCTCCTTGACCGTCCTTCCCGTAGCCATCCAAGCCCGCATCAATCACCAGCTCAAACACCTTGATTCCGGTCCAACTTCGATGAAAGTGCAGCCGCACTTCGCCCTCCGAATCAGGCCCGTCCGCGTAAATGAACCACTTGTCTTCAGAGGCCGACACGTCATTCCTTTTGGATGAAGACATAAAGATGTGCGAAGTCATGACTTCGCCCACGACGAAGATCATGTCGGCAGGGAGTCTTTCGTCGGCAAGACGGGGAAGAAAGCCGAGAAGAAGGAGAGGGAGTTGGTGGGGTTGGATTGCGACATGCCACGGACAAGAGACCGGAGAGACGAAAGGTTCCTTGCGCCAGTTCCAGGGCCCAATGCGGTGATCAGGTGTCTTTCCACGCTGGCCAAAGCTGCTCCAGTGCTGAATCAACTGCATCTGTGGTGACAGGTTCTCCAAGTCTAGGTTCTCCATGTCTGTCTGAATGATGGGCACCCGGTCTGTATTGCAACAGCGTTCTGATGTATATCCGGATGATGCTCTTGGTGGGGTTTTCAGCGATTTTCGGCAGTCCCGTTTGAGGGTTCCTGTGACTGAAGATGTCTTCTGATGTCGCCGTCCTTCCGCCCGGATCTCGGATGCCGACCGAACGATGTGAGATGAAGCCAGCTGAACTTCGATGTTCAGCTCTCCATGGCAACCTCGGCGTGGAGCCAGATTAGGAAAAGTCTCATGCAGCTGGCTTTCAGCCGCGGGGTCACTTCACGAGATGGTGCGTTACCACTGATCAGGCCATATACCACACTCGAGCAGCCCCTACGGAGCCAGAACAATCAACAATGGCAACGACGCAAACACCAAAATGCCCCGTATGTCAAGATTTGCTGCCCCCACATTTCGCTCTGTCCGCCGCTGAGCTGGTTGATAGTGCGCTTGGGGGCTGCAAATGGTGTCTTGTAATTCAAAGAGCTGTGGAATGGCATCGACCGATCGAAGAGGTGAATTCAATCGGCGTGGTTAGGGACGGTTCTTTGATACTCTATGCGACCTTCAAGGAGGAAAGTGAAGGAGGTTTTCATGTAGAGCTGTATTCAGAGGCCGGTGAGTGGATAACTCCCTCCATTGCAAAAGCCAGAACTGATAGAGTGGCGTAGATGGATCAGCAGACCAGCGTCGTATCCCTAAAGCGAGGACCGTGTCACCTCAGAGATCTCTTGAAGCATCTTTATCCCTCATCAAGCGATGGTTGCAGGACTGCAAAAACAAGCATCCGGCTTGTGGAAGAGACGAGAAAATCAAATTGCCAACTAGGGTAGTTGACGTGGGCGCCTCTGCTGAGGACGTGCGGCTCCATGTCAGCAACGAAGAGGACGCCGCTTACGTCGCCCTCAGTCACTGCTGGGGCACAAAACCAATGCCAATAAGGACTCTCAAAGACAACCTTATAGAGCATCAGAAGTCTATGACACTACCACCCGAAGCGAAGACGTTCGTTGACGCAGCAGTAGTGTGTAGGTCTCTGGGCGTCCGGTATCTCTGGTGAGCGCTATCCCATGCGATTGATTCCAGTTTCCTAAACAATAAAGGATTGATTCTTTGTGCATTGTCCAAGACGACAAAGATGACTGGGCCAAAGAAGCTGCCAAAATGAGTCAAATATACCAGAATGCCACACTCACGCTCTCCGCGGATGGTGCGGAAGACGTAACAGGCGGATTATTGCCTACTGAGCCCCCGGAATCCACAAGTGCTCAAGCGCAGATTGTCCAGAGGGTTGAAGTGCAAGGATCCGACGACGCAAGCCTGATATTCTACGCAAGATTGCGTGCTTTGCCGCCTTCAAGCCCACACTCTTTCCCACACTCGAGTCTTTCAAGAGCGCCAAGCAAGTTATCGACCAGAGGCTGGGTGGTGCAGGAGCGAATCCTATCCCCAAGAATGGTCCACTTTTATCGCGAGGAAATTGTGTGGTCCTGCTACAGTCAACAGCGCTGTGAATGCCGTCTTCTCCCAGGGGCGCCACGGGGCGGCACTTTCCGACATCTGCTTGTTGAAGCAAAGTCTGCAGAAAAAGCTAATTCCTTAACATTGGGCACGAGTACCGAACTGCTCTTTGAGTGGCCGAGTATTGTCACAGAGTTTACATCCAAGGACCTCACGTACCAGGACAATCGACTCCCAGCTATCTCGGGTCTCGCAGGCCTGATGATGCAGCAGACCAAGGCAAATTATCTCGCCGGACTTTGGTCGTTCGATATGGAGTATTCGTTGTTGTGGATGAGCGACCACAAATCCGCCAAGGAGCCTATACAGCGAATAAAGATTGAAGCGTACGCTCCATCGTGGTCCTGGGCATCAACGGACGGCCCCGTAAAGTTTATCCCCCGCCATCTCGATCAGTTCAGCAGTCGGCGAAGCGGCGACGATGAAATTGACCCGATTTTCCGCTGCGTCAGAGCCGGCACTGTTCCGGTAACCAGTAACAAATTCGGTCCAGTGAAGTACAGCTTTGTCACTGTCGTAGGCCAATTTCTACCCATATTTTACGACCGCTCTCGCAAAGTTTGGCGCCCTGAAGATCCAGATGAGCCTGGAATGGCACTTGCGGATCCACGTCTCGAACCAAAGTTTGTCTTCGATGTTGCTTCCGAGTTCCCGGACGGTGGACCCCCTGAAGGTACGGCCGGTTATGCCCTGCTCCGTGCAGCCAGGTACCTTTGGAAGGGGCAATGGTCCACACCCAGCACAGAAGTCGTTGCAATTCTTTTGGCTTTGGTCTCTGTGGATCCGATTGCATTTAAGCGCAAGGGGGTGGTTCTGCATGCGTTCGACGCTGAAAAAGTCTGGAAAAATTGCTCCGAGCAGTCACTTGTACTATGTTGAGTTGGCCATGAACTGCTTCCAGAATTCAAAACTCATGCCCTGCACTCCCTGGGTCTCCTCCAAGTGAAAATTAAAGAATTTGTAGTGCCTATGAAGAGCAGTAACATGGTCATGCCGCGTACCACAGAGTAGAGAACTCCACCTCTCTATGCAAACACAAAAGAAATCCAAACTTGTCAAGTGGTATCTCAAAAGCCTGTCCCCACCCGCGCAGCCTACCAACCCATTACATAGCGAAAAAGAAACCGGACCATTACTGCGACACACCTGACCACTCATGCACCAGGCATACACCCACTACTCTCCGTCTTCGAATCATCCTCCGAACTCCACCTGTCCCCACGCTGCTCCAAGCTCTCCGTAACCCACTTCCAATCACTTATCGAAAAGCTCTTTCTTTTCGACTCCCTAGATCCTTTGTCAGCTTAACATCTCCAGGCACCCTCTCCGCAACATTACAGAAAGGAAGGTGTGGCAATTTACCTACTGCTTAGCCCTTGACGGCAACGACACGCTCGCTTTCGGACTCGGAAATAACAACGCCATGCCTTCGTCCCAACCGCGCTCAGTTACGATATCAACAACGTGCCTGCCGCTCTCGTCAATGGCATGCAGATCCACGGGCCCACCCATGTCAATCAAGAGCTTGAGGATCTCTGCGTCGCCGTTTTCGACGGCTTGCAGAACGGCGTTCCATCCGCGGTGCATCTTATTGATATCCACGCCGCGCGAGAGAAGCATGGTCAGAATCTCCTTGTCGCCGTGGTACCGCCGCAGAGCTTTCACGATGGGTAAATGCTCTCCCGGAGCATTGACGTCCGCGCCGGCGACATCGAGGAGGTACCGTACGATATCGTTCCTGTCTTCGCGGATTGCCGTCGTCAATGGGGAGAAGACGCCGCAGTTCTTGTCCTCCACAGAGACGCCCGCAGCAAGGAGCAGTTTGATGGACTCGAGCTGGTTGGCAACGACGGCCATCTCTACGACGCCGCGGAATGCGCGGGGATTCGGCGTCGCGGCGAGCAATTTCTTGAGGATGCTGGGCTGCTTGACAGCCATGCACAAAGGCCAGTCTTGACCACGAATAGCGGGGTCTGCGCCGCGGGTGAGGAGAAGATCGACGAGATCGCTCCGGTTCTCGCGGATGGCGGTTGTGAGGGCTGTGTGGCCTTCGGCTGTGCGGTCGTTGGGATTGACGTTGTGGTCGAAGAGGAAGATCATGGCATCTTTGTCGTTGTGCTGGACGGCAGTCTCCATGATTCCCTTTGGCGTATGCAGGTCGACTCCTGCGGCGACGAGTTGAGGCAGGAAATGTGTGCGTTTGTGAGTTATGCACTTGAAGGCCGGGTACTCGGCGGCATTGAAATTTGGATCAGCGCCGTGTTCGAGGAGATATGTGACGATATCACGAGAGTCGTCACGGATGGCGGAGCAGAGAGGAGTGTACACGCCATCTTTGCGTATGTTGGGCGAGATGCCGTGTTCCATGAGGATCTTGACTGATTCAAGTTTCTTGAGACTTGATGCAAGTTCCATGACGCCTGGCGTTTTCTTGTGGTCAGCGCCACGTGCGAGTAGAAGCTGAAGGCACTTGGGTTTGTAGGTCGATGGCCAGAGAGGGTGTTTAGGACCAGGCAGGTTTGGATTGGCGCCATTGTCGAGTAGAACAGTCATGAGGTCGACGCGGTTCGCTTGAATTGCTTGAAATAAGGGGGTGGTTCCTTCCCCTGTCTTGCCATTGCTGTCGGCCCCAGAAGTGAGCAGGAGCTCGACAAGCTTGGGTGAGACAATCTTGTTCATGGATTGCACAAGTGCAGTGGAACCGTTCTCCATAACGCGATTGACATCACCGCCATTTGCAAGGTACAGCTGCACGAAATCGATCTGGTTCTTGCTTGCCGCCAACGCCAGAGGTGACTCCGAATTAGGTCCAGCAGAGATGTTGACATCAGCCTTGTGGTTGACAAGCAGTTTCGCGCTATCCAAGCAAGACACATGGGTTGCGGCGAACAAGGGAGTGAAACCTTCCCGATCGACGCCATTCGCGTCTATGCCGTACTGGAGGAGCAACGCCAGACTCTCAAGATCTCGGTTCTGTGCAGCAGTTCTCAGCATGCCAGCCTCGACTTGCGGGTCTGCCCTTGCACCACCGTCCAAAAGCTGATCTAGAAGACGATGCTTTCTCTGCTCGACGGCACAGACAAGCGCAGACCTGCCACCCGCCGCCTTGGAGGATTGGTTCCGTGGTGACCAATTGTTCATCGGCGAATCCGTTCTGTTTTGATCGTACTTTATAGAAGAGTGCATGCTCTCTTCCCTTGCGTGTTCTGACAAGTGGTCGTGGCGAGCCGGTTCTGAGGTATAGCGAGGACTAGTGTTATCGCTGTACATCGTTTCCCTTGTAGATCCACTGGAATGAACACTTGGAGCTCGCCAGTTTCTGTACAGGTCGGCAATGGGGGAGAGGAGTTCTTCATCGCGCTGTCGCAGAGTCCTCTCGCTTGCAAAAGGTCGTATGTCGGTATTGTATCGTATATCGGCATTGTACGGGCTGTCGGCGGGACGTCGCAACTCGTTGTAAGATGTTGTGCGATTCAAAGTGGCTATGGATGAAGGAACGTCAAGACGTGAGCTCGCTGGTCGGTTGATATCTTCCTCAGGTAATTGTGGGAGCGCCGTGCGCGGTGGAGGGCCGCTTGGTGACTGTGGAAAAGCGTTGCTGGGGCTCATACGCTCAAGCGCCGCCATGAGCCCTGCATATCCGATGCCCATAGTTGCATCTGCTTTCTCGTCGCCGACGCGCCACCGGAACATGGCAGCGCTGACTTTGAGCGAGTCTCGGCTCCTGCCCAGAGTGGTAATCATCTTCTCCACTTCGGTATCTGCAAACATCATACGGAATCGCCTTCCGAAGCCACCCTTCCCGGAGCTGTTTTCGACGAACTTGTTCGCGATCTGCTGGAGTACTACAAACTCATCGACGATTTGACGAAACTTTCTGTCCAACTGTTGGAATCAGCGTTAACCGAACCAGATTGCGAGCTCGAGCATCATTGAGCATACCTCTTGGGTAACCTCGGGAGGAAGTGCATCACGCGGATTCTTCGCTGACTCTATGAGGCCAGCTTCAATGGACCAGAGATAACGGCAAAGATCAAGGAACTCTTTGGCGAGAGACTCGAATCCAGTGACGACGTTCTTAGACGTGCCAAGGTACTCGAGCATACGAATAGAGATGGTATTGCCCTGAGTAGTCACTCTCTGGCACAACTGAAGTACTGTCTCTTTCTTCGAGGGAGACATCGTGTATCCGAAAGAGTGGAAGTTGTGAAACGAACAAACGGTCGGTTAGCCTTCGATTTTCGTTCCACGCCGACTGCTATATGCTGCCGTGGATACTCCGTCCCGCATCTCCGCGCCATGACAAGGCCTTCGCCATGCCAATTTCATTTTCTCCTGTGATGCAGCAATTCTGCCGGCTGTGATACGCCCTCGGTCCAGGGCTCATGAGACTCTAGTGGCATTAATCATCGCTTCCACGAAGGTTTGTTGGATATATTACCGGATCTATAGTCCAAGGCGCAAGGGCGAGGGGAAATTGAGATGCTACGCGGCTACGCCAACACAATGTCCGTGTTGATATCTTCGGCTGTGTGGTCTGTGCCATCGTCCTGCAAGCCCAGGTGACGTAAAAGGCGGGTTCTGCGATCGATCTGGATGCGGACGGACCCAGGGGCCAGGTACACACCGGGTACACATGCATTGACTGCCGCGTATGCCGGCAAACGGTATACGGGAACGTGGGCCCCTAGGTTTGTTGCAAAGGTACCCTGGGAACTTACGTCCGCACCGAAGAAAGACCGGTTGAGCTCGAGATTTTGCGTGTATCTTGCACTTCAATTCCAACACAGGTTGTGAATCGAAATAGCGGTTGAGTACGACTGAATCTGTAAACTTTCATGACGATCGTAGCCTCCTTGCTCTGATGGTGGATGTGAGGGTGAAAGACGTGACAAGGTCAGCGATGTCCCAATTGAGAGCCAACACCGTTCCGTGCCGCAGCTAACACGCCTTCGGTCGTGAACCCTAGTGTTGGTGTTGGAAATCGCATCGTGGATCTCTGGCGCACGGGCTGTTAATGAGATGCAATCTCGCATCGCCCTCGCGTATCCTGGGCGGACGGGAGGCCGATCGGCTGCACCCAGCCGTTTGGATTAGTCGATGTATGTATTGTGAAGCCACGAATAGGGAGTCAAGCAATGGGTTTTAAAAGGAACGTCCCGTCCCCTAGGACCATCTGACAGTGCATATGCTAAGATGTCGCTTAAATATACACTAGACATAGACTAAGCCACCTTTGGCTTTCCCGTCTCGCGTTCCTCTCAACGGCCAAGGTATACTGAGTAAGAAAGGGGTGCATGATTTTGGGCTCGCAACGCAAAATGCACAAAACGAACTTGCTGCGTGAAAACTTTCCGATTATACCTAGGGTAGGACACAGTAAGGACGGAAGCGCAAAAGAATTCACCCTACGTGAACCTAAACAACAATCCCTGGAGATTGAAAGTCGATTAATCATCGATAACGACTTTTATTGTGTTGTTTGGCAGATTTTGCTGACATTTGTTGTATACGAAGATGTTGTCATTATTGCTCCTTCCTTTCGGGTAACCCTATTTGGCCGAACCGAGGTACACTGTGACAACTTCCACTTATCTCCGCCACTCGATAAGCCAACACATCTCTACACTTGTTATCAGCAAATCCGTTTCAACAACTCGCTGACAACCTTGTGTATGTCACTTCGTCTTGACCGCGATAAAGTCATCTACGAACCTCAACCTCACGCCATGATAGACAAAGCAGCCAAGATTGCGCAAGAGGTAGATCGCATGGAGGCAGATAAGAAGAAACAACAAATAGTCCACTGAGTCCTAGACATGTATGTAAAGTCAACAATCTGTTCACCTAGTCCAAGTTCCATCCCTTAGTTTGCAAGAGCTTGGAAAATGCGGGCCAAAATCTCCTTTACGTTCATTGCTCTAACGAGCCTCCGCCTCACAGCCTGTCAACAAATGCCCTTCGATGCACGAGAAGCCACAATCGACTCAGTCCACCACGCGCTATTCTCGGGTCTGACAACATGTCGAGACGTCGTGTCATCCTTCCTTGCGCGAATCGAAGCTCTCAATGACCGCACAAACGCAATCATAACACTCAACCCTCGTGCGCTCGACCAAGCAGACGTTTTGGACGAGAGCCTTGCTGCCGGCAATGCAACGGGAGCGCTTTTCTGCGTCCCGGTCTTGTTGAAGGATAACTTCGATACTGCCGATATGCCAACGACTGCTGGGAGTCTTGCATTACGGAATCTTCGACCCACTCAAGATGCGCCCAGTGTTACTGCGTTGAAGAACGCAGGAGCGGTTATCCTTGGGAAGGCCAATTTGCACGAGCTCGCGTTGGAGGGACTCAGTGTTTCGAGTCTTGGTGGTCAGACGATCAATCCTTATGACGCTACTCGTACACCTGGTGGGAGCTCAGGAGGTACAGGCGCAGCTGTTGCAGCATCTTTTTGTGTCTTTGGAACCGGGACTGACACAGTGAACTCTCTGAGGTGCGCTAAGCCCTTTAAATGCAGATACAGTGACCTAACATTGCACAGGAGTCCGGCTTCCGCAAACTCTCTCTTCAGCATCCGCCCTACTCGCGGACTCGTCACAACCAGCGGCGTAGTGCCCGTCTCCTACACTCAAGACACCATAGGCCCAATTGGGAGAAGCGTCAAAGATGTTGCAGTAGCTCTAACCGTCATGGCATCCACCGGCTACGATCCCACCTACAACTACAGCGCTCTCATCCCACCCTCCATGCGCGATATCGACTTCGCCGCATCCCTAACAACCGGCACCCTCAAAGACCTCCGTCTCGGCGTCCTCAAAGGCTTCTTCAGCACCTCCAACTCCTCAGAAGTCACCCCCGTCAACACCGCCATGACCACCATACTCCAAACCCTCTCCTCATCAGGCGCAACCCTAATCCCCATCGACGAAGAAATCTACAACGCGACCGCCATCGGCGCCGCCCTCGACGTCCAACAATACGAAATTCGCGAACTCATGGACGCATACTTGCAAGACCCCTCTCGCGTCGGCGACATCCCTCGCACATACACCGACATCTATACCCGGAAATCGAGTACTAATGAAAGCAATAACGACTTCCTAGTCATCCCAGCCCAATACTCCTACGTCCACACCGCCCTCACAAACTCCACATCCTCTGAAACATACATCCACCGCCAACACGCCATCCAAAATTTATCCCTCTCCCTCGCATCCACCTTCACTCGCAACAACCTCGATTTCCTGATCTACCCCGAGCAGAAAAACCTTGTAGTGAAACTCGGCTCGCCTTCACAAGCTGGCCGAAACGGGATTCTAGCGGCGTTGACAGGGTCACCTGTTGTTGCGCTTCCGGCCGGGTTTTCGGAGCCTACGGAAGAGGCGCCAGTGGGGGTGCCGATTGGCATGGAGATTTTAGGGAGGCCGTGGAGTGATGAGGCATTGTTGAAGACTGCGTGGCAGATTGAGCAGTTGATGAAAGTAAGGAGGGCGCCGGAGTGGGCGCTGGAGAGTGTGGAGGTGAAGGAGTATAACGCGGTGCCGGAGGTGGTGCCGGATAGGGGGAATGTGGATGGGGTGTATCCGTTGGGGAGTTTGGGTGTTTGAAAAGGTACCCAGAGTATTTGAAATAACTAGTAAAAAATTTTTAACGTGCGTACTTTTGTCGGGCTTCCATCATCATCAATGTCCACTGAAAAAAAGACAGCATTGAATTGGCCTGTGAGGGTAGCTAGCAGTGTTCACGCGGCGGTCACGAACACATCAATACAGGTATATAGTAGACTTCTCATATTCATAACTCGTATTGGACTCCCCCGCTAAAATAATCGTACAACAATAACTGTGCGCCAAAACCCATGCGAACAACGAGGGGATATCAAGATTCAAGTCCTCCTCCTTCCCGATAACCCAAAATGCGCCAAATCAAAACAACGAGTAACCGATTACGTATATGCAACAGCCGAGCAAGTGAACGCAGCACGGACATCGCCAACATTGTACTGGTTGATGATATCCTGGACCGAGGCATAAGTGCCACAAGCCAAAACGGTCAGGCCAATGACAAAAACGAGGGCGTTGACAATGGACAACGTGATGTTCTTCCAGCCCTGGTACCATTTCCCCTCCTTGACGAGCTGGAACCAGAAGAGCGCCGGGAAGTAGAAGGTGAAGCCGGAGATGAACAGGGCGGAAATCAGACCGAGGAGAGCATTGAAGAAAGGGATAGCGCCGGCAACAATCCAGGCAATGATAGTGACGACAGTGAGCATGAACAGCCAGACACCCCATCCCTTCGCGGAGTTGATGAAGCGGATGGGGGAGGTGGGGAAGGCACGGTCCATGACGTAGCGGCAGACGACGGTGCTGTTGATGCTTCCGGAAATGAAAATGACGGGGAGTGCGACACCGAAGGCGATGCGCGAGACCAAGGTGCCGGCGGAGAGGAGAGCCGGGCTCTTGACGTCCACACCAACGAAGGCATAGATGAGCGCTCCCGTCATCGTATATATGAAGATCTCAATAAGTCCAAGCGCCCAGATCGACTTGACGTAGTCCTTGGGCGTGTGCATCTCGGCCATGAAGGTGAACTGGCAGATGGCGAAAGAGTAGGCGAAAATGATGTTGGTGCATGCGAGAAAGGCCTCGTGGAAGGTGACGCCCTCGGGAGGCCAGGCAGACCAAGGCACGGCAGCGAGTCCGCCGGGAGCGTTGCTCGCCTGAACACCGGTTGCAATGATGGTGATGAGAATGGCGCCGACGATGGATACGAAGTCGATGTAGCCCAAAAATGCGAATTCGGCAAAGCTAGGCGGCACCGAGAGGATGAGCATGACAATGGCCGAAATAACACCCCACACAATGGCGCAGGTCTTGTAATCGTCAACGATGTTGATAAAAGCGATGGTGCCAGTCAGTGTGTGCGAGCCAACCAGAAGGATGAGGAAGATGGTAAACATAGCGCCCGCGAGCTCGTATCCAAAGCGGCCCCAGATCAGCTTGACGGCGTCCGAGTAGTGCAAAATATGCGGATGAAGCAACTTGACCTGGCCGATGACATAGCTGGTGTAGATGGCCACAAGTCCCAGGCCGACAGTCATAATAACGCCAGCGACCATACCGAGTTTCGCGAACGCACTCGGAATGCTGAGGGAGCCCAGAGCGATGGCCTCAACAATGAGGCAGATGGTCATCCGCTTCCAGCCAAGCTGATGGAACTTTGCTTCCCCCTCCTGCAGAGTTGGACTGGCTTCGTAGGCATAGTCCCCTTCCTTTCCCGCCTTCTCCGCGTCCACCATGGCCTCGTCCTGGGTGTAAGGGGGAAGTCCCGGCTGAGTGTTGACGCCCGTCATAGTGAATGTAAAGGTGATGATGTTCCGTGGAAGGAGGGAGACTGCACGCAACGGTAGGCGGGATCTCAGTAGTCGTCGGCAATGACGACTCTGGGGGAGGGAGGAGGAGGGTCGGAGGCAGGTATGGGAGGAGGGAGGAGGAGGGGGCAAGCGGAACTTATGGAACCCAGAGCCCCACAGGTCGCTATCGCCGGAAGGGTGCCAGACCGCACCGGATCACGGGCAAAAAGCGCAGTACTGTAGGCGGTAGGTACTGCCAGTACGCAGACCCTCATCGGCCGGCCACCAGCGGCAGTCAGTGAGATCCACATGGTGTCTGTATTTAGCGTTGATAGGAAATTTTGGTGGCTAGCATCTGTAGTAGTGGCAAACGGTCACTGGCGATCCCTCTGCCGCTTCCAGTGAAATAGAAGCTGTCTCAGCGTAGATTCCGGGCAATCCGCACCTCACCTAAATCGTACGCTTTGAAATCCCGTTCACAAAAATCGTCGGAAAATTGCTATCGGATGTTCGGGATGGCAATAACCATGGTGTCGTAATGTTAAGCTTCTTGTCCCTGCTTGGGTGGCGGAACAAGCGAGGCACGCGGTCCTCCCATTTGGTGAGAGAGACAAGCAACCGGGAACACCATGCTAGCGGGTGACCCACTCTATTTGCTGAGCTTAGACCATAGTGGTGGAGCTTAGCTTTGCTTAGCAGTGAACCGATGCGTGGTCCGTGGAGACATTCACCGTCATTACCATCCAACACCCGATGACAGACCACCCTCTGGCCCCCTTCAAGTCCAACAAGGGCCTTCTCCATGCTTATCTCCAGTATTTACTCAAACACAAGCGCTCAGGAACGAGATAACAACTCTGGGGTACAAGGCAGGGCAGGGCAGCAGAATGTAAGAATGGTTCTCGATTCCAAGGGTACAATTCGTCTATTTGTAAGCTTTGCCGGGACCCCGCGGACCAGAGGCTCAGTCCCACTCCATCACCGCTTTCTCGACGATGGGCCGGATTATCTTTCTGCCAGCGCCAGACTCGTGCGTCCAGACCATCTGCCTGGGCGCGAGCTCACTTGCGCGATGCCACGGCTTCAGGCCCAGGCTCTTTTCGCTCTCCAATGCCTTCTTTACCGTGTGGAAGAGAGAGTCAGCCTGCTGCTGGTTGATGCGCACGTCGTCTCTGACGATCAGTACAATCTCTCTGATCTTCTTCTTCTTCCCGTGCTCTCGGATTTTGTACTTGTTCAGGATGATAGAGATGTCCACCCCCACCTCTGCAGTCCACGCTGCCTGAATAGCGAACCAGTCGAAGAGCTCCTCAAACTCCGTTCTCTCGATCTGCTCGTCCATGGACAGGGGAATTGAGGCGAATCCGAGGCTGACAGTGGGTGTGCGTGGAGAGGGCGTGTCAACCAGATCGCCCTTCCAGTCGCGACGCAGGAGATCGCGGACACCGAGAGTTGCCAAATCCTTCTTTGCATCACCTAGCTCGTCATCGAGTTCCTCCATAACCTTCATCAGATCCTCATCGGCCCATTTGCTCCGCTTCAATAGGCGCTTCGCTGTCTCGATATCCGCATCGGTGGCTTTGTCGCCAGCCAATCCGCCCGAATCGATTGCAATTGCGCTCAGAATGAGCTCTAGAAGCTCGTGAGGCATGTGATACTCTTCGGGGAGCTTCTCCAACTCGTCAAGCATCTGTCGGCCAACGATGGTGCTGCAGCTGGCTGTCTTCTCGAAGATACGGGGGCTGGCGTCCGGTGCCACACCCTTGTCCTCATGGTGATCGAAGATGGACTAGAAAATGTTAGTATGGGTACAAGAGCTCTGCCAATCTCGCCTTACAAGAATCTTTGCGTCGTCCCACTTGCGCAAAGGCACTGCATGGTCAACAAGGACGATGCCTTTGACCTTCGTACTGAGCGTCTCTGGGTCTTCGGGGAGCTCGTTGATGGTGAGAACATCTTCATGGCCGCTGGTCATCTGCGAATTATCCAGGGCGACCTTATTCTCCGGTCGCAGGTCCAGAGCATCCTTAGGCGTCTGCAGCAACGCAATGGCTTTCAGAGGATTCGACGAGTTCATGGTCGAGTGTTCGAGGTGGAACGCCCAGGCCAGCGCCGACGTCAAGCTGTCCAGGTCGCCTCCTTCGTTGCCTTGTACGATGATCCATTCCGATTCTCTGCTCGCTTGCCAGTCCACCAAGAACTCTTTCTTCGTTGCACGACTCCACTCGCTGAAGTGGCCCACGCCTTCTTTCTGGTCCTTGACGCCGGCGCGTCCGGACGTCGAGCCGGGAATTACTTGCTGTGCATGTTTCGATGGCATAGCCGTGGCCGGCAGCGCGGCAAGGAGAGCGGTCGAGATCGATGAGAGGGTCCTCATAGTGCGAGATGGAGATGGTAGGTGTCACAGAGACCTTAAGGTCGCTGCCATGCGTAACGAGAGATACACAGTAAGCTGGCTCGGTTCGTGAGACTTGCTGTGAGTTGTGACAGCCCCTGTCGCAGGATGAAGTCAGCCAAGCACTCGAGTCTTGGCAAAAGCATGGCTCGAGCGTCGGAGAACACTGTGCACAGAGCCAGGCACCGTCCGAGAAAACCACGAAATCATCGGGACTCCGACTTCTGGCCCTTGCGTACCTGAGCCAGATTGCCCCCGGAAGAAAAGGACTCTGTTCCGGATGCGCCCGATCTTGTTGTCGCAAAATGCTTGTTCACATTGCCTCCTCGTTCTTAGCTTCAAACACCGAAGCGTCGGTTACCTGCGGCGTTCCAATTACTGTGACATAGATTCTTCCCCGGATCCTCGAGGTACCAAGGTTCTGCAGCAGCTGTCGATGGGATTGTCCCGTATGACCGAAGGCTCCTTGTGATGTTGGGGAAACGTGGAGGCTCCATCTACCCCATGGGTGAGTATGGGTCTCGTCGGCCGAGACCGCTTTTCCATAATTCTTTGGCCCTGAGAGAGTGGAACTTCCTGGCTGTTGAACAGTCTGACCTGGGGCTCAGTGTATTGATCTACGCAAAGCACTGTGCACGGGTCGATGGATCATGTAAAAGGAAGTCCAATGCAAGAAATGCCAAAGGTACAAAGGTACGGCAAGAAAGTAACAATGAACGCCGTATCACAATTGCCACCGAAGCACTGTTCGGACGTCAAATATCTGCAGGACCAAAAAAACACAGTGCGTATCCAACCAGCTATGCAGCCCTCGCAATGCCAAAAAGAAGATTGAACCCAAGATAAAGGGAGAACACAATAACACGAGACATGGGAGGCCGATCCCTCAGCGCAACTTCTTGAACAGATTAGGGTCTCCACGAGGCGTGCAATGTAACCGGTGATGGTGTTCAGCGTCACTGCGCTGTTCCGGTGCGTCCCTGGGTCCGCCAGAATCGTCCGAATCACTGGGCGTAACCGGCTGATACGGTTTCCCCTGTTCTTCATCCCGTCTCTCTTCTTTCTCTTCTCCATCCCCAGGCTCCTCAACAACAACCGCCTCATAAGGCCCCATCATCTGGCCCGTCAAAGCCCTTCGAGCGCCATGCGTCCAAATATACACGAACTCAATGACCACAGGTGCCCAGTTCGCCATAGACAGCACCTGGCCGAAACTCCATTCGCGGTCTTTATTCGACGCGCCGCCCTTTCCATTGAAAAGCTCGCGGAAGAAAAGAAAGTAACCCAGCGAAACCCACATGCCGACAAAGCAGATCAAGGCCGTTGTGATCCATAGATGCTTCCACACTTTGGCAATGGTTTTCGGTCGCCACGACTCCGGAGTGCATATCAAAATGACCGAAACCCCCGAAGCGACGAAGAGGCCTATGACAAGGGCCATGATGATGGTTCGGAAGTTCCTGGTCATGGCGGTGTCGACGCATAGCGCTTCCCATTTGATCTGAGACTCCGGGTCGTTGATCAGGCGATAACGTCCCGTGGAATCGCGGTAGGCAACACCGTCTTCATCGGCTTGCTCGGGAAGATATGGCAGCCAGTAGAAAAGAGCGACGACGGCGCTGGTGAGAGCGGCTATCAACCCCCAGACGGTCGCTCTCCACTTCGTCCGGCGGAGGCTGTTCGAAGCGCAGATCTGCAGTAGCAGCGTCGGGAGTACGGCATAAATGGACAGATACGACGTTGTCAACGAGGCATAGGTACTCGGTTGCGTGGCGTCCTTGTATAAGGCACGGCTGTAAGTGACGATTGCGGCGACGAGCATGGAAATACTGAACACAAGGGAAGCGTCAAGGAAGGTCCGCGTCGAGTGTTTGATTGCGGAAAGGCCGCGCATACGCACAGACTTCCTCACTTGCTTGTCCGGGAGCCAACCTAATCTCATGGCGATGATGACGGTTGCATAGATGGTGGTCAGGGAGGCTTGTACGATATATGTGGAAAGCATCTGGGCCGCAAGGTTAGTTGAAGAAAAGGTCTGTACGTTCAACCTACCCCACGACCGGCCAAATCGGGATGTCCTTGCCAGCCCAAAATCGGGCATGCGATATCGAGACACTGTTCACCAGTGCTGAAGTCATGTATGGTGGCCATCACTTCATTTGCCTGGTTGTCGGTTATATTGGCGAAGAGCCATCGCATGATCTCCATGTTGGAGAGCTCGCCGGCCCCTCCTGTCTCATTCCACACCCACGACAGACCGTCCTGGATCAGTTTGGTGCTGACGTATAAAGGCAAATCATCGTTACTTAGGTAGCCCTTCAGCCATTCACCTCCAAGCGTGCAGTTTGTAAATTGAAATGACTTAGACGTCAGCTCCAAGGTTCCGTTCAGAGGGGTTTCGAGGATGGCCGGGGGTTGGGGATCGAATATACGCTGGGCGGTAACTTTCCCTGAGAGTAAGAATAGCACGTTTGCGAGGACGGTCGCACGTAACCACATGACGGGCTACGGTAACGCAGAATAATGGTGTCCATCCTAACATGCGACCACAGCCTTAAAAATTGGTGGTCATCGCCTGAGTGACAGTCCGATTGGGGGCTGAATTTATGTTGTCGAGCGCTGATTCGTTGGGACGGCCAACTCCTTTGCGAACCAGCTCGACGTCACAGGCAACCAGCCACGCGTGCGCAGTTCTGTCGATCATCGAGGCATCCGGGTCGCGTTAGCCTACTTTGCATAAAGAGGCAAGATAGTATGTGTCGATAACCAATAATAGTTTTCGAAAGTCACTGTCGACCTCATGAAGGGAGCGCTCGGAGTCGATCGCCAGAGTTAGATATCTCAGTAGCGACGGAATCCACATGGGGAGAAGACACGATCCCACGACAACTGGACGACGAAGCTTGCTCTCGGGCAAATTACTGCGCATTGCCATTGCCCAGCACTGCGAAAAAACGGCAACAGCAGGACGGTCCCATCGGGCGTCACTTGAACAACATGCCGCCTGATGATGCACTCCCGGACAAGAGCTCTGTGGCATGCTGCGTAATCGCATTGTTCCCAGTATATCACGTTGTTTTGTTGGCCATTGCCTCGAGACCTTTGGTCTCGAATCAAAGCACGCAGTTCACATCGTCGGCTTCATCGCAATAGTCGGAACAAGTGGAAGTACGTGGGCCCAATCGAAGGGTCTTTGATGATGTGCTATGTTAGGCCATCTTGCCAGCCATACAGCCGTAGAGCTGCGGCAAACTGGATGCAGGAAATGCCGCGTTTGAGACGTCGAATAAGTTGCCTTCTCTGTTTCAGTGAAGTAGAACGCGGCACAAATACTGCAAGTCTGTTAACGAAGTCTAATAGCTTCTGACCGACGTTTACTAAAGCACTGGATATAATGCAAATTGGACATGCCGACATTAGTAGGTTGTCGTTTGCCGATCGTCTGTTAGATGCTACGTGAGCCAAAGACCTTCACGTTCGACTTCGAAAACTTACAATTAGCACCCATAGCTCTCCTCAGCTTCATCGTCACAGCCTCAGCATCCAACTCTTTCTTATCACTCGTCTGAATCTCGACAGCATAGGCTCGAACAAGCTGCTTCACCTGTCCAATCTGGAAGCTCATCTTTGCTTTCCGCATGATTTTCGTATTCGGTCCTGTTACACAAAGATCAACAATTGCAGGCGCCACAAGACTGAGCTCAAAACGCCACATTGAATCGATTTTCTTCTTGGAATGAACACTTACCCGCCCAGGCAACAAACACAAACTTCGTCCTTTCGGAGTACTCGTCATTTCCCACCTTCATCCTCACATAGCTGCAGCGGAGTGAGTTTCCACCATACTCACGATCCCCAAAAACATCATCAAACATACCCATACGCCGCTCCGTCACCCAGTGCCTCGGTCATTTCCGCAATATCTCCTGTGCCTGTGGCGTGCAACTCCAGGGAGTCGGACGTGGGGGACTCGTATCTGAGCACCATCCACGTCTTTTCCGACTTGTCGGAGCGCACATCTTCGTACGCTTGGCTGATCTTAGGGTCGGAAAGAAGGTCACCGGCGGGAGGCATCTTGGATATGTTGGATCAGGGGTGAGTTGGAATCGTGGTGAATTGAGGCTTGGGAGTTTATGTGGGGCAACGGATCTGGGACGCGGCTTCTTTTAGTTAGTGCGGGGTTGCGCGATCGCCCAATCATGAGAAGGGGAAGAATTGTCAAGCATCGTGGAGAAAGACCCTCGCAATTTCAATATGTAAAACTCGTGATAGCTCAAGACTGCAAACTTATTTCAGGAGAATCTCCAGAGATAACTTGTCGCAAAATGCGATTTTGGGCTCTCAAAGACCTGTTCTACAAGCTTTTGTCATGTTGCAGGCCCCTTAACGCCCAATCCCAGTCGAACTTTTCCGGAAAGACGAAATGGAATGCCCGCCTCGAACTCTCCAAGAGAACAACCAACAGCCAAGCGGAAGGATCAGTCAAGGTGTTTACAATCGGAGAGCAAGAAGCAGCCGATTTTTGAACAGAGACCAAGTCAAGAACAGCTGGCAAAGTCAACTAATAGGTACTCTAGGGTAGATCACTGATACCGGCAGCTTCTGATCAAAATGTTACAGACCAAACCCTTAACCCAAAGAAGCCCAAACAACAGTGATCATCACACAGTCTACAGTGATAATCACACTTCCCAGCACCTCCCGGCTACACTCTCCCAAGGTAGATCGGCCTACAAATTGGAACCTGCAAGCTCTACCCACCGTAGAGTACTTCTTCACGGATGCCATTCCATTGTAGAGATGGCTTGCCTGACAACCAGGGATGCTTAAGCATGTCATTCGCAAAATCCCATCCCCACAATCATCCATCACCTGCATACACGCACTAACCCAAGCGAGCAAGGAGCTTGGACCACATCATACATGACGTCCACAGCTCACCACTAGCTCACCTCTCATCCACCCACCCTCTCGATACTCAACCTAAATATATCCCACCTACTTCAAACCACCACCACCACCCACAAACCCGCATGAACCGCAAAGCAGCCCTAAAACGCGAATCCCTCCCGCGCTCCCCCCGCTCCTCGCACTCACCCCCCCAATCCGCCTCACCCCCGCATTTCCTGTCTCCAGGATCCCAAACCCTCTCCCGAGAAATCAGCAACATCAGCAACGCTTCTTCGACCGGGCCACCACGCGGTCGTTCCAAGTACCGCGCACCGCCGCGCTCGCACTCGCCGACGCGGTCGCAGTCGCCGAGTCGCGGGCATGAGAGGGATAGTGGGTCGCGGTATCGGTTGCGGGAGAGGAAGAAGAGGGGGGGTGTGAGGGAGAGGACGCCGGTTGGGGAGAGGGGGAGGAAGATGCAGTTGGGGGGGGAGGTGGAGGGAGGGGAAGGGGGCGAGGAGAAGGAGAAGGGGGAGAGGAGGGATAGTGTGGGTGGGGGTGATGAGCGTGGTGTGGGGGAGAATGAGGTCGTCGTTGAGGAGGTTCGAGCTGGGTGATGGTGGGATACTTCGTTCGACATGTTTTCATATCTTGGAAAGTAAGTTTGGGGTTTTAGGAAGGGAGTACAGCTTATGGGATTGGCGTTGTGTGAAGGTCCGTTGGGTACGCGCTGCTTGCTTGCTTGCTTTCTGCTTTTCTGTGATCTGTAGCTGAAAGAAGAACTGTAAAACGCCAACAAGCAGGATGTAATTTCCAATGATGTTGATTATCCGGCCGCCAAATCTCCACTGCACTTAGTAATGGCCTCGCCAGGTAGGAAGAAGGATGAAGCTAAAAGCTAGGTTATGTTACACATTAGCAGGAGAAATACACCCAGATTCGAATAAATTGTTCCCGTCAGCCCCAAGGCCAGGGGAAAATTTCGCGTGTTGATCGCGCAGACTGGTCGTAAACCTAAGCAAGCTGCGCGACGGCTCTTGAAAACCTGGCGCCCCAGGGATGTGCGTAATCGATGAAGTATAGACCGAAATAACTGCTCGAAACCGCAGAAAGAGCAAATCCGAGTCACTGTATGACTCTGGCGACTATCCAAAGTAGATAGCATGGAATTCGTCTAGACTTGGACTTGGCTGTGCCTGGGGCGCTTGCGGCTGCTTCCCGGAATGACCGAAGGACCACCGCGAGTGTGTACGCCGTCGTCTCCACCTCGCCTGCTCTTCTCTTGTTGGTCCAGGACCATCTTGAGCACGTCGTAGGAGAATTGGGGAAACTCGAGACACATCGCCTTGAATTCTGGCTCGGCATCGTGGCGTAGAGTGTGGCTCCGCGTGGCCCAGAAAGCGGCAACCGGTTTGCGGATCGTGGTATCTTCGGGGTTGCTTTCCTTGTATACATAGCGGGCGTAGGTAAGCTCGCCCTTGGCCGTGGACTTGGTGCGGTGGATTTTGCTATGCGCCAGTGATCGGAGCTCAGGGAGTTGAAGTGTGTCCGCGAGGGTGTAGACGCGCGCATGTACAAGTAGGCCGAGGCCATCGTCGTCGGGGGTGGGTAGGCGCGGATCGCTCTCGAGCGGTGCATCACGAGCAGGCGACGTCTTCTTCGGGAAGTACTCACCAGTATACAGATACTCGATGGCCGAGCCCATGGCATCCACATCGGCGTCGGTAAAGACTATACGGCGGGGCTGCATGGCGGAAAAGTCAGCGTCGACTAGAAATCACGGACAGCTGCAAAACTCACGCTTCCAGGAGCCAACTCAGATATCCGGCGCGCCATCTCCGGGGACCATACGAGGACAGCCTCGTGTGCAGAATACGTCTGACGTGCATCGCCTGTGCCGACTATGACCTGAACGATCGGACTTTTGACGAGACTGTTCGGTTAGCTGATGCAAGCTCTCGACATGACCAAGGCACGTACTCTGCGAATAGTGTGAGCTTTGGTGCTTCCGGCTCCATCTCCGTAACCTCCGCCAGGCCAGATCCTTTAGCGCCCTCGGCGCCCTCCATCTCCACATCGGTTACGGGAACCTCCTCTACGGGTGTCGCCTGCTCAGTGTCGGCCATGTCGGTCGATGAGCCGTGGAAGGCTGGGTTAGAGACTTAGTAGAGGACTCGACTCGGCAGCGCCATGCAATCGGTCCGAACAGATATGATCGTGGGAATGTGGGGCTTTTTCGGCGCAGGACGGTTCGAGCAAAGGGCGATGCTTGCAGTCGAGGCAAGTGACCAGAATCCGTCGGTCGCAAAAGGGAGGTTGGAGTGGCTGGGTGGTGGCTGGGCAGGTGAACTTTGATGTTTTGAGGTCGGACGGTCCTGAGTGCCAAGTTGTACCTGCATTAGCGCGCTCACTCAACCATCTCAATCATAGGAGAAGGCGACGAACCCTGGTGTTTTCGAATGCGATCGCGAAGCAGAGTTGATTGAGCCTCTATTTCAGCCGCATTGCTTGGTGTTTTCGGAGTCCATTGGGTGGTCCCTGGTAGAGGTGGTGTCGGCGTGCGAGGCTTGACTTCAAGCTTTGATAGCACCACCATTGGGTTATTGGGGACTAAGCCAGTTGCTCGAAAGCTTGATTGGATGTTTGCCTTTGAGAATGCTAGCTCGAAAACCCTTGCAAAGGAAGCGATGAAGGCTTTTTTGTCGATGTGGTTGATGTGGTCTGTTGCCAAGACTCTTATCTCTCTGCTGTAAGCCCGCTTCAAGGGCGCAAAACATCCCACATCAAAAGGTTACAGGATGTGAGACGAATGCGGGGGCATGCAGACGGTAATGATCTTGTGTTCCTCACAGAGATCCTGGAAGGCGAGCGACTTGTGACTCTCGTGGCCGTCGATAATGAGCAGCATATAGCTACCCACCCTCCGCTCCTTAATCTCCTCGATAAAATGCTGCAGCCATAAAAGACCAAGTTCGTTCGTGGTCCAGCCATTTTCACTGACCCCAATACGCCATCCAGGCTTCAAATCGGTGTACCAGGACGCGTCGTGGTCCTTTGCTTTGAAGACAAAGTAGGGTGATATTGCCCAGCCCATTGCGCTGACGGCAGCAATAAAAGTCACCCACTCACGGTCTCCCTGCTGGATACCAATCGGCTGGGTACGTTTCTCTGAAGCAGTAACCACTTTTACTCGGTTCCCGATACCCATTGTGAAGCCAGTCTCGTCAAAGTTGTAGGTATCTTCGTCCAGTATGCCGTATTTCGCCTTTACATTCTGTACAAGGTCGAACCAGGGGCTGATGACTCCCATATCGCTGCACATAGCTCTCTGCCAATTGCACTGTCGAGTCAATTGGGATTTGAGCTCATGCTTGCGACTGAAAAAGATTGAAGCCCAGTTTAGGCCAACAGGCTTCTCGCCACGCGCAGCAAGCAGTTGGTTGGCCATATCTGCCACATAATTCAATGTAGGCGCGAACCCTCGTGCATCTTGCTTCTTTATGTATTGAACAATTGTCTCCTCCTCTGATTTTGTAAGCCTTGATGAGTTGGGATGAGTGTCGCGTCGTGATGTCGTCCTAATGCATCAGCAGTGGAGGGTCATTCGAGACACGTTGTAGAGGTCAGCAGCGCGTCGCTTGCTCAATTTTTGGGGCCCTGTAGTTGCTTCAATAGCTAGGGCAATTCTGTCCTCATATGGGAGCTGCTCGAGGTCGGGGGGTTGAGACATTGAGGTTTGAAATGTAGAGGTGCAAGATTTTGGTGGGGTGGCCCACTCGCCCGTGTGGCCCACTCGCCCGTGGTTAACGTCATATGCCTACAAGCGGATTATGTCTCAGTTCATGAACCCCTATACAATCATTAGGCATATCTCAGACTTTGAAACTTCTTAGGTCGACAAATGTTTATCTAATTCCCCAGCACTGACATATGATATTATACTGCAGACATCTCACATATAAGCACACAGTCACACTGCTCGTCCGAAGTTGTTCTCGTGCGGCTTCTTGACGATATGGAGTTTGATAAAATATGTACGACGATACTCTAGGGATTACCTCAGCTTGCATTACATGAAAAGAAAGAAAAGCCCCTAGATCCGGGCACCCATTTCGTGAAATCGTTCGCCCGTCGTGGGAACCGGCTTGTCAGCACGGATAAAGTAGAAAAGCCAGTCTTCAAGCTGGATAAAGACGTAAAACACCTTGTTGCAACAGAACGAGAAAATAACAAAGGTCGTGGCAACCATTGCATCCATCCAGTAGTGGTTCGCTGTAGCGACGATGGTAATCAGAATGAAAGTAGGATATCCGACCCCGAGAGCGAGGTAGAAGAGCTTCCAAGGGACGGACTTCCGAAACTCGCCTGCCTCCAGCGTGCGGCGAAACAAGCCGGAGTGATAGATCAAGGTAGCTCCTATGCAGAACGCATAACCGAAATGCATCGAGGGCATGGCTGCCAAGGTGTTGACGTACTTTCCGCTCATAAACACACTTTGCGCGTCATCATGACGAACCGTGTCCAAGAAACCAAACTCGCGCGGCAGTAGTCGTGGGGGCATGCATGGATAGAAAATGAAGGTCATGAAGGCGCAGAAATTCGTCAGGGTTATGGTCCGGCGGGCGACGGCGAAGGTATCAAAGGACGGAGCAACATAGTAGTACCAGCATATGAAGCTGAGTATGGTCAGCTCAGGCAAACGAACGTCTGAAAGGTTTATCTTACCCTACTGTTCCCGGTATGTGTATCAAAGCGTAGGCCTTATTGAGCACGGTCAGCGCGTCCTGATGACCATGCATGAACCACTGTTGAACATCTCTCTCCCGCAGCGGGAACAGAATCCGCAGCATGCTGATGTGCTCGGTTTCCAGAACCGCGATTCCATGTTGTTCTGCCACCTGCCATATTCCCGTCTTTGCAAATATAGCCTGGGAAGCGATGGCAGTGAAACGGTAGAAGGCGTAGTTTATAATCCAGTAGAACATTTCGATGAGAAACGGAAACCGTTGTAGGATGCGACTGTGGATGTTTTTGCGGAAACGAGACGTGTTTGGTGTGTAGACAGTCATACAGCAGCATGTACGCCGTTTTGGAGGGTCCTTGAGCGCAAAACCTCCTTCCTCGTCTCCACTATCCCCTTCATAAATATAAGGGAGTAGGTGTTCGGAGGAGCCATCTGAATAAGAACTACCAAGGCGGTCCGAGAGTTTTGAAAAGTAGGGTAGGCCTCGGAAGCGCTTTCGCCTCGTCATGAACATTGCGATGAAGAGAATGCTCGCCACCATCTGCGCGTTTCGTTAACAAGAAGTAACAGAACTTGGAGACAGGTGCCACCTACCACCGGCTCAGCCCAGCCCGGAAGCTTCCACGCTGGCTTGCTATTCCATTCTGACTCTTGGATGGATGCCATGTCGTTTGGCGTCACTATGCCCGTGGGCTAGCCAGGACAGCGCTCAAGCGCACGACGGAGGGCCTAATAGGTGCCCGTGATGCGGGGTGACTGCCTCCGAGCCAGAGTTTCTGCTGCTACCGCAGAATCGTGAAAATACCCAGTTTTCGGTGCTGATAAAGGTGACGATGCCACGAAGTCGGCGCGCGAAGAGCAGCAAGCGATGAAGCGACCGGACGCGCAAACGGATTCCCTTAAACGAGCGGAAATGTCCAGGAGAGAGTAAGGAGGGAGGAGCAGTAGCAGTAGGAGGTCGGCAGAATTCCAAAGGGCAATTGCAAGGAAGATCTGGGGTTGTACTAAAGGGATGCTTGCTTGGCAGTGTAGTTAGCCCACTCAATGACGTATCAGTGAGGGTACAATTTCAGGTTTGCGATGCCGACGAGGGCACATTTGCATGAACGATGGCGGTGGAGTGAAGGGCAGAATACAAGCGTCCGACATGGAAGGCGGCTTCCAAGCGTGCGATCCATTTGGCTGCGGCGCGGCCGCCACTTCCTCGCTCTTTGCTTTGTTCCTGCCGTTGTTGAGGCGCGCCTGCATCATCGGCCTCATCGTGACAGAATTGGTCCGAGCGGGCGGCTCATCGAATATCCGGCTGGGCTTCTTCTTCTTCTTCTTGAAACACCATTTCTGATCCTTAAACTCTTCCCGATATCCTTTGGTGGCCGAGCTCTTGCTTGCGATGTCCTTTCCAGTCCACAGTGCAATTTTTCGCTACCACCTTAACCGCCGGCGGGTCCGGATTCGTGGTGTTTCATTCTGCTGGTCCGCTGCCTCGACAACCGGAATGCATGAAGAAGTCACAACGTCTTTTGGGTATCCGCTGCTAATCGCAATGCAGCCTTAAACTGAAGGGTTTGTCGTGATGTTAAGGTTATCGGATTTTCACGCCCGAAGGTCTGAACGCGTCAGCATTGCATCTGGTTTAGCGTCTGACAGTCTGACACCCATCCACACAGCTAAAGCGGGTCCCAGGAACACTGCATCATGGAGCATACTTAGGCGCACGCTTCTGTAAACCTTACAGAGAAACCTCGCCTTCCAATATTGTTGTCCACCGGTTCCTGGCCCGTTGAACGCTCTTCCTGCCGAGCAGCCACAGAGAAACTGTTTCTCCGCGGAAAGAAACGTGTCTCAAACACCCCGTCAAACAGTATTCAACTGGTCACTTCAGCCCTCTCGCTTTCATACGAGATACGGAGATAAATATAAGTCATGCAAGCCGGCATAATACGACTGCCCAGTCCAAACTCAAGAGTAGGAAACTTTTCCTCCAGTGAGATCTCCTTTCCTCCGAATTCTGAGTTGCGCTGTTCACATGCGCTGGATGATGGACTGGCCTGCCAGAGAGCGGGTCTTGGCACCGTGAACCGATACCACGAGATACCACGATTTCGGCAGGCCCCAAACTCCTGGCAATGAGGTCCATGGGCACAGCTGGCGGCCAAAGCCATGTGATGCCAGGCGGCGAATACACAGATTTCGGCCGTCCTTCCACGCAATTCCACCCGAAAACCGGACGGCAGCTCGCCGACACAGGCGGAAGGAAACAAACTGTGGAGGTCACAAGGCTTCAAAAGTATGCTTCCCTGCTATCAAGCTTCTCTAGCCCAGCCACCACTGCAAAGAACGGTATCGAGGAAGGTTTCGCGGCATCTCGAACCGGACGCTGGTATGCTTGGCTCCTACGACAATGTGCATGGTATAAAAATACCCCGCGTCAGACGTCGCTTTATTGGCTCGCATGATACCGAAGCCGCTTTTCTACAGCTATCCCAACTTTCTGGCTCTCGCTACGAGCCGCAACCAACCCAGTGGCCGGATCATCGTTGTTTCTCGTTGACAGCCTTGCATATGGTTACCCTCCGGAGTGACCGTTACACGCCGGCAATCGGTCGTTTAACCCGCTTTGTTCACACAATGACACGAGGCTTTTTTCACTTCAGTCTGGGGACCGGATTCGATACGCAATCACGCCCTGTGTGTCAAGAAGGACATTGCAATCTGCTAGGGGAACTAGGGAAAACCGAGCCACCACATCGATTCCAAGTCGATCTATCTGAAGGAGCTTTCGCTTATAAATCCTGTGCGTACTCAAAAGTCTACAATGCCGGATCCCCAAGGCGAACCAGTCTATCCTCATTACAGTTACCGTGGGGTGGGTGATGCACTCCCCAGAATGTGGTTGAACACGGCACCCGAGTCATCACTTGCTGTTTATAAATCCTTCAAAGGACCATGCCGCAGCATGCCTGTCCAGCTGAAGACGCAGAGTGAGCAGCCAAGTCACTCTGGCGCTCTTACGACGTCATGCTCAACGAGGACCCAGCGAAGTAGGCCACGAGCACGGTGACGAAGTTTCAAGATGGAAATAGGCGTGGAGAAAAAGTAGGACCGGTGAGGCCGGCGACTGGGCGCCGGCGACTAAGTCGAAGATCCTCACTAGGGGCTTCGAAGTGCGCGATAACGAAAGCGTATAAGTAGGTTCACTCCGCCGTGCTTGTGCAGAAGCCACGACTAACAACAGTGTACAGTGGTGTCTACTGCGGCGTGGATCAGTCTAGTCTCTCGATCGTCGCCTAGGTGAAACCGCGCTCAAGACAGTTTGCAATTCCCACCATCATTGTTTATTGCAGGAACGTCTTTCGGACGTTCCTCTCCAACCGCCAATACGTATCCAATCTACTTCCTTCCATTGCACCCTTTCTCCATCGCAATAAACCTTGGGTCTGGCTACCAATCCAATGCGATGTCGCCGAGGGTGCATACAATGAACATTACGAATGCAAGTAGAAAGGTATGTCAGACGCTTCTTATTTGCAACTTTCAGGATTTGAGGGCTGATTCGAACAGTATGAAGCGTCATGTCACTGCCAACTCGTCCGTTACAGCGTCACTCTATCACCACCTCTGGAAGACTTGGACAGCTGGGTTGTGGAGTGTAATTGCTCCATATGCGCCCGTAACGGATACCTGAACGTGTATGTGCAGAACGAATGCATTCAGTTCGAGACTATTGGACTTGACAATGAGCTCGTGGAGGTTAGTACAAAGGACCATATGTGTGTCTCAGATAAAGCCGCTAACAGTCGTAGAAATACCGCTTTGGCAAGCAACGCGTTCAGCACTATTTCTGCAGCCGATGCGGTAGCAGCCTCATGGCCGAGAGCATCGAGCCGGGGTTCTACGAGGGCGTCAAAGCACTCAACGTGAGTTCCACTATCTTAGCGACCCAACTGGCGAAGCCGAATCGTAAGCCGAAATGCTGACGGTTCTTAGGTACGCATGTTCGAGGGCGTCGATGTCAGAACCCTTCAACGGCGGGAGATAGATGGCAAAAGCCTCTGACCGGCTTCCGAGGCGACGTTCATTACGCGGACATGCTCAGGTGCTGTAGCATGTCCTGGGTTCGGCAATTGTTTGTCGGACGCTGATCAAGGCGGGTGCATGTCCGCTTTTGTCAATATCTCTTCATCTGTCTTGCGATACACTTCTGGTCATACTTGAAAGGTATTTCGGTTTCCTGGCTGGCCATCCCCTTTCATTCAGCAATAGACTTTCGGAATGTACTCTTATCTGCGTATACAAACCGAGCACCGGACCAGACTGCTGTTGCGAAGCTCCAATCCGATCAGCCATGTTTCCATTCGCCTTGCAATCATTCTGACAATGCTTAGGTTAGGCTTCTTGGGCTGACACTGGATTCGCAACAGTTGCCTTGCCCAGGTACTGCGATATGCAGGATTCCACGGACGAGTATAAGACCGGGCCCTCCCTGAACAAGATACTCCTGCTGCTATTATCTTTGTTCCTCTTCCTTAGTCCCGCTAACTTCTACTCGTCTCTGGGGTACTGGCATGTCGAGAGCCAAGCACGCCCTAGGACACGTCGACGCGTGCGCACGTGACTGTTACACACTCTCTCGATATCCCTTCCAAATGTCGCAGCCTTTTTATTGATCTTCGAAGTTTTTGCACTGTTTGCTGCGCGACAATATCTGGAGAGCATCGAGAGATATATGTATGCTATTCACGTGCTAAGGTACCCCGCAGGCGGCGCAGGCTTCCAAGGTTGCGGATAAGGTTGGAGACAAGGGTGGGGTTGGTGTTGGCGCCGTGTTGCAAGGTGGATCACTTATGCGGGCGCGAGGCATCCCTTCCTCTGCACCTCCAGCTGACAGCCGGCATCTTCATCGACATCGACCTGCACTGCTAACAAAACCACAGTTTTCGACATCATGGCCGGTCCTCCATCGTCTTCCACAGCCAGCACCTGCCACTCAAGTGTGGCGGTGCTCCTCTTGCAGAAGGGGCGGCCTCCCACCTACACCTCTGAGCAGCACTCTTTCGCGTCACCTCCACCCTCTTACTCTTCCACCTTCCACCCTCTTGTCTTACTCCTCGCATATATATCTTCGTTCCGAGCTTTCAGCATTGCTTCTCTGTCACTCTTAACACCTCTCCCTCTCTGCCCCGCATTTTCTCTTCCCTGAGTGCATCCTTAGGCATCCATCCACTGATGCACTGCAACTTTTTCGTACTGCTAACTGTACTCCTGCTTGGACCAGCGGCCAGGATGAGCTATAGCATGTTCTCTACAGTGTCGCTGGCTTCCATCGAGCTATGCCATCCTGACCCAGACGGACTGATGGCTGGCCTCTGCACTTTGTGCAGCATGTCTCTTAGGCATTGCGGGCATGATCAGGTACGTCACTCCCTTCCAATTGGACTTCCCTTCTGACTGTAACAGTCTCAGCCCACGCCTACCATTACGCTGGACGCGCTCTTCAACGATCCTTACTTGTTACGCTCCCACCCAGAGTGGCCCTCCGAGCCATACGTCGCCGACGAGACACCCTCCTCCTCGCCCTCACCGTCTGCGTATGCCGAGCCCACACCCCTCTTCCACTCGTATGTTCGGCAATTGGACGACAACGCCACCTCCATACTGCCCAGCACGATGCAGATTCACGTAGACAATACCTACCTCCCCGGGGACCGTCTCGCAGCGCAATCAAAACGTCAGCGAATACCGCCCACTCGACCAAGGCAACCGCCACGCACTGGAGCCTATGTATGCACATTCTCGGGCTGTGGGGAGATGTTCGGTCGTGCCTGCGAGCTCAAGTGAGTATACCGAAGCTCTGAGCTTCCAACCCGCTAAAATTGCAGACGGCACCAGAAGAAGCATGCCCCTAGCGAGCAGCGGCCTTACGAGTGCGCCGTCTGCACGCAACGGTTCTGGTACCCGAAAGATGTCACTCGTCACCAGCGCACCCATGAGGTGGATACGCTTGCTCGCATGCGCTGTACACACCCTGGCTGCAGTGACGTGAAGGGGTTTTCTCGCATGGATAACTTGCGTCGGCACTGGCGTAATCGGCACGCTGGTGCTGTGGTTGTGTAGCCCTCGCATTGTATACTCTGCGCTTTTCCACCGCTCTTATGGTGGCCAGTCTTTCTTCTACCTCTGATCTCTTCTTGGCTGCCTGTCCTGAGGCTCACTGACCTCAACTGAATTTGGTTCCACGGTTTGAATAATACCCTTCCCTTTATAATGGGCACATCGCATCGGATTGTGGTGGGTAATGGTTGATGATATTCCCCGGTTGGACATGTTCCTGGGTAAAAGGTTCTATTTCTACTTACTCTTCCTGGTATTTGGGCGGCCTTTTTCAAGCGCAACGGCTCAGTTGATTTGCATTTCATGGGCCAATTTGAGGATATGTGCAGATATGTGTTGCTCATAGCGGTCGGTCTTGATACAATTTGGTGGAACCCAGCTCTGGTAGATGTCTTCACTTGGTCATGGGTATACGCTATGATGCTTTCGCATTCAAGAATATCAATCTTCAATCGATGCTGACACAGTGCACTTGTATTCGTCTAACTTGCTTGATGTGAAGTAAGTACTACTTATATCCCACCACTCTCCAAGATGATATGGCAGCACCGTATTGTCAACGATATCTGGCTTCCTTCCCTTCTCTAACAATTTTCAGAGCCTCAAGCAAAAGAGAGACATGTTGCATAAGTCCCTTAACCACAAATCGCAAAAAGAACACATAGTGGCAAAAACATACAACACCACGCTATTCGCATGTGGTCACCCACCATACTACTCAACGGGCGCTAAGCGGCTTGTATTTGGTCGATCGGACGAGAGGCCTAATTCTCCGCTTGCTATGGTCGTATGTGCTAGTCAATACCGCAAATTAATAATATGACTATAAAAAATGATAAAGCCATGATTGCATGTGTCCATAGCTCTCCCGCAGTCTATCTCTGATCCAGTATGTACATGAGCAAGGCTCTAGTATCCATTCGTCTATCCATTCGACCGTTTCTAGACAAGCAGTACCCTCAAGCGATATACAAGAGATGTGCAAGCTCCGCCGCCTCTTGTATAACCACGTCGACTTCCCTAGCCTTGTGCAACGTGGAGTCCATGTCTCAGCTCGGTGCAGTCTGATGTCCCTCCCAAGGTCCTCATCGCTCAGCAGATCCATCCGACAAGCAAGCCTCTTGAAAAACACTCCCCTCTCAGATCCCCCTAACTCTCCTCCTTAACGCCCTCTTCCTACATCTCCATCTCATCCCCCTCCGCTTCCTCAGCCTCCCGCACAACCAAACACACGCCCACCCTGACAACAACACTCTCCTCCACTCCCCGTCTCCCCTCCTCTCCGAACCCGGCGTATCCGTATCCAAAAATCCCCTGCATCCCCCTCTCATCTCCTCCATTCACGGCCCCGTTCCCATGCCTAGAGTCAAAATATCCACCCGCACCCCCATCCTGTACCTGCACCTGCCTCTGTCGCACAACAACCCAAACTTGCCCCTCCGCTTCCCCCTCCCCTCCACCCGCACTATCAAGCCTTAACACCTCGCCCAGATGCGATCGACAGCATTCGGTTGCTAGTGCGCGGGCGCGGGCGTTTGCGATGGCGAGAGGGAAGTAGGTTTGGAAGAGGGTGAAGGGGGGGTTGCCGGCGAGGCTGCGGGAGGAGAAGGTGAGGCGGTAGACGGGCGGTTCGGTGGTTGGAGATGGTTGTTGGTTTGATGTCGATGTGAATGTCGGTGGGGGTTGCGTTGCGCGGGGGAGGCTTGAGGGTGGCTGAGGTCTCGCGGGTGGGGGGTTCGAGCGCATGGATGGAGTTGCGGTGGTGTTGAAGATGTTTGAGAGGGCGGGGTTGAAGGGGTCGGCGGTGTAAAGGTAGTGTTGTTCGTGCTGCTGAGGTTGATGTGACTGGAACGGATCGTCGCGTTCGCTCAAGTCGGTGTGTCCGCCGTCTCGACTCCAGGTCGGTGCAGACGAGAACGGATCCGAACTGACGCGCGCGAACTGGGAGTCCCGTCTCCCGACGGAAGGTCTATCCCCATCCATTCCCATCCTGTTGCCACGACCGTCGTCTCGTCGACGGATGAACGAGTTTGAGGGACTGCGATATCCAGGCACGTTGGGGCCAAAGGCCATCTCCAGATCTTCGGGGACGCCAGGCAAACACCCTGTGCTTACTGCCCTTTGCCCTCTAGGCCGTTTGCTTCGTTGTGCGCCGGGATTTCGCTGGAACAGAGTACGTGCGCTTGTGCCGGGACGGGGTACGCTTCCGTTGGGCGTCAGTTCCACCAACGCTTGTCGGGTTTTCGTCGGTCGCCTAGAGTTCGGTGTGGGTGAGAGGTCGTGTGGAGGAGGAGCGGAGTGCATTCCACATAGTTCCGGGAGTTTCAATTGGCTGGCATGCGATCGCATACCCGATGAGAGACGTAGATTTTCTATGTCCGCGTCCAGTGCTTTGGTCCTGCGGTCGGCACGCCCAAAAGGAAACTTCGAAGAGTCCATGCCGGTGTCGAAGTTGGAAATGTCGGTGCGAGTTGAGGATCTAAGTGATGCTGCTGAGTTCTGTGTTTATGTGTTTGTATGCTAGCTCGGCGGTGGCTCAAAGGGAATGATTTCAGGCTGCGCGGTGCCGTGATAGGCACCAGAGCAAACAGATTCGCTATCCCGCCGGGTTCCGAGGTGTTTTCACTACCACGATGCTTCCATCTGATATCAATGGAGTCGGTACCCAAATCGGACTACGGTACTGCAGTGAAAGACCGGCTAGCGCGCCCCTCGTCGATGGTAAGACTGCATCTAGATTTGGCGACGTTAAGAAGTAGGCCTGGTAGGATACTGTTTGCTATGGTGGATGCGAGCAGTCTTGTACTTCCTGGAGAGGTTTGTGTGGTTGCGCACATGCCGGGGGAGGCAGGCTTCCGTTTGCGGTTGCCAGGGCGGTGGTGGCTGAGGACGCGGCGCATGGTTCCTGGCATTGCATCAGTTGCCGTTTCCTTTGTGCAACCATTTCTTTGAACACCCTACCTAGGCAGAATGGTAAGTAAGTTAGTTGATTCTCATATGCCCATACGTACGCGTTAGCAGATCTTGGTGTGCGATTGCCAGAGACGTGTTGCACACACAGTGAAAGGAATCATAGAGAAGAAAAAGGGCCAAAAATTATACATATAATATCTCTGGACGACGGCGGCCAGTCTGCCTGAGGCGCCATTGTTCAGACAACTCCGACGTCTCTATCCAGGTAATCCCAAAGTTGAAGACGTGCGCCGCGAAGCGTGATAGAACATGACAGCTCATCCATGGACTGTGTTCTTTGCTCCGCACATACCTGCGCCCCCATGACGCCTGGATCCGAAGGTCAATGTGATGAGGGCTGTACTCTTCGTGGAGTCTGCTTGGCAGTGAGTCGACGCCATGCCCGTGGACAAGCAGTTCCAGACGTTGTCAGTGTCAGCCATGTCCAGAGAGGACGTAGACCGGTTCCGATCAAGAATGAGAGGCAGACTCCGATCTGTCCTAGTATTCAGAGTCGTCGAAGCCAGGGTCACTGAATTCCATGACCATATCGTACCAACCGCCACCGCCGTACTGGCACTTGCTCTCCCCTATCTTCGTGAAGCCCGCGTTCTCGTAGAAGCCAATGTAGCGCTCTCTGCAGATGAGGGCAACTCTCTGTGCGATGCCGGAGTCCCGGATGCGCTGGGTCCACGCCGTGAGAAGGACGCGGCCGAGGCCTCTGTCATGGAAATCCGGATGCACGCAAAGAGAGTGTAGGCACACTGTCTGGCCATCCTCGTGGTGTCCGGTGCCTGATGAGGGATTGAGCTCGTACTTGTCGCGCCAGTCTTTGGGGAAGTCCATGGCTTCGTCAGTGACGAGGTGCGAGGAGTGCTTTGTGGCGATGATGTGGCCGAGAAGCACGCGTTTGCGCTCAGTGCCGGTCGTGTCTATCCGGGGGAAGTCGCGACTGCTGAGCAGCTGCCCAATCTTGCCCTTTGCGGAGGAAGGAACCGACGAGTAGATGCCGCTGCATAGCTCGCCGCATGTACGCAGACGGTACTCAATCTGCACACGTCAGTCGAGAATTGGAGGGATAGGAGGGAGCCGCAAGGGCTGAGGTGCAGAGGAAGCATGGCCAGGTGGCCGCGGTGTTGGGTAACAGTGACACAAGAAGGCGTACCTTTTCGCGCGAGGCGGCCTCCTGTGGGTCGAAGGCGGCGTGCTCCAGCCAGTCGCAGTCGTCGAGGTCGTCCTTGTTCAGCAGCAGACAGTACGGGTGCAGCTCCTTCATCTTCCTGAAGCGCTCGTCCAGGAAGGTCGAAGGGAGGCGGTAGAGGGGCATGTCGTGCTCGGGCGGGCTGGATGAGTCCCCCTCCCCCTCCTTGGTCAGCGGGGCCATGCCCTGCAGCGTCGCCTTTTCGGATTCAAGGTCGCGCGGCATGTTGGGCGCCACTTGCAGGTTGGTGCAGGTGTAGAGTGGTGATGAGATGTGCGCACCTCGGCGTGAGGAGTTGCACGCTATGGCTCTCCCTAACGTATTGCGGGGGTGCTCTAGCGGAGCGAGAGCTGGCGAAACCGTCGACGTGCGGCTTCGGCCATCTGTTGATCTGCAACGCAGCACCAAACTCGCGACACCGTGTTGCAGCTCCGGATCCGTGTTGCCGGCCCGTAGGCTACTCTCTCGTCTGCTGTCCGCACTGCGTCCAGACGGTAACCACCAGGCAGCGGGGAGCTATTGGAGAGCAATGCTCTGTGTCTGAGAGAGCGGAAACTATGCTCGGTTACATGTTGCACGCACTGCACAGTGTAAGCTGAGGGTCACGGCACTCTTGCATACTCTATAGCTGAGCACTTACTCAATACACAACAATTCCTGCACTCGTCTTTCGACAGAAGGTCTCCGCCATCAATCTGTGCCAAGCGGCCAAGCTTTATGTGAACAGGGACCCCCGCACTAGCAGGCTACCCCTGTCGGGCCGACGCGCCCTCCACCGTGATGATGCCACTCTCTCTCTCTCTGTTTCACTCGTCTGCGTCTTGCATCGACTCTGCGTCTGCCTCAGTCTTGCGCTTAATCGCCTTAATCGCGTCTGGCGAAGCTGCCTACAGCGCTCTATAATACTCACCCTGTCCCCGCTCCGCCCGCGTAACCTTGCATCCCGACCCTCTCTCGCTCACCCACAACTGACCGCCACACGCTATGCCTTCCTCCGAGTCCGCTGATTATTAACTGTGCCATCTAAGCAATCACCGCGCTTCCATTATCTTCCAGCAAGGGCACACATCTCGCTACAGCGTACGGCCTCACCTCATCACCTCATCACAAGCACCGAACGGGCTCGACCTATCCCAAGCACGCCGCTGCCGGCATCCACCCATCCAGAAACGCTCTCTCCAATACCTCCTACGGACACTGTACCACCCCCATCGCCGGCATATACAGACACAGTTGCATCGCGCGCAAGGACGAAGCCCACACGTCTCGTTGCAACCATGTGAGTCGCCGCCAAACCGTTACCGTGCAACCCCGACGGCTAACCATTGCTTGTTCAGGCCACGCGTCACAATAAACATCAACGCTTTCGGCAATGCCCAAGACGAGCTATTGACCCTCGACGTGCCGCTGAGTCTGACCATCAAGGATCTGAAAGCCTTCGTCGAACACGAGGCCGCGGCCCAACCCCCTGCCGCCGCCCTGCACTTCTTCCTCAACGGCCGCCCCCTGACCGACGACGTCCAAACACTCGAAGCTGCGGGCATCAAGGATGGCGAGATGCTTGCCGCCCTCGTCCGGGGACGTGACACTGGCCCGGCTGAGAGGGAGGAGGACCGGGAAGCAGAGACTGCACGACAGAACACGTTGAACGACCCCAAGTCGGCGGCGGCGCTACGAGAAACCGTGCCTGCACTGGCCGCCGCCCTTGACGACGCAGCCCGCTGGCGCGACGAATACAAGAGGCTCAAGCGTAAGGAGCAACAGGCCAAGCGGGAGCGCGAGAACCTCATGGCCCTTCTCAACGAAGACCCCTTCAACGTAGAGGCCCAGAAAAAGATTGAGGAGATTATCCGTCAGGAGGCTGTCATAACCAACCTGCAGGAAGCAATAGAGGAGACGCCCGAAGGTCAGTTTTAATCTTGTGTCTCGTTTGTAGGCTCTCGTAAACTCATATCATCGCAGTGTTCGGCCGTGTCCACATGCTTTACGTCAACCTTGAGGTTAATGGCCACCCCGTCAAGGCATTCGTGGACTCCGGGGCCCAAACAACAGTCATGTCTCCCAGCTGTGCTGAGGCATGCGGCATAATGCGGCTGCTCGATCAACGCTTCAACGGCATTGCAAAGGGCGTCGGCACTGCACGTATCCTTGGTCGTGTCCACAAGGCAAACATCAAGGTCGGCGATGTTGAGCTGCAATGCTCCTTCACTGTCATGGAGGGCAAGGATGTGGACCTGCTGTTCGGCCTCGACATGCTGAAGCGATACAAAGCTACCATCGATCTGGACAAGAACGCGCTGTGTCTGAAGGCCGAACAAGGCGGGGTCCAGATTCCGATCGAAGTTCCTTTCCTCGCTGAGCACGAGATACCGAAGGAGCTCGCTGACGCCGAGGTGGACGAGCCTACCATCGCCGGGCCCGGCAATACTGAGATCGGAGGACGCACCGGTACTGTCAGACCGGCAGCCGCAAAGCCTGAGGGCACCGAGAACACACCACCGAAATCGACAACACAACCTCCCGCCCCTCAACAGCCTACTTCTCAGAACGGGTTCTCAGCGCAGCTGGAAAATCTCGTCGGGATGGGCTTCAATCGGCAAGCCGCCACGCGAGCATTGCAAATAGCTCAAGGCGACGTGGATTTGGCTATCGTCATTCTTTCGGGTTCATGAGAGAGTCGCCATGATAGCGTCTCGCCGTTCGTCAGACTACCGCCGACCGGCGCTCGTGCATGGGACATAAGAGGCAAAAGAGGGTAGGATGCAGCGCATGGGAGAAACATCTAGTAAATATGATTCACTTTAACTGTGAATGAGACTCCGTCGTTTTGGGTCATATGTGAAAATGTACACATTATGCTGATTGAGCTAGGAAAACAATCCACATAGACGTTTTGTCTTGGTCCCCTCTCCGAGCCGATTAACATTATAACAGTGTGGCTCCCGAGATGTATCAATGCAACCCTCATCAGTAGCGTATGCTCCGTGACCAACAGCACCAGTACGCCATCTGATGATGTTCGAACAGCGCCTCCCAATTATCATCTGCATCCCACAGCCCTTCCTCACGACCCCCATCCGCCCTCTCATCTCCCATCTCCGCTCACCCCCTCTCTCCCCACTCTCAATCCCCAAACACCTCCATAATCAAAATCCTCAACTCCTCCCTCACACAAAACCTCTCCTCCTCCTCCTCCTCCTCCTCCTCCAACCTCTCCGCCACATCCGGCTCATTCAACCTCGCAAGCTGCTGCTGCAAATGCAGCTCATCGCGATATCGCATCTCACACACACAGTCCCACGTTACATCTTCCTCGCGTCCGATGACCACAGCGGGCAGTCCGCGCAAACTGCCGCAGTCGGGCATGTAGCGTCGCGTCCAGGAGATGGGCGCTAGAGGACCCAGAAAGTTGAGCATCAGGGGGATGAAGATCGTTTCCATGTGCGTGGCACTGCGTGCGGAATTCGAGGGGGGTGGTGGAAGTGGGGAGGTAGGTTGTTAGCATTATTGCGGTGAGGGGCATGGTTGGGTTGGGGTTGCTGGGTTGGAAGGGTGGTTAATGGGAGATGGAGGTGGAGAGGGTGACCGGTATATTGGATGGTGAGGTGGGGGTTCCGGTGGGGTTAAGGGCTGGGACAGTGGGCGGAAGACACGGTTTGTGCACTTGGCGTTGTTTTCTTGAGGATGGTAAGGATTTTGCTCTTTTTTGCTATTCCGATGCCTTTCCCTTCTTTGGCGCTGGAAAACAAGGACAACTGTTGGTGTGTCGTGTGTTACTTGATCTTTTGCGGTCCGGAGGTGCCCCACTCTTCCTGCGTGTGTTTGTTGAACCGAGCAACAATCGTTGTATCCGTCTGTTCTCTCGTGTTGCTTCGTTAGCAGTCTTCTTCGTCGTGGATCCAAAGGCTCTTAAAGTCATCCCTAGCTTTCCCCAGGAGTGCTCTTATGTCTTCCCGCTTCGTCGGAACATGTCCACCGCCTTCAGCTCACCATGTGCATCCCTTGCATACTGTTTGTCTCTGTTGGCCTTGCAAATGGCAGGAGAAGATTGTGTGCTTTTCCTGTGCCTATGCGGCGTAGAGCTTCGGGAGAGGGTGAGTTGGATCGGGGATGTGAGGTTAGTTTCCCGATCGCCCGTTTGTGTTTGGGGAAGTTGATGGGCTAAGCTTTATCTCTCCTAGCGCGATGCAGGGTAGCTGTATACACAGTACCCAATCCAGGCTAGCCTTCCTTCCGCGGGGCCGGAGAAACTCCACCCCGCGGGGAATTTTTTGGAACAGCAACTTAAGCCGCGCAAAAGCCAACAAGACCCCAACCCCAAGGCGTACGATCAAGATGTTTTCAGTCCCAGGATGGAACGTCTCGGCGCCGCTGAAAAAGCAGGTGGAAACTGCGCCGGCGAAAGAAGCACCCCAGGGCAGGAAGAGCGCGAAGAGGCAGCAGAAGAGACAGCAGAAAGAGCAGATGCAGGTTGATGAGAGGAATCTTGGGGAATTGTGGGAGAAGGTTGTTGAGAAGGGGGATAAGGGGATTGGGATGATGGGGTCGGGGTCGAATTCGCAGCCGTTGGGCGAGAAGACGGGGAGGAAGAGGAAGAGGGGGAAGGGGGGGAGGGAGGGTGGGGAGGAGGATGTGGGTGATGAGAAGTTAAAGGCGGAGGAGGTTGTGCAGGAGAAGGAGGAGCAAAAGGAGGAGGGTGACGATGAGGCGGCAGCGAAACGGGAGAGGAAGAAGCGGAAGAAGGAGAATAAAGCAAAGGCGAAGGCTGCGAAGGCGGACGTGGGGACAGCGGTGCCGTCGGTGGCTGCGACACTTCCGCCTCTCATACCTGAACCACCGAACCTCACGCCGTTGCAGAAATCTATGCGCGCGAAGCTCACGAGTGCACGGTTCCGCCATCTCAACGAGTCGCTGTATACCAAGCCGTCGAAAGAATCGCTGGAGATCTTCAAGGAGAACCCGGATATGTTTGAGGACTATCACCGTGGATTCGCACAGCAAGTCGAGGTCTGGCCTGAAAACCCCGTAGACGGCTACGTAGACGCCATCCTCTCGCGCGGCGGCGTGCGCGTGAAAGATCCCTGGAAAGACAAGAAACGGCAAGAAAAGGGCAAAAAGAAAGGCGCAGAGCAACCCTCTCAGCCGCCCCAAGACGCATCCTCCACACCCATAAAACCCCTCCCCCGCAACATGCGCGGTCATGCCACCATCGCCGACCTAGGCTGCGGCACCGCATCCCTCTCCTACCGTCTCCAGCCCTCCCTGAAAAATCTCAACCTAACCCTCCACTCCTTCGACCTCTCTAAACCCACCGGCCCCACCGCAAACCTCGTCACCATAGCCGACATCGCCAACCTCCCTCTCGCCGACAACTCCGTCGACGTCGCCATCTTCTGTCTCGCCCTCATGGGTACAAACTGGCTCGACTTTATCGACGAAGCATACCGCGTGCTCCGCTGGCGCGGCGAACTCTGGATCAGCGAGATAAAATCGCGATTCGGCCGCGTAGGCCGCTCCCGCGTCCCCATCAACTCCGTCGGCTCGCTCCGCAAACCCGAGAAAGCTGTCAAGGGCGGCAAAAAGAAAGCCAAAGACGCCGCCGACGAAAAAGAAGGACCGCAAGATTCTGCCGACGAAGCCGAGCTCGCGACCACAGTCGACGGCGCCGCGAAGAGCGAGGGCACGGATGTCTCGGCGTTCGTGAACGTGTTGAAGGCGCATGGATTCGTGTTGGATGCGTTACCGGAGAGGCAGATGGATGCGGTGGATTTGTCGAATAAGATGTTTGTTAAGTTGCAGTTTGTTAAGGGGGCGCAGCCGACGAAGGGGAAGAATGTGGATGCGGCGAGGGAGAGGGAGAAGAGTAGGGGTGGAGGTGGGTTGAAGATGGGGATGCAGGGAAAGAAGTTTGCGGCTGTTGGGGGCGAGGAGGAGGAGGATGAGGGGCAGGATGGGAAGGTTTTGAAGCCTTGTTTGTATAAGACTAGGTAGATGTGGTGGTGGGAAGTGGGGGTGTACGAGATGGGTGTATGGAATATTGTGATATATGCCATTTTGATATCTTGCTAAGTATTGTGATTTGGCTGTGTGTGAGTATGGTTTACGAGAACTTGACGGCCCGGCCCAAATATGTGAAGGAGCTGTCAAACATCGAGAATGGCACGTAGCCCAAGCATGCACGGATTGCCATCCGCATCCGCTATAGCTTCGACTAACTTGAGAATGTCAGCTAACTTGGTATGCTGCCCTCAGGCTTTACTTCGAGCTAATTCTTGTCAAGTTGACACGACTTCAGCCTCTTTGTAAGTGGGTGTCATCTGCGAAGCGTAGTATTCGCCAATGCCCTAAGTCGAGCAAGTTGGGAACCTGGTTCGGTGGTGTTTGGAGGGTCGGCGGTTGCGCTGCCGAGGCTATTTTCTAGTACTCATCTCTTTAACCTCGTCTTACATATATAAAGATTTGGGTCCGCTTTCTCATCTTCGCTTTGCTTTCACTTTTGAGACTCCAAATGCTGCAGATGAGGGCTGGTAGAATGCTGAAGGCACGGTCGCCTGGTTCGCGATCCAGATTCAAGGACAATTTCTTGAAATCTCGAATCAAGACAGACATATTCTCCCTTGATCTCGTACCCATCGGATTTATCTCTCGAACTCCCTCACGTTGTCAGCCCAGTATATCTATATCGACGTAGCAGTATTGATCGCTCGGCAGCATCATCCTTCGCTTCACTGTTGGAACTTGTCCTCGGTTACTCATCCCAGAGGAGTGTACTTGTTCGGAAGTGGTGTAGTAACATGTCGTTCTATGGCTTGGTTCTATGCTTCCGTAACAGGAGATTCCAGGCCCTTTAGTCCACCCTCTAAGAATATAATGTATCAGCAAGAATTCTGTGCGTTTCATTGAGGAATTATGAAAGCGAATACTGAATCTTGTCCCCTGAGGGTTGATGTTTATGTCTCGCGCGTTGTGGGTTCGTGGCGAGAATGCCAGCGGCACCAGAGGCTAGACTCGGCTGACTCTGACTCACATTATGGATCCCATCTGGGCTGGGGATACTTTCTGATTTACAATTAGGGTTGCAAAATGTCGATGTAGTGTTGAAAGTGGTGCAAACGATTTGAGCAGCATGCTATATTATTATAAGTATTAATTTAGTTACAAAAATTCCAGCAGTTATCGGTCTTATGGTCTAGTGGTATGATTCTCGCTTAGGGCACCTAAGCAGCTTGCGAGAGGCCCCGCGTTCGAATCGCGGTAAGACCCGATCACCATATCTTTTTGCGCTTTCTTCAATCATTTGGCATCTAGTTTGCAATAGCTGTGCTGTTCTTTGTCCTTGCCCAGGTGTGCTTCCTTCGTAGCCCGTGCTACTCCCCATCGTCCCTGCTGGTTACTCCACTTCAGGCGATCTTGGAAGCTGGAACACAAATTCAATAGAACAATCTTGGAAAAGCGTTTGTCAAGCTAAGCAATGCAGACGTAAATGAGTCTTATAAAACCCAAAAATGATAACGTGAACGGCCGGCGAGTGGGCCACTCCACCAACATTTTACACATTGTATAACGTTAGCTACATGCATCTAAAAGATCAAAGGAGCGTAGGTGCTCTAGTGCCAGCCCAAAGCCAACATAGGAAACCGTAAAGCCGCTGAAACAAACACCCCATACAACCACGAGCGTCCGCTTGCTCCTTGACACAGCCATCCACAGTGCCTACTCAAAAGCAATTCACACTACAGTGTAGTACTCAGTGTTGCCCAACTCAGCTACGGCGCGAAAGTGAACGCCTCACACGGCTAGTCAAAGCGACTTCCTCCTCGTCTTCATCGTCTGTGACAAGGACACCATCAAGAAGTTTCCGAGGCCAGCGCCGGTTTTGTCTGATAGCGTCGAGGATACGGCTTCCGACGCCGGCGTCCGAAGCAGAGGTGTCGTTGTTGGATTCTTCCTCCAGTGCGGCTTCCTTGGCGTCGATTTCGGCGTCTGCGTTTGAGTTGTTAGCGGTATTGTCCGCGTTGTTATTTGCTGCGTTGTTGCTGTTGGCAGCATTGTTGTTATTGGCAGCATTGTTGTTGTTGTTCGCAGCGTTGTTGTTATTTGCAGCATTGTTGTTATTTGCACCGCCGTTGACGTTGTTTGCGCCGTTATTAAGGTTGTCATTGCCGGCGTTGTTGGCATTGTCGTTGGCAGCATTTCCAGCGTTGCCGTTCTCAGCATTGTCGGCGTTGTTATTCGCACCGTTATTTGCATCTACTTGGTGTCAGTGACTAAGACCCCAATACACATTCTAACTTACTTGCGCCTCCTGCATTCACCATCTGAACCGGAACACATCCACCAAACGGCCCAGCACGAGCCGGGTTCTCACAACGAACCATACAGACGTTCTCCTGCCCTGCAACCGTTCCAGTGCAGGTCTGACCAGCCGGAATGGCAGCCACAAGCGGCATATCAAGCGTGTTCTGGTCGTTGTTTCGACCACGCCTACTGCCGTCGATATTGGTGGTCACCTGGATGGGCGTCCACTGCGTCCCAGTACCCGTAGCATCAATCATGCAAGTGTATGGACCAGCTCCATCACCATTGACTTGATGCAGGGTCATTGAGACCTCACCACCAGCTGAGACCTGAGGCAGAGTGTCTCCGTTCAGTTGCATGACTTGTGCAGTGCCGGTTTGGACGTCGTTGTCGCCTCCGGCCAGTGTCTCGCCACAAGAGTCTGCGGCATCGCCACGGAAGCGAGTCGCGTCTTGCTGGAAGGGACGACGTCTTGTGCCGTCTCGTGGAGTGCTTGGGTCCACTGTTGACGATGAGTTGCATGGCTGGATAGTATCGAGGCAGTGACATACCTCCAATGGCAGAGCCAGCACCACCTTGGTCGCCGGTGGCTGCTACGATGGCACTGTGGCCTGCCACCAAGTGACTCGTAGTCAAGAGGACAACAGATAGGACAGAAGGTTGAAGATAATGCATCTTGATCAATAGCAGACCAGTCTGCAGAAGATTCGAACAGAATGGATAAGGAATCAAGAAAGAAGGGAAGTAACTTTTGAAGCCAGAAGAGCGCGCTGATTATGAACTTGTGGTTCTCGTCCCACCTTAAGTAGCTGCTCGAGAGCTTCTTACGTCAACTATAGAGTCCGTATCGGCACTTGAGCCCCGATGCATTGTGGACAGCATAACCATGACCCAAGCTCGGCTGCAGAGGTGTTCATCCATTGCGTGGGTCCAAGGTTTCATCCTATCGTAGCTCCGAACTCCTCAGCACGGGCTGGAAACGATGATATCGAGTGTGTATTGGTCAAATCTGTGTTCATAAGAGCGTCCAGACGCACATGATACCGACTCTGATGTTTGGAAGCTCCAATGCTCTCTCTCTGGAACAGTCTAACCCCCTGTGGGCAGTGACATGGAAACAGGGCGCTACAAACGGTGTATGGATCCTCTCAAACGGGCGCATTTAGTCAAGCGGGACTACCATAGCTGCATGACAAAACCGAACAAAGTTTCCTCGTAGATACAAGTTGGTTTGACACTTTAATGCGGGTCTTGGAACCTTGAACCTGGAGGAAATGTGTCGAGTGCTCGAGTGGACCAAGTTCGAACAGGCTGAAAAAGGGTCCAGAAATGCTTTCTCAAAAGGCATACCACAACGTCGAAGGTGACATTGGTGAGATGGACCGGTCATGATCCAGAACAGGGTATTCTGGGAGGAACTCCTTCACCGAAGCCAGGATTGCATCTGTGTACCGAGCTAAGGGAACTGGCCAGGACGTATTCCAAATGGTGATGTTCGTCTCGAAAGGACGACTTCAATCCGTCGTATGCTAGCGTGAGAAGCTACCCTCGAAGATCCGACGGCCTAGACTCTAGCGATGACGAAACACCGTTAGCGAGCCATCAGCAATGGGTGTGTTCAAATGATCTGTTTTTGAACTGTGTTGTTCTGTTTGCTGTCGCATGCAGGTTTCACGTTATGCGTTTGCGACCGAGGTAGCTCCGGGGACGTCTCATGAAGGCACCGGTAACTTGGCCTTCCGGCTTGATGGTGACAAATTGTTTGCATTCGAATCAGCAGCGTTCGCTTCGGGAGTCTGCTGTAGAAGTCGGGGGATTTTGTAAGTTGCGCAAGATTGTCGGAACCTTGCATTTGTGTCCAAGATTAGGTACCGTACACTGATGGTCGACATCTTCACCAACTGAAACGCCTCTTCGCAATGTATCGCTCGACATCTTTGTTAACCATCCCGTTTGAAGTGGTGCAAGTGACGTTCTGCACAGCATCGCGATGGCCAGTTCTAATCAAAGTTGCGACAGCAAGATGACTCATCCACTGACCAAACCGGATTTGGCATAGTGCTTTTGCCATATCACATATGCAGTCGGATTCCTTTGACACCACGCCTTGGTCCTGCACGACAGTAGCCTCCGCGCATTGCCTTGGAAGATATGGCTTCATAGTGTACCGAGTAATCGTGCGTCATCTACGCTTGCGGCCTCAATTGTGGCCTCGCACCAGAGTCGGATGCTCACGACTATAGAAGGCCGGCCATGCGATTCACCTGATATGTCGATTTCCCGGGGTTTGAGGTAAGCAATGTGTTCCAGGAGACCGACAACGCTCTCTATTTTGTGGCCAGCTTTCGCAGAGGCCGCCATGGAGCATTTCACTTCTGGCCTACAGAGTATATCGCTTCTGGATGCTGTTACAGTCACACAAGCAAGACGAACTCACATCTTCGGCGAACTCATTCCATTCAGTTCAAAAGCTGTAGTGATCTGAAGTCGGGCGATTTTTCTCCGGCCTACGGTAGATAGCATTCTCGTCCCATTCCTGGGGCGATACAAGGAGGTCATACCACCCTACATGGCTATCTGCAAAGATATACATCCACCCAACGTCCTGGAAGGGGTCGTCCGTCTCACCATCTTCCCAGCCTTCCGCTATCTCTTCACACCTCCCCTCATCATACCAAGAACGAACCATTTTGACCACTGGTGGGTCCGTTCTGAGATACCCTGGGCATTCTTCACGATCTAATGAGCGTAGGCACTGGTGGTCGACGAACAGGCAGAAGTTCCACCGAGGAGGTACTGAGTAGTACGAATGGTTGTATTTCTCGTCAACGGTTTCGTGTTCGGGTTTGTTGGTCCCTAGGATCTTCTTCTTCCCATTTTCAACCCCACCATACCTCTCTGGTTCGCTCAGTCGAGGCGGCAAGTCATCGGCAACCCACTCAAGAAAAGCTTCACGTATCGTATGCGAATCAGCGCCAGAAAATCTTTTCTTATCTTCCATGACCGTGAGCTTGTAGTACGGAAGTAGACGGTCAGGCCCCTTTAGGTGTTCCGGGCGTAGGGAATCCGGGTTCTGGATCTTCTCCAATATTCGTTTCCAGGGGGCCTCAGTCTCCGGGCCGTATGCTGCACGGTAAACAACAAAGCCCCATGGAGTCCCGGGCTTCAGAGGATAGGACATGAGGCTTTCTATGATATTCCTGTATAAAGTTTTCCGCCAGTCTAGCATTTCCTCCTCGGTCGGCCGAACATATTCAGGGCGTGGAAGTCCTGTAAGGGGACCTCGCCCGGCTGCTATCTCGCGCTTCCGTACCCAGGCCGTCCATTCGCTGCCTTCGACGATACCCGATTTGGCCACTTGGCTGTTGTCCATAGATCCGAAAGGATCGTTTTTTGAAGAGCTAGACACCATGCGTTGGCCGGCTTTGAAAAGGCTACACTGTTGTGAAATCCCGCTCCATCTCTGAAAGTTGCAGCGGTAAGGGCGAGAGCCTCGGAATGTTGGTGTCTGTTGTAAGGCGCGAATCCTCATTTTGGCGGGAATGGAGGTGTGAAGATGGGGAGTGGTAGTGGGATTCGCGTTTAGTTAATGCCCTGGTCCGATGTGGCACAGCAAACGCAATTTCCCCTTTCTATTTCGGATACGGTTAGAGACCCCGTTTCGGACGAGGAACTTTGGCAAAACGGTTTTTCTGGGCACTAGATGCCCTCCATTTTGTAGATGTCATCTCTCTAGCTACCCAGTACAATGCTGCACATGCGACCGAACATTACCAGAGAATCAAACCCCTCAGCGTAGCCTCCCAAGAAATCATTGACTCCTGGGCTCAATCCCGCATCAAAATGGACCGTAAGTAGCTCTCTTATACCTTAGTTGAGAGTCACACCTCCAACATTAGTGAATACCATGTTGCTCCAGTCTCGGCGACGAATAGCAGCATCGAGCTCCTTAAACGCACAAGAAGCCGCGAGCACCTTGAAGCTCTGGAACTCACCACCCTCACGTCTGATCCCGATGCGATCCAGGTCTTTGAGTAGAGCCACATGGAGGCAGGCAATGCTCAACCTGAGCGTTTCGTTGTCTTCCGCAGCCCCACCCTGGGTGTCATGATCGTCGTAGGGCAGTCTTGGATTGTCATGTCTTCGGATCATGTACTCCCCCCACTTGGCCATATGATCAAAGGCGTCCCTGAGTTTGACAGAGCGATCGCGTTGTCGTCTCGTTTGTGTGCCTGATTTGTTGAAGATGTTACCGGTGAAGACCTCGAGTTCGGTGATGCGCATCGCGGCGTGATCAGAGAAATCGGAGGTTGCATCCCACATGGCATCCTCATAGGCATGCCGGATCTCCCAAGCCTCCTTCATGTACTGAGAGTAACCTCGAGCGGGAGAGTCCTTGTCGCAGGCAGACTTCAGATGGTCAAGGAGCTCTCGCCAAATACCAGAGTCATGCTCCGTTGTAATTTTGACGTTTTCGAACCATATCTTCGTTTCGTCGATTGCCCTGTACAATACGCCGAGGATCTTGTCAGAACAATAGAACATCTGCTGTGGGCCAACATCTTCGTCGTCATCGTCTTGTCGCATGGCAGCGGGAGCTGTGGGGGCATCGAACACGATTTCAGTTCGGTTCTTGATCGTGGCAAGCGGTGCAGGGGACATACTATTTTGAGTTAGTGATACGAAGCACAAAGTTACCGACCCCATCAAGAGCGACACATACAAGTCAGGTCTATACTTGTTCATCTTCATGCGTCGAAAAACCGACATGTCGACTGGTCTTCCGGTTTTCGAGTAGTCAACGCCGGTGGAGTGCATATGAGCTAGCTCCAAGCAATCTAAGTGGATGAGAATGTGTTTCGTGCCTCCAACTGTGGCCTTACCCGGATCCAGAGTCCCTTGGTCGCGCTGATCAGCCAAGATAATATGTCGGGTTGCGATAAGTCCAAGCTTCATAAGAGTTAGCGGTTCACCAGTTTCAATGGAACAGAGTGGGATATGCATACTTGATCGGTGGCCATAAATTCAAGGAAAAAGCTCGCCATGTCGGTGCTGGTCACGGGTCTGCCAATCTCAAGTGGTGCTACTCGTGAATAGTCAGCCGGCTGATGTACGTATTTGACTTGCTGTACTGCTCGTTCATCCCAGATAATGCCGTATACATCGCCGTCAAGGTCGCCCCCACTGAGACAGCTTGGAAGGTCACGACTCCCCCATCGTGAGAAGATGATGCAGTTGCGAAGTCGCCGGAGTGGATGGCCTGGCGGTGGAACAACATTCACCGCAATTTGCACGTCGCCTGCATAATAGTCAGCACAGGACTCGTAAACGGGTTATCTAGGCAGTGCATACCGGGATGTAAGGCAGGAGCTCTCGTAACCAACACTCGCCTGTGGTCCAAATCCTCGTAACGATCGGCAATATAGTCTGCATCGTCAAAAGTGATGAATACTTCGCCTTCCTTGAGGAGGCCAGTCTCATCCATGATGCCGAACAGCGAGATACCGTGCTCGATTGGAATTCGAGCTTTATGCTTAAGAAGGCGGAGCTCGCGAAGCACAGAGGACTCTACGATGAGAGACAAGAAACGATCGCGCCTGTAGTCGAGGCCGATCCTTTCTAGTCGGCGAAGAAGCTTAGGGAAGGCCAAATTCGTACCAATATGCTGCCGAGTCAAGAAGTGCTCCGTATTGGCGATGTTGGCGGTCATCAATCTGAGTCGAGCCAGTGCTTTCGATTGTTGGTCCAGGAACCATTGCGCCGGGAGGCCCATGTCTTCTAGAATCTTAACCAGCTGTAAAGTGTTAGTATGGCTCTTGCGAACGAAGTTCACGATTGAAAAGAGAAAAGAGACATGGTAAGGAGCACCCCATGACTACGCGGCCCTGAAAGCATGTCCCGAAAGCCTTCTAATCTCCACCTCCAACACCCAATTCCTCCAAATCATAAGCGCTGCTCCTATTATTACGAATCGCTTATGCAGTAGAAAAAGACAGCTGGGTAGAACCAATAACAATGGTAGGGGTACAATTCACTCAGCGGTAGGGCAGTCCAAATCCGCCTTTCTGAGTAGCAAGACTCGAAGTAGCCTTATGGGGTGCCCCCGAATAGCTCATGGGGTGCTCCTGGGTTAGGTTCAAAGTAAGTAGCATGATGACGACGTACCTGGCGGTTCAACACCATCGGGATGGGTTTGCTGGCAGCATCGCAGATCTCAAGGTTCGCCGTATCCGAACTTTCAAACTTGACCATCGACGGACGAATGTACATCTCTTTGCGCCCGTCCAACCGCGGATCCAAAGCCAGCATGCCCTTAGCCCCGCCATACCTCACTTGAAAGCAAGTTGATCCGGCCTTTTTGCCAGGTATAACCGCGTTGATGGCATCCATGACTAAGTCGGAGATGATCCCAGCACCGTCGCTGAACACTCTGCTTCCATCAGGCGACTCGACATCGCTAAGCTCCGCGACCGTGATCCCTGTATCAGCCAGCGACACTGCGTGAGGTGTTTCAGTGAACGCTTGACCGATGCGCGCTGCACGACGGGCAGGTGACTGTATCTTTTCGGTGTTGCCGAGAAAGTTGATTACTGTGAAGTATGAATGCAGTTGTTGCTGGTAAACGAATGGAGCCATGAACCAGGCAGAGTGGCCCCTTAGCGATGAGTGAGAGAACCCAAGAAAGCCGTACTGCCGTCCCGCGATGTTGATGCCCTCTCTGAAAATGGTCCTGAATCGCTCGAATATCTCATCGTTGGAGATAGTTGCATTAAACATCAGATCCGACCCGTCCTCCTCTGAGAACTGGACACGAACGAAGTAATCAGTGTGGTCTGGGAATCGTCGCAGAATACGATTCTTTGCTTCGGGTTCAGGTCCATGCAGGATTGTCCTTGTAGGTGTAACGTTGACCTTGTAGATTGGCACCAGGTTGTGTCTCGCTTTCGCCTGTATCCGTACATTAGCGTCACACGGCGGCATTACGCAGAGGTGCTGTACTCACGGATATGAGCTGCAACGAGCGACCAGTCTTGACTTCTTCTTCGTTTGCGAGCACATAGCGCCAGAGCTCATCTGGGTCGAACATAGACGAGTCGACCCCCACTCCAGCGAAGTCGATCTGCGAGAACAGCTTTTTGACCGCCGCAGAAGAGATTTCGATGTTGAACGCTTGATAAGAGTTCCACCACTTATCAATAAGCTCAGAAACAGTCCATGGAAGTAGGTATCCGTTCTTAGCTAGGGCCTCCATCTGGAAAATAATGTCGAAAGGTGCCACATGGGCAAGTCCTGCGATCTTGTTTTCCAAGTCCGTCAAACCGCATTTAAACCTAAGGGCATAAGCGGGGGTAAGTGGGATATCCTGAAGATGTACTGTCAACAAGCCTCTATCCATGACGCTTCTTACAGATTCCATGAAATCGGCAGGTGAGACGCTCAACTTGTAGACGGACGTCTGTCCTATTATATCTTGATGATCTCCAATACCTCCTGGAAGGAAACTGAGCCGTGACTTTTGGATGCGTGGACCGGTCTTCATGGACAGGGTAATTGCGAGAAGGGCTTCGATGGTCATCGTACTGGGGTCACCACGGGTTGATCCGGCCGTTCCATGAACACGGTACAAGCGAGGAGACTCCCAAAGAGTCAGCGTCAATGTGCAGGCAGATGAAGACACAACGAGATTATCGACGATACGATAGGGTATATCGATTCGTTGTTTTCCATTGACACCATCGAACGTGACGCGGATGGAATATTTCCCAAATTGTGCTTGGCCGCCAGCCGCTGGCCAGTTGACCTCGGATGAGTAACAGACTTGTCCGCTGGAGTAGGTGAAGAATCCACAGGAGACCTCGGTAGTTTGAAACACAACTTTACGTTCAGGCGCTTGGGGTTGGGACCTGCAAGTGTAAGCAATATGCATCATTCTCTACAGTCATATCTTACCTTTCTATCTCTCTGTCGGCGGCGGCTTTAGTGAGAGACCTTAGCAAGAAGGGATCAGGGGCACCTCTGTTGTTGCGTTTGCACTTGACGATCGTCTTGAATATGAGCAGAGGAGTAAAAGTGGCGAAGCATTGCAAGAACTGCTCTGCTTGCTGTGGTGAGAGAAACGTGATATTGCCGAAATTCCTTCCCTTGGGTTTGTGACAGTGCCAATCTTGAATGTTCAGGTTCTTCAAGTAAGGGTCGAGTTGCTTCCGCAGCGCGTGCTCTGAGAGATGAGGTGGGACATTTTGTAGAAACACGTCCATCTTGTTGATCGAAGAAACAAGAAAGCCGTACTGTACTTCGAGAGAAACTATTGCTTCAATTGAGGTGAAGGCTTCGAGAGACCGGCGCCTAATGGGACGGACCCACCCAATATGGTGACACAACGCCTAGAAGACGCGGTTGACTGGTTAGCGACAGACAGTGAGTGTGATACAACCGATCAAAATGAGAAGAGTCTTCAGGACTGAAGTTTCAGCTGCTTTTTGCTCCACAAAAACAGATATAGAGGATAGGTTTCGAAAGCGGAGACCCCGGCGTACAGGTACGCACAGCTAGGTGAGAGAGGTTCTGAAGAGGCCGCCGGCTTCCGCGACTCTCAGTCGGGTCGGCTAAGTTAGTCAACAGGATCAGTCGAAACAATTGAAGTGCGGTCACTCTGAGCCGCAAGCTCAATTGAGCCTTTGCAAAAGCTTGAGGCCGGTCAGATCAGAATTGGACAGTGAAGGTGGTGGAGCGGAAGTGTTGCGGCGAAGTCACCACGTCCACGTCGGGAAGGTACGCTCTAACCGTAAAGGGCTAGACCACAGCCCTTCTCCTGTCACTCTTTCGCACCGCTCTCAACGATCTCGAACTTTGAGAGATAACTTTCTTCAGCTGTCCTTTACAACCCTTGGAAGCTCGACTCCGGAATCTAACTACCCCGCAAATCGCTACACCAGCCCCACTCTCTTGCATGGAGAGCTGAAGCACCAAACACGTACGAAACAACATCATGCCATAAAGTTTCACGCACCGCAGTGTTCGAGTTCCTGTCTCCACTTTCTATGTTCTCATCCGTGCCATCCTAGTAAACGAAATGCATGCGAAGCCTTGCCGAGCTCGCACAAGAGACGGTGCTGAGACTTGGATATCCCTTGGCAAGATTGAGTGTTGATGTGAAATGCTGGGAAGAAAGGCAGACGGAAAATGCATGTGCCTCCGAGACTGGAGATTACCAAAAGCGAGCGTGCAGACAAGCGTATACACAAAGGGAAATTTTTGAGTTGTATGCTTCATCCTCGTTCTATCGTTATTGTTGACCTCAAGAAAGCCAACTCCACTGACTCCACCAACTTCATAACTGATGAGGACCCAGAAGCTCTTCGCAAACTCGCGTTCTTCGCAACTTCGACCTTGTCATCATTGTCGCGCGTATCATTTCCTGACCAAGCCTCGCTCGTTTTCCCCTCAAACCTCAGTAATAGCAACAAGCGTCATCTTCGGAGCCTCCTCGGCCTCCTCAAGAACCTCACTCCTCCTCCTCTTCTCCGCACCAGGAGCCTTCGCTCCATTCGCCGCCGAATCAACAGGCACATTCGCACCCGCATTAACCAAGATACCAATACCCGCGTGCTCCGTCCCCAGCTCAATCTTAGGCGTATTCAACATAGCATCCCTTGCATACGTGAGCGCAGCATTGAAACCCTGCAAATCCCTCTTAATCCACTTCATCGCATTCTCGACGGCAAGTAGCCGCTCATCAGCCGCAAGATCCCGCTTTGCGCGACTCTCGATGGCGCGGAGATTCGGTGCGCGTTTAGCTGCGGGTTCCTCAGCTGGGGGTTCAGTGGCGGCGGCTTCGCCTTCTTGAGGGGAAGCAGCGGCTTCGGCGGGTGGAGCCGCAACGGCCGCTTCTTGCTGACCTTGTTGTTGGGCTTCGGCGGCGGCGTTTTGGTTGGCCGCGGCGCCGGACGCCAGTGTTGCCATGAGCTCCGAGGCGCTTTCGGTGGACCCGAGTGAGATCTCGCCGTCACCGACTACTAGGGCGGGGGAGTAGGCGCCGAGGTTGATGTTGAGGGGCACGGCGGTGCAGGCGGTGACGAGGGACAGGAGCATGTATTGGGGGAGCATGGTGGATGGTCGAAGTCGACTTTTGCAAATCAAGGGACTGTAGAAGGAAGAAGCGGGATAGAGGAGAATTATCGGTGATGTTAAAAGGTGAAGAAGAGGTGAAGAAAAGGTCGGCCGGCAACGGTTGCTGATTAGAGCAAGGACAAGAACTGAAAGTGAGTGCCGGACTGGAGAGAGGAAGAAGTGGGTATGCACCGTCCTTATATGTTGACCAAGGCCCCGTACTTTGCTTGTCGCCTCGAGAAGGGTTTGGTTCCAGCCTCCTCCATGTTGAAACTTCTGTGAGGCCGCTCCGGATTCAAGTCTCCCTGAAGCCTGGAGACGTTGTACCTGCCTCCGAAGGTCCAGTTTGCCAAGCCGCCTTGAGTGTAGCGCTGGCGGTCGAGCAGACAATGCTTTGCATCACAATCCGTGCGCAAGCTTCTCCATCACATACCGTAGCAGTCCCTCGATCGGCGGCATAAGAGTTGATTCGGTCTCATCACATCCAGTCTCTGGAATGGCTAGACAAGTGATTGCACCCTGTTTATGTGGTTTTTCAGTCTCAACCGGCAGGGTGAGCGAAACGGAACCTTGGCCTAGGCTTGTAGCTGCATGGAGTCCACCTGGGACCAGATTGAGTGACCAGCACCTACATTGAGAGATACAAGGCGGCCGTACGAGCGGGTTGGGCTTGAGCACGTGCCTGCAGCAGTATATACTTAACCCAGTACTCGTTCTGAGACAGAGATGCTGCCGATGCGGAAACTCCTCCTGTCGATCGCAAAGGCTTGCTCTGTTCTGACCCCTGTTCCTCGCTTGACGGTGAAGCATCTGTACTCACATATTCTCTCTTCGTTGCAGCAGTGAAAACGACACTGGCCACAGGAAGTCCGCCGAGGTAACGAAGCGTTCCCAATCTCGACACGAGACTTGGACAAATCCCACTTGATTCGAAAAGGTCTTCTCCTGGTCAACATACGCGGAAGTTGCAACATTGAATCGATGCACAAATACCATGTTTGTCTCTTGCAGGCAAAAAGGCGAGTTTCAGACTTGGCAGGAAAACGATGTTGAGACCAATACGACAAGCCTTGCAACAAAGCTTATGTTGACTCGTCCATATCTTGTCGCAGGCGCCGAGACGCGTGGGATAAGCAGAATTTGGCCTATCACAAGGCACGATGGGGATAATTTCAAACCGGATAAGCTTGGCGTGAATGCAGGAGTGTTTCATAGCTGATACTGGAAAGTGGAAGCGACGTACGAAGAACTTGTCGTGGATCTCTTGCCACCCGTGGAAAGACGCACTGGAGGCCAGGATTGAGCGAGAAATTGGATGTAAATCGATCCACCTCACCGAAGAAAGTCGCCACCAGTCTTCGCCAAAATTTCATCATAGTATCCTTGGAAAGCGAGCCATCCCTTCTCAGGTGTACCAACTTGCTTGTAACTCTCTTTTGCTTCCTTGTCGGGGATGATCTGCTTCTGATGTCCACTTCCGTGTGCTGCAGCATCAACGAGCAATTGAGCATGACAAGTTTTGTCGAGAGACAGAAACCAGAAGGCGGCTTCATCCACAGATCGGCCAACCGTCAAAATTCCATGGTTTTGCAAAATGGCGGCCTTGCCGTCGCCCAGTGCTTCTGCTATCCTTTCGCCTTCTTCCGAAGCCAGTACAACGCCCCCGAACTGCTTGTATACGCCATGGCTCTTGTAGAAACGCAGACTGTCTTGCGTGATCATGTCCAGTTCTCTGCCAAACGCGCTGAACGCCTTCCCGTACGTGGAATGTGCGTGGCATGCAGCATGAACGTCTGGCCGAGCACGATGGATTGCAGAATGGATTGCAAAAGCTGCAGCATTAATGGGCTCGTTGCCTTCGACGACTTCGCCAGCCTCCTTGACAAGTATGAGATCTGAGACGCATATCTGCGAAAAGTGCATAGAGAGAGGATTGAGCCCTAATCCCAGTCAGTATAGGCTTCGCAGCATGCCTGTGACCACCACGGAAGGCTCAGACTATGAACGTACAGAAGTGATCGGTGAGTATTGGGTCCCTCACACTGATGTGTCCTGCAACACCCTCGTCGAAGCCTCTATCAGCAAAGATGCGATATGCAGCCGCCAGGTGTTGTTTTCGGTACATTCTCTCGTCTTCCAGTCTCTCAAATACAGGATAACGTCGGATCTTTAGCGCTTTGCCCGATGTCGTACGTCCCATTGCGGCAACAGTGCGGTTTTCCGCATCTTCCGCATGGTCTACACGCTGTGCTGCCGTAGCCGCGGCACGGAGAGGCGTTGAAAATGTGCTTAGATTGCGGATCAGAGGGCGGTGGGCATTTTTTTGAATGAAGGGACGCAGTCTGTGGTAATTGGCTAGACGCGGGCCCGCCATTGTAAGTGAGTGGATCGGTGGGTCTCTAGAGAGCAGACAGTCCACTATGGGTCAACAAGGATGATAGGAGCTTGGTTTACACGAAGAACGACCAAGCATAGTAAGAGAGTAAGCATCCACGAAGCATTCGTCGAGGACTAGCCTACCCCGCCTCAAGTTGATGCACACCACTGAAGTTCCCGAGGTACCTAATTCGGTATCGCGCGCTTTTTACATACATGCAAGGGCATGACGTCACTCTCCACTTAAGCTCAACAGTGTGAAGCTTAATTCGATCTGCAACAGGAACACCCGTGGACGAGGCCGTTGAATATACTTTAACACAACAGAGGCTATGTCGCAATCGGGAAGAGACGCTCTTTACACTGCATGTGGCCTGACCCCCGCAGCGTTCCAAGGTCATTGTGCATGGTTCCCGCCAAACCGGCCTGTGGCTGCTCCCCGTGATAGTGGCAGCGGCGGGGTAGGGACCGACGTCATAGCCGGGCTCCCCTATAACAGCACACAATAACTGGCATCTTCGGAACCACTTCACAGCCACCACACTTACCTAGCTATACCCACCCCACTTCCTACGAGCTCGCCTACTTCCTCGTCGTAACAATCCGCAAATCACCCTCAGCCAACATGGAGACCATCAGCAACGTAGCTTCGGCTGCCAGCAAACTGGTATTTGGAGACCAGAAGACCACGACCGAGCACAACGAGACTGCAGGCCAGGAGCCGATCTCCGGTCAGCAGGGCAAGGGTACAGCGAATGAGCCCTTCGACCAGGGTAATGCGGGTAAGTTGGAGTGTGAGCAGCTCTTGGTATCGCGATGCTCTCGCAGCGGATAATGCCTCGCACGTCACCTGGACGGATCCTGATTCTGATCAACACATATAGACGATGCCACGAAGCTGTCGGACCCAAAGACCGACTTGACTGCCACTCATTCCGACTCTAACAAACCCACTTCGAGCCTTGTTGGCAACACCGGCGCAAAGCCAACTTCATCTATGTCAGGAATCGTCGGCGACACCACAACCGGCAACTCCGGCTCAACAGAGACTTCTGGCCTGCCTAAGGCCTCGAGCACGCCCAACAACCCTTCAAACGTCGCAGCTGGCGACAGTGACCCGCTCAGGAGCACCGACAAGACCGGCGTCATCTCGGGCCACCAGGGCAATGCCCCCAAAACGGACGTCGTAAACCCCACCAGCCGCTCCGAAAACCCAGGAGGTGTCCCAGACTCGGGTGCGACCCCTCAGGTCAAGCACCAGGGTATCGATCAACCCACGGACAAGCCCACGGGCGAGCAGCAGACTGCAATTCGCGACAGCAAGAACGAAGCCGAGGAGCTGCTGAAGAAGCGCGACCCCAACGACCACTCTGGCGAGCCGATGAAAATGCACGATGGCAGCGAGAGCGCCATTCCGAACACCCAGGCGGAGCGACGCAACTCAAAGGCCGGCATGCCCGGAGGCCAGGAGCACGGCAAAGACCCCAAAGGAACCGGAGAGCAATGGGTCAAGACGAGTGGCACCGCTGCCGACGGAGGCGATTTCGACGCAACTAAGCCCGGGGCTGGCCGCGAAGCCGATCGTATGTGGCACTGGATGATTCGGCAGATGAACAAGGCTGACATGGTTGCAGGTCTGATGGAGGAGAAGGGCATCAAGAGGTCGGACAAATCCCCTGCCGAGCAACCGGCGACGGCGACGGCGGCCAGCCCCTCCGGCACGAAGGAGACGAAGGAGAAGGAGTCCCTGAGTGAGAAGCTCAAGCACAAGCTCCACATTGGTCACAGCCACAGGAAGGCTTAAGTCTGGTCGTCTCACATGATGGTTCTTTTCATCTGTATTAGTAATTTCTGCGTGGTCTGTTCAAGGCGTTCATGACATGACAGCCGGGTCACCTGTCCTTCGACGATAACGAATTCATCTCTCTATGAAAGTTTTCAAGCCAATTCACCTTCCGTTCAATTGATTACTGTTCAGCATATATCCTGCAGCTTTCACTACAATCACTTTCCCCTAGTCCTTTCCAAGTTAGCGTCACACGGACCAGGGCTCTTTCCCATCACCTGCAGCCACGCCCCGTCGCCTTTACACTCTCCCACTCTCCTCCTTCACACTCACTTCCAACTTTCTCGACGACACCCCGCGCCGTTGGATACACTCACATACCCTCAAGAGATAGGTGAGCCATGGTCAACGAGCAGCGTCCGCCCTTAGCTGGAGGGAGAGACAGGCCAGAACATCTGCAGCGATGTCGCTGTCGCATCTGCGGCTCACGTCGGAGAGGTGAGCGAAGTGAGAGAAAAGCAAGACTCGTGCCGCTGGCTTTAGAATCAGAAGAACCCACACTAACGCAATGCAGGAGATCCTTCAGCACCGCATCCCAGAGCCCATGCCAGCACGGGTCGCCGCCGCCGCCGGCTTTCAGAGGCACAAGGCCTTCTCCAGCGACAAGCTCACACCTCACCGCGGTGCTGGAGTCTAGTACTCGATTGTCGAGGAAGCTAAGATGAGCTCGCAATCCTGGCAGATTGTGTGCGTATGCTGTCATTCGGCTGTTTCCGTGGTCGAAGATCGTGAGGTGAGGATCTGAGACATGAGGCCTGGGAATGAGCACGCTGCGCTTTTTAATGGCAACCAGCCGCACGGGAGTCTGGAGCTGTTTGCCGGGATGGTGTCAGAGACTGAAGAGTCAGGGGCTGAAGAGTCGGAGACTGAAGTGCCAGAGACTGAAGAGTCACGATAGAGTCTGGAAAAGACTACGTGTTGTGCCATCGGGCTGTTTCCGTGGTCAAAGATCGTGAGGATCTGAGACACGAGGCCTTAGAATGAGCATGAAGCACTTTCTACCGCATACCAATCTGGACGAAGGTCCAGAGCGGTTCGGCGGGAAGGAGTCTAGGGACGAACAGTCACCACAGACTCGAAGAGACGAGCCCCTTATCGCCGATAAGAGGGTGGCGTCTGTGCAACGGGATGCAGTGTCAAAGCCAGCCTTTCTGACGAAAGGGGAGCTCTGACAGCACCATGCACTCATTGTCAACCCGTGGAGGTATCAGTCGCGTCCTCGGGAGACGTCGAGAGATACCTCATTGATCAAGGGCCATCACGCCTGATGGTACCTTCGAGGCCCCCCTCAAATGATCTGATCCCTGACTGCGAAATCTTCAGCACAAGGGATGTGACCAATATGGTGTGGAACCAGTCGGTGCGGGACCAGATGGTCAGTCACAGGTGGTGGTGCGGAACCTGATGGTCGGGTACCCGATGGTGTGGAAGCAAATGCGGAAGGCAAATGCTGTTGAACCATATATGATGTTCAAAAGGGCATGCCCGAGGGGTGGTCGAGCTCATCGATACTCCAGTATCGGGCATTCACGGGTGATAGGGCCGGAACGGAGAGCCCTTGGTCGAAGTATGATCTGCGCTGCAGACATATCCAGTGTCGAAATGAGGCTTCCGGGCACAACGAGAGTGAGCACCTCGAAACCTCGTCATTCAGAACTTGATGCGATCGACGAAATTCGGCCGGCGTCGGTGCCTTACACCTATATGCTCCTAGCGGAGACCTACAGGGTGTGAGCACCTGCAAGGTGTATGCTTCAGTTAGAAGCATATGCATTGCAAGCGCCTCAGAAGGTATTGCTATCCAGACGGATACATGACCTGTCAAAGTCTCAACCATATGATCCAAGCCGGCGTGCTGGACATATACTCGGTGAACGACGGCATCAGGTGTTGTTCTCTAATGTGGCAGTTGTACGTCTGCGGTGTTTCTAGCGAAACATCGAGAGTGAGAGCTTTGAGGCGAAGAGAGCGACTCTGAGCGAGAGCGACGAGTCAAAAGAGAGCATTTGAGATGAAGGGCCCAACTCTGAACGAGCGCGACGAGTTGAGGGGGAGGCATTGCAAGAGGTTGCAATGCCGGGCGGGACGTCTGCAGTGATTGTTCCTGGGCGGTCCCGCCCCTCCAGCGACAAGCTCACACCTCAACGCGGTGCTGGAGTCTAGTATTCGCTTTGCGAGGAAGCTAAGATGAGCTTATTCGATGTTCATTAGAATAGTGTCGGTTGGTGTAGGCATTGATTGGTCCAGCCGTTTCAGTGTACCTAAATGGTGAAGGAATCTCATCATGTCTGCTGTTGATTACTGACTCTGTTCCTAGTTACTTGATCAATCTGAATGCATTTTATGCGTCTATCATGCCGTCGAAACCTTTGATGTGAGGAACAGGTTGGTTGATTGATTTTCCGCTCCGAGCGCACGGACCCTTAGCAGGTAACCCTTCTGTCGAACACATTCGCGACACCGCCCTGGCAATCGCAAAGACCTGCGTCGCACTATGCGTCGTTCCATCACCAATCAGGTCATATGGACAATTTCCCATGTCCCTGACTCTTGATGTCAATCCTGGCTAACCCGTTACTGCTCACCCCCAGCACAGCTACCTACTTTCACTTGTACTGCACAGAGAACATGTTCGGCGCACAGCCACTGGGGCTCGAAGCTAAACTGCAGATAAAACTGGCGACGATTTCGAATCTATCGCATGTAACAGAGAATGGATTTCTGAACGGCTGGAATCATTCGGTTCGATATCTGCTCTTCAAGGTCCTTGCTGGAAAAGGAGAGGGAGTAACAAGTTCAACAAGCACCGAATGCTGCTCCGCGTGCGGCACAAGCGACCATTGATCTACGTTCAACGTCGGTATAGCAACGGGACCTACTCAACGCAATCGATGAGTTCACAGGCAGGCGGCGATCTGACAAGCGACGGATACACTGTCATTCTGCACGAGATAGGCGACCCACCGATTGCAGTAGAAATAAACTGGCGGTCCCGGAGATTTCTCTACGACATTGTACCTGCATGGTGTACGCAATCGAAATCAGGACATGCGCGCTCGAGCGATGATGAGCGTCTACCGAAAAGATCCGCCGCATTGCATCTCTCCTTCCGGAAGCCCCGGAGACAATCCTGATACCTTCTGGATGATGGAGGAATCTCCCCGGTGACGAAAACGCGAGCCGCGAGCATGCTCTGGACAGGGTCTTGTTCATACCTCAGACCCCATTTACGCTATGCTCGCCTAGTTGAATCACTGTGCCCTTTCGCACGTACAAGGGATCACGGATTATTCCATTCCCCGGCTCTGGGGCGCAAAGGAAACCGAATCTAGCTCCTACGAAAGCATCAGTCGCGGCCCTGGTACCGAGAGATCTCGCCCACCGTCGCCTCATCCCACGTTCTCAGCCAAAGAGTTTGTTGGCTTGCTTGACAATGCGCAGTATCGAACTTTATCTTTCCGCTGGTCTGCTTCCGGCTGAGTTCGACGTGCGCCTATTGTGGCTCTGCTAAGACCGTAAGGAGTGTCCAGAGCCAGGATGCAGCAGACCTAGCGACGCTGATAAGAGCTGAATGCAGACCTTCTGTTACTCAACGACGTTCTTATCAGCTTTGATACCCCAGACACCAATAGCGCGCCGCGCCGGTTACTTCCCCACGCGCTTTCGTTCGCCAAGGGCGTGGCGGCCGGCTTATTCCACGTGATTGTGTAATTGCGATCTCGGGCAGATTCGTGTGGCTATTCTGGACCCTTGTCGGTCTATAACGCTGGCTAGCCTCCTTGGGGCGTCAACATCTCCAGCAGGACTATCATCTTGTGCCTCGCGTGCCTCGCGTTTCTTCTTTTATCGTGATACAGCTATCTGCGGCCAATGATGTCGACCGGTGTGATCATGGAGTTATTCACTCCTTCAGCTCGACCTGGGCGGTGGAGTATAGATACTCCTCAGGTCGCATGCTTCATCCTGGGACATTTCGAAAGGCCAACATCTATCCGTAGTAATGGCTGGATTCGACGCGCCAACCGGACCGACTCACAGCCCTCTGGGACAAGCATGGGGCTACGGGATTGTGCTAGGCATTGGCTTTCTCTTTGCCCTTGGCATGGTAAGTGTGTAGTCTACACTGTGTAATTGTTCTTACCATTACAGGTGTTCGTGACATGGGTCCTCAAGCGGTACAACAATGAATTGCAAACGTCTGAAATGTTCAGTACTGCAGGGAGGACTGTCAAGTCAGGACTTGTTGCATCCGCCGTTGTTTCCTCGTGGACCTGGGCTGCTACCCTTCTTCAGAGCTCCAGTGTTGCCTTTCGCTATGGCGTGTCGGGGCCTCTCTGGTATGCGGCCGGAGCCACAGTGCAGATCTTGTTATTCGCTACCGTCGCCATTGAACTGAAGAGGCGAGCACCGAATGCACATGTATTTGAACCTCCATTTTGGCGAGACGTGTCCTAATTCTTGTAGACATTCCTCGAAGCTGTCCGCGCTCGCTACGGCACCTATGTCCACTTTGTCTTCATAACCTTTGGACTGTTCACCAACGTCCTCGTCACGGCTATGCTGTTAACAGGCGGCTCCGCTGTCGTCTCGTCCTTGACAGGAGTCCCCACTGCGGCGGCTTGTTTTCTGCTCCCCCTCGGCGTGGTCATCTACACCATGTTTGGTGGCATCAAAGCGACCTTCCTCACTGACTATGTCCACACTGTCATCCTGCTTGTCATCATTCTGACTTTTGCCTTCACGACCTATGCGACAGGTTCTCAGTTGGGATCGCCGCGTGCGGTGTATGATCTCCTGGTGGCAGCCTCTGAGAAGACTCCCGTTGAGGGGAACGCGCAGGGCAGCTACCTAACACTGAGGTCGAGGGAGGGCGCCATCTTCTTCGTCATCAACATCATCGGCAACTTTGGCACGGTTTTCATGGACAACGGATGTGAGTCGTGAGTCAAGCTCGTGACATCACAGAGACTGATTCTCCCAGACTACAACAAGGCTATTGCCGCGCATCCAGTGCATGCGCTCCCGGGGTACATCATTGGCGGTCTTAGTTGGTTCGCCATCCCTGTGAGTAAACATCGTTCTCATAATCGAATCATGTCTAACCGACCTCCAGTGGCTCTGTGCAACGACCATGGGCCTTGCCGCCATTGCGCTTCAAGGAAACCCATCCTTCCCGACTTACCCGGCCCCTATGGACGAGGCGAGCATCAGCTCTGGCCTGACCTTGCCCTACGCGGCTGTTGCAATTCTCGGCTCAGGTGGTGCGGTTGCCACCCTTCTCATCGTCTTTATGGCCGTCACCAGCGCCTTCTCCGCTCAGCTCATTGCCGTCTCCTCCATCTTTACTTACGACATCTATAACACCTACGTCAACCCCAATGCGAGCGGAAAAAGGCTCGTGTACATCTCGCATACCTGCGTCGCAGGTTTTGGTCTCGTCATGGCCGGCTTTTCCACTGGCCTTTACTACGCTGGAATCTCCATGGGGTATTTATACCTGCTTATGGGTGTCATCATCTCTTCGGCGGTAATTCCTGCGACCTTGACGTTGATGTGGAAGGGACAGAACGTCTGGGCAGCTGGACTCAGCCCTATCCTCGGTCTCGGCTGTAGCATCATCGCCTGGATGGTCACTACCGCGAAGCTGAACGACGGAGTCATTAATGTGGTGACTTCTGGATCTAACATGCCCATGCTGGCTGGTAACGTCGTGGCACTTTTGTCTCCACTGATATTCATTCCTGTTCTGACTCTGATCTTCGGCATGGGTACGTCTACGAAACTTCAGCCTGACTCTGATGATACTAATATGTTCCCAGACAACTACGACTGGGTTTCGATGAAGCTGATCCGTCTTGTTGACGACACCGACGTCGCAACGGCCGCCCATCTCGACATCGAAGCCGTCGTCGGCCGCCACAAGGAGCTCTCCCCGGAGGAAGAAGCCGCCGAGCAAGCGAAGCTCTTCCGTGCCTCCAAGATCGCAAAGTACACCACCGGTGCCATGACCCTGATTCTCTTGATTTTGTGGCCTATGCCACTGTACGGCACGGGCTACATCTTCAGTCCTTCTTTCTTTGCAGGTTGGGTCACTGTTGGTATTATCTGGCTCATGTGTTCGACGCTCGCGGTCGGCGTCTATCCGTTGTGGGAAGGAAGAGATAGTTTGAGGAGGAACTTGGGCGGTATGTGGAGGGAGATTACTGGGAAGCGCAATATGAATATGAGTAGGGCCGAAATTGTCGAGGGTAAGGAGGATCCGAGTGCTGCTCCTGAGGAGACGAAGGAGTCTTGGAAGGTGGAGGGTGAGAAGTAGGATACCCGGTGGGATGTCTCATTACCACTACCGACGGCCGCAATTGAGTCTGCGCATTGAATGTCATTGTTTCTCACTACTTACATTGCGCTGGTTGTGATGGTACAGAAGCCAAGGGCACTCCGGCAAAGGTGTAAGAAGTGGGCCATCCGGCAATATGATCCAGGGTCAGACAAACTGGTACGTATTCAAATTTCACATTCTTCTCTGAACTGATTCTGTCGAGCACGATATGTCTCCGATCCATTTACGCTTCAGCGGGTCCCACTTCCCTGCCAAGCGGCCGAACCACCAGCGGTATCCGACTATCTTATCTTCACGACCTTCAAGTTCGGACCAGAGAGTCATGTAACTTGTATAAAGCAGAGAATTCGCCATGGGATCTCTTCCTTCACTTTGCCATCTCACCTGTCATGCGGACATTTACCACCCTCTCCCTGGGCAGTCTGCTGACGCAGGCTCTCAGTGCAGCCATCTCACCCGACTATCACTCTCTGATATGGAAGTCCAATGATCAAAACTTTTGGGCTCCTCTGGGGCTCAACACTACGACATATGCTCTCGAGAGCCCTGCAGGGACCGCTCCGGAGGCATTGAGCAAGAGGGGACGATCCTCGTCGCAGGGACACCAGTACCTACCCTGCACGGTTGTGACTCTGGACGACACGCTATCTTCGAAAACTCTCGAAAGTATAGTCAATCAGTATCGGGCCATTGGTGATGATGTCTGGTCCGAAGAGCAGGTCAGTGTATTCCATCGTCACCGTCAAGCTACTAAAATCGCTAACGGGAACAGTTCATGGACTGCCTCTTCGTGCAATCAAGCAAGAAGTCGCGGACCAAAGTTGACCACTCATCACTTTCACGATTTATTGACAAGAACAAAGTCTCAGACGTTTTTGTGTCAAAAGCCTACAACGTCAAGGGTCTTAAGACTAAAGCAGCAGTCTCCTCCGTCCCTACGAATTACGACTTACCCAATGGCCCCTACGTTGTGTCGTTATCCGACCGAGGGCAAGAACTGGACGTGACGCCCGTGTATGGTCTCCACGAAGACGCTTGGGAAGCCTTCATGTCGGGATCGATCCCACACAACGCGGTCGCAGGCTCGCACCTAACGCTGCAGGTATCTATCCCAGGAACGAGGGCGCCTGCGATTATCGTCCCTTCCAGGATAGGATCAGTTATGGCTTCGAAGGAATCATCCAAACAATCCAGTCCCCTTGCAGGCCTTCGCTTCGCCGTCAAAGATATCTTCCATGTCAAAGGCTTGAAAACCTCCGGCGGATCCCGAGCGTACTACCAGGTCTACGGTCCGCAGAACTACACCACCGAGACCGTCGAGAAGACACTCACAGGCGGCGCACAGTTGGTCGGCAAGACACGCACCATCGCCTTCGCCCTCAGCGCGCCGGCCAATGGCAAAGAAATCGACTACCTCGATCCCTGGAACCCGCGTGGAGATGGATACCAAACAACCGGAGGCAGCTCGAGCGGCAGCGGCTCCGCAGCCACAGCCTACGACTGGCTCGACTTCACCATCGGCAGTGACACCGGCGGTAGTGTTCGTTTCCCAGCCCGGTTCGGAGGCCTGTACGGCTACAAGCCAACCCACGGTATCTTCAACCAGACTGGCATCCTCGTGGCCATTGCAGAGCAAGACACACCCGGCTTCCTGACACGCTCCCCCTCCATCTTCACCCGCCTCGGCAAATGGTGGGCCAAAGACACCCCCCTCGAAGACGCCGCCAACACCCCCATGCCCACCCACCTCCTCTACTACGCCGACGAGCCCGCCCTCGTGCAACCCGAGGCCGAAGCCATGAAACTCGCCTTCTTCGCCAACGTATCAACCGTCCTCAACATGACCACCTCCTCCATAAACGTCACAGAAACCTGGCTCTCCCATGGCCCCTCAAACGGCGAACCAATCCCCTCCTACATGACCCACGTCTACTCCGACCAAAACTCGATCCAATTCTACGAAAACATCGGTAAACCGCTCGCAGAGCGGTACGCAGAGCTGAACAACGGTTCTTATTTCCCTGCGGACCCTATGGTCAACGCCTCCTTCTACGACGCGCAGAACAGCACCACGATAGCGCGTCTGCCCACATCCATCCGGAAACGCGAACTCTTCAGCGACTTCTGGAATACCTGGGTGCAAAAACCCCTATCGAAAACGTGCAGTGAGTCGTTCTTTGCGCACAGCTACCATGTCGCTCCTGGCGCGGAGAAAGTCACGTATACACCCGTTGGCGTCGTGACGAGGTATTACAACGGCGTGTATACGAATTTCGCGGGGATACCGGAGATAGTGGTGCCGATTGGGCAGGTGAGATATTGGAGTCGGTATACGTTGAGGGAGGAGTGGCAGCCGGTTACGGTGGCGTTTGCGGCGGCTAAGGGGTGCGATTTGAAGTTGTTTGAGCTGGTGGAGAGGTTGGAGGAGGCGGGGTTGTTGAGGGAGACGTTGGCGGGGAAGGTGGCGTATCATACGGATGAGGTGTGGTAAGGGTGGTATAGAGTAGCTGGGTATATGTGACGGCGAGAAATCTGCAGAAGTCTTGAACTCCTCTGATATTTGATGCTTGACTGGTTGGCCGGATGGTCCAGGCGTACCTGTGAGCTGTGCCGGCTTATCGACATGCATCGCACACTTTTGGAGACATTATGCTTAGTCCGTTTTCCTGTTTTCCGCACCTCAATAAAAGGGGAGGCTCCCGAAAGCATCACATCTCGAGGGAATATTGACGGCGGGATGAGACACAAGCAGGAGAGAACGAGCGACGAAAAGGCAAATCCAAGTAGCCGGATGTAGCAAAGGATAAGTAAGTGTGAACAGCAGGGGGTATAAAGTATGTCGTCAAGGGAAGAAGCGAACATGCAACAAAGAGGTCCAAATTGACTCGCTCGACGAGTCACTGTCAGACTCTCAGACCAAACCAAGAAGTAGCGATGACCGACAGGAAAGAAAAGAAGCTGTCAAGAGTCTTGCTCCAGCCACGCCCAAGTTACAGGTACTCTCCCCAGGTCCCGATGAGCCAGCTTGTCGAAAGCACTGGGGCTGACATCTATGTCTGTTGCTTTACATCCGGTGCCTTTATCAGTCAGCACTACTCCGTCACTCGCCGAAGAGAAGGAACAAGCACTCACATCGATCAACAACAGTTAGATCCACACTAACTGTCTCGCCATTATACTTCCTTTGCGCCCTGATCTTCTTCCCGCATAAGACATTAGTGTTTGGGTTCCCTCCGACCTGCACCGCATCGAAAGTGAAATGCGAGACGGCAACAACATCCTGACTAGCCGAAGACTCGATGCCGCAAGCGCCCAGTGCAGGATCGTAGTATGTCAAATCGCCTGTGTACGTCTCTGCCCCCGAGGGGAGCGGAAGGTTGCGCGGTCTAAATCGTCAACACACAGAAAACATCACAGAGAAGAAATGCAAACAAAATATGTTCCTACCCTGATTTATTGGTCAACCCAACAGCAAGTCCAACAACAAGCGCGAGAAGAATGAGCAATAATGCAACAAGAGCGATCACAAATGTCCGTCGACTCCGTCCAAGGTACCGCTTATGGGGCGGAAGCACACGGTCAAAGCGATCAGCAATCGTCCAGCCAAGTGCCGTGGTTCCGAGCCATCTCCGTGTGGGCTTGGAAGTGCCTTCTTGTGGTAACTCCCAATCAGAAGCGTTGGGTGAGGTGGTGTGTGCGGGAAGCGGCTCTTTGGGAGCCTCCATTTTAGGAGCACTCATGATGAGTGGTTAATATGCGAGTTGGGCAATGAGCGACATTGTGAATGTCGTGAACGTTGACAGACGCGACAATTCGCGTATGGTTACCCCTGAGTGAATTATGCGGCACGTGTAAACGGGCGCTAGGAGAAATGTGGGGCCGGATGCCGATGTGTGTACTAAGCCGCGGCTCCCCGCTACCAGTTGACTCGTGCACGTCACAAGTACAACATTGTCCAACAACTAACTCGCCGCTTGCTGTTTCCACTCACGTTAATATTCGACAAATACATCTATCTCAGCGATTGCAAGTCCGGCCTCCATCATCGCCGCCGTCCCGGCCAATACAACTATGGCCGAACAGACACTCAACATTCCCCAAATCCTCGCCTTCCTTTTGATCGCCTACCTAACGATTCGATGGTTACGAAAACCTTCGTCTTCTACTCCCGCGAGCGCCCCTCAATACCGACAAACACCCGACCTTATGGCACGAGTCGATGATCTGTCAGCCATGTTCCCACAGCATGACAGACGGACACTAGCTTGGGCAATACAACAGAATCGAGGTGGCCCTGCAGCGATAGCGGAGCGGATACTAGCGGGACACACGCTGGAAAGAGTGAGTAGTCACACTTCAGTTTCATCCTGGATTTCGTGGGCGGGTTTGGATAAGAACTGACATTGCATAGCCGCCACCGACCTTCCTACCAAATCTTACGGAGCGCGCACCTACAACCACGCAACCGGCGGCACAGAAATCGGCTAAGCCGGATCTGATCACGAGGTATAACCTCAAGGCAAAGGTGGATGCAGCGGGAGAGGTGCCGTCGGAGGAGGGCACCAAGAAGTGGAGCCAGGACAAGGAGGAGAGAAAGAAGTCGCTGGCGAAGAGAAGGGAGGAGATGATCTTGGCAGCGAGGAGGAGGCTGGTTCAGCAAGATCAGGGGTCACCGTCGGCATGAGAATCGTTGGATAATAGGAATCAAATACTGGGCATAACGTTTATCTAAGGCTACCGGACGTCGATAGCGCCGCTACTGTTGTGGAAATGCAGCTGCCGATACACTGTTCATCCCGTCAGGACAGCTACTTCCTTATGCGCGGGCTCCTGCCGTAGCTGTCTGACCGCATATTAGGGTTCCACCGCCGCCGTCACCACTCACCCACTCCTTCAACTGCGACTTTCGCTTGAACCCATTTCCACTCATTCGATGATTCTTCAGAACGCTGCTTACACGGTTTATTATCTACATCGGAATCTATATCGCGCTATATCTACGGCTATCGTTGGACGCACTACTGTCGCATGGCCCCAGGCAGGGCCACATCAATGGAAGGCATGAGCAGGCGCAATAGCGAACTCGGACGTACAGATTCCGACCAAGCGATTAGCTCCGGACGAGGCACCAGTTTCGACGACATTATAGACATCTTTCCACTCCTTCCCAAGTTTCCTGTATCCGCTCTCGCAGAATACAAGCCGCTCCGCTTGCTCTACCGGGGAGAGAACCCGACGTTCCACTGCATCAGGAAGTCGGCGTACGACCTCATACAACAAATCCCGTCAAACACTTCACTGGGTAGAACTTTCCAACACCGACTTGTCTCGGTGCACCTCGTCTCCCCCTGGAGTCGTTACTGCCCTTACAACAGCCACGGGCACTGGAGAACACCTCACGGCCCCCTCCCCGTGAAACCAGGAATCCTACGTCATATGCAGCACGCCCAGTCCGCTCAAGATTTCGGAAGTGCAGCTATTCTTCGCCAGATTTCGAACGCTCAGAATATTGTGCAACTCAAGAAAGCCATTCCCAACATCACCGCTGTCTCCGTCACCATACTCCCGACTTGCCACAACATCCCGCGCATCGATCACATATACTACTCCCACAATCCCCAACACCACGATTGGTTCATAACGCCGTATATTCCAGGTCTTCTTCTATCTCGATTTGTGTATCCGGGCCGCCATGATGACGATCTCCATCCCGTGTTCATAGTCGTTGTACTGCTCAAGCTTATTGACGCCGTTTCATGGCTCCATAGCTTAGATCCGCCGATTGTCCACGGAGCAATCACGCTGGACAACATTATCATTTCAGAACCCCTGCAAGCGTTGACACAGCCTGGTGTCACGCTCATCGGGATTGAGAGTTGTCGACAATGCGTTCCAGGCTCGTCGAGCACGCTCCAGCTGATGCGGACGGATTGCCTGGCGATAGTGGAGGTGGTGCGGGTTCTGTGTACGATTTTGAGTCCTGAGATGGTCGACATGGAGGAGGTGCGGTTGTTGGCTGAGTAAGTGGAGTCTTCCGCACCTGTCTCCTCATCATGGTATTCAAACTTACGGGTCGCACAGTCCCAACCACGCCGCCTGCGACCTGATCCACACCTTTACAATATTCAAGCTCACACTCGTACGCTGCCTCTTATCCACTCTACGCTCTATGGTCCGCAACGACGAATCACCTTCCAACCCAACGGCCCCCATCGAGATCCTCGCGAAAGGCGCTCTGCCGGCCGTCCGCCCCATCCTCGAGTTTTGGAAAGATATCGCAACAAGCTACATGGACCAAGTCCCTCTTTGGGTACCGGACGCGATGGTGATTGAGCAGTGTACGTGGAATGATATCCAGTTGGAAAAGGCGGTGAGGAATCGGATGGGGAAGGTGACGGTGAGACCAATAGGAAGAAGAGGGGGTGTACATATTAGGCGGGACAAGGGGGGCGGAGGGGGCATGGTAGTTGATGTTGATGAGGAAAAGGTGAAAGCGAAGATGAACGGGTTAGGTGTGAATGGGGCCCAGGGGGGAGGAGGCGGCGTGGTCGTTGATAAGGGGAAGGGGAAGGCCAAGATGAACGGCGTAGGGCAGATGAACGACGTAGGGGAGATGAACGGGGTAGGGGAGATGAATGGGGGAGGGGAGATGAACGGGGTAGGGGGAATGAACGGGGGAGGGGAAGATGAACAGGGTAGGTGTGATTGGGGGCGAGAGGTCGTGGAGGAGTTCAGGGGATAGGTGTAAGTCGGATGGTTAGCTTGTACGCCGAAGTATAATGGTGCGTTGCTGGCCACAGGCATACAGTGTCGCGGACCTCGAGCTATCTATATCGCAGTCACGCCACACTTGAAATCGTGTCATTAGGCAAAGTCAACACGAGTTGCCCCCATACTACTACGGCAATCTATGTTTGACCCTCCCGCTTTTAACAATCTGTTGTCTCCAAAACCTTCATCCCACCCTGATACTCCATCTTCAAACCATCTTTAAACCATCAAAACCTCATCTCTCACCCATTTGGCAGCTAGTCCATCAGATCTCTTTCGCAACGACGCTCCTCTACATCTTCCAGCGCCCTCGCCCAGCATCGATGATCATGCATCATTACATTACATCTCTGGGGTCCGCTACATCGACATCTTTGTTCTCTGTACTATCCTTATCATCACTCACAAAGCCCATCATCCATGCTCACGACCATACACATCATCTTCCCCGCCCCTCCAACTCCACAGCCTCATTCCCCCCCAACTCCGCAGCCCCATTTCCCATCTGCGCGTACGCATACTGGCCTGACCCTGGGTATGCCGTATATCCACCTTCGTGCTGTTGTACCCCCAATGACCAGTCTCCTCCACTCTGCCGCATCGTCGACGGATACGGATCATATGGCTTTGGTGCGTATGGAGGCGGCGAATAGAACGTTTCTGCGGTCTCCTGGACTGTTTGTGGGGCACCAGCGGGGGCACTTGTGATGGGACCACTCGCGGTTGGCTCACCTGGAGAGGGACCAGTGGAGGCGGGATCATACCCGTTGTTGCGGTTGCGCCGACGTCGGAAGAAGAATAATATACCGCCGACGAGGGACGCGAGGAAGGCGATGGGAACGATGACTGCGGCGGCGATCCAGCTTTTCGACGAGGACTTCTTTCTGGTCACTGTGACTGTAGTCGTGGTGGATGTGGGCGTGGATTCAGACGACGTCACTGCGGATGATGATGATGAAGAGGGGGTCGAAGTTTCGGACGTGGTCTCCGGAGGAACAAGATATGGAGGGATGCCCGCGGCTTCGGCACTGGTATGGAACCAGATACCCGCTGTAGAGCTTTGCCAGCAGAAGAAACTCAAGCGCGGGTCCAAGTCTTCGAAGAATTCGAACAAGTATGCCGTATTACAAATACTCTGTTTTCCTCCGCTGATTTGGCCATGTTAGCAGGAATCGGCGAAATGGCGGGAGGGAAAAACATACCACACTTCACTGGTTTGGCTGAGAACAGTAGTGCCGTCACGGAAGTCATAGAGTATAGTGTTGCCATCGCACCCGACTGCGAATTGGCACTCCTCCGGCTTTTCGCGGCAACACTGATCGTATAGACCGCCGCGGGAATATGTGTATGATTCCGGGCAGAAGACTTCGAGATCTTCTGCTTCACCTGCTCTGCCCCAGCCCCAGAAATTGGGGTTCTCGTCTTGCCTGCGCACCAGCTTCGGTCCAGGTGTGATGAGTGGATCCAGTGGAGCGGATGCACTGCGAAGTAAGGCGTCTGCGTAACCTCTCGGTGCTAGTGCTAACATGACCATGTAAAGGGTTATTAGAGACATGGTGTTCTGCGGGACGATGGAGATGCACTGAGGGAAGCGGGAATTTAGGTAGCCTGGAAGCAGGTGCCATGATTCTTGATCTTGAAATATATGCACGAAGGATTGGAGGGGAGATTGAGACAAGTGACTGCTGTGCCGTACGCTGTGCCATTTCTGAGCCTCGTTGATAGGCTGGGTTTCCTATCCCCGGTGTGGATAGGATGATAACGCGTCTGACATTTTTATCGACGTGGCTGTGGATCTGCAATGGTTGGGAACATGACTCTTCTATAGGCCGGCCAGCTTTACTGATGAAACCAACGGTCCAGACATATCAATGAGCTCCTACGGGGGGCGAGGATGTCCGCGATCGAGGAAGCATAGCAGAAACAAGCAACTGATAAACAGTACAAACAGCGTCTCAAAACACTCCCCTAGATCTCCTCAGGTACGGTAGCAACGTAAGGTCGTTGACTGCATCCTCCGTCTAAAGTTCTTGCTTGTTGGCTTGTAGAGTAGCCGCCGCCAAGACATGGAGGGCCGCGGCGTAGTCGACATTGCGCCTCGCGGAAGCGGCTGCTATCCGGGGGTGACATCGAATCACGACTGACCGCCTGGTGCTGCACCGTTGTGAAGCGGGCTTAGTAGCTGTGCCAGCCTCTTGATTTCCAAAGGATAAGGTCCCGAGCATCGCTTGAGTCCTCAGTTGCGCCAGCTTAGCCAGTGATTTGGCCTCTGCAGTTGTGTTCGTAGGGCAGTGCATGTTGGTTTTGGGGAGGTTGCCTTCCCAAGAAGAATGCTTAATTCCAACAGATCCATGGGATGGTTGAGTCCAGGCGGGGGCACCAACATCACCCGGGCGAGTGATGTCAGATACACAGACAATGAACTGTCTTTCCATATGCTGTTCGTCTGGTGTGATATGAGAAAGCTCCCTGGTGAAGACTAGAAATCTTGTTCCTTCGGGAGCGTCAGTTCGAATCTGGCCCACGTCGTCTGTTTCTGGCTGGACATGTTGACTATTTGATTTCTGGAACCAGCGCGACGGCTTGCGCGTAGTCACCGTCATGGGTGATGCTAACTTCACATAGCTGGCCTTCCATTTCGTCCAGGTTGAACACTAAGCTACGTAGATACGGCTTCAGGTAGCGGGACAGTGGAGGTATTGCCTCACGCAGGATCAAGCCTTGAGGACGACGACTCGAACCGGGCTTGCCGTTACCAAATCCAACGGGGAGTATTATGATGCGCTGCATCTGAGTAGTCTTGCCGAAGTGCTCGCATGCCTTTCTGCAAGCTTCTTTTGCAGCCCATCTATACCATGTTGCGTTAGGAAAACACTTCCCAAAGTCGAATCGCGCAGCTGGTACTTACCGGCCAGCCAAGAACTGACCCATCTTGTTGAGCTTCTCCGTCTCGGCTGCAAGCCCTGCATCTCCGAAGCGGTGCAGGAAATACTGCCGTTCCGGCCAGGTCAGAAGCTTCGAGAGAAATCGTGGCTCTTTCAGTTGACCGGAAGGATATTTGCTGAGGAGAGCTTGGACTCGGGGGATGTAGCAGGTATCAATTCCCAGACGGAGGGCGACGGGAAACGGCTGTGGGGGCATTGTGTGTGGTGTAGGAATCTTGAGGTGCGGCCTGGTGTTGAGTCCAAGCTTGGCGCGACTTGCGGCCCCGTTATGCGCCAAACATTGCTTGTTTCTTTCGCAGGCCAATGTGGATCATCTCCATCTCGCACTGAGTGGGGTCCGGTCCAAGCTTAGAGAAAAGGTGATGGAGGTGATCAAAAGGCAAAAAGAACATGCGACGTGAGTCAGGTTCGAACTGACGGGTATCAATAGTTGCTCCAGAATTGCTTGGATTGCTCCCGAACAGCTCCCAAAAAGCCAAAAATGGCCAGGAAGCTGCAAAAAAACGACGTGGGCCAGATTCGAACTGACGCTCCCGAAGGAACAAGATTTCTAGTCTTGCGCGATAACCACTCCGCCACCACGCCTTTATTAATCGCCTTGATTGATGTGAGTTCTTCTCAGTTTAACTTTTATGACCTTAGCAAATTTTCAAACGAGGCAGGCGCGACCGATAACCTGACGTCTTGGGGCAGGCGTGACCAAGAGAACCTGAGGCAGGCAGGCGCGAACCACGACACCTTCCACTTGCTACCTAAGTTCTCTATACTTGACCAAATCTTGTAAATCTCTGCACTCGCATCCAGCGACTCCGTCAAACTTCCGCCCGGACTGTGGACGCGACCTTCAACTCTCTCCCCACACCAACACCTATCGCATTGCATTCCAAAGTGCGAGCAGAGCTGGTCGATCTTCCTTTGCTGGCCCCGCGCACCTCTTTGCCCTCTTCAGCGCTCAGTCATCTCGTCATACACGAAAATCGCTGCGATGCGGCATTCGATAGCCGCGTGGTCGTCGTGCGGGGAGCATGCACTTCGCTGCACTCCGCTGCTCTCCGCTGCACCACGAGCTCTTGAGCGTCCGGATTTGCCAGCCTCGTCTGGACGATCGCACACGGAACCCCCAGCAGGCCGTATGAAACCACGCTTCGGAGTTCGAGCTGAAGCTTCGATTGCATAGCCCGAGCAGCCACTGGCCACCCCGGCCGCCCACGTTAATCCCCCATTGGCCCGTCTTACGAACTTCAACTTACAAAGCCCGGCACCAGTGAATATCTATAGCGCTGACTGCAGCCATGGGGCGGACTGACGAACGAAGTCAGCCTGCGACCACACGCGTCGGCCCGCATGGGGTCTTGGTGCCCTGCATCATCCAGATTCCAGCCCCGACCGCGCGGACCGTCGCGTGTGGCAGATGTCCGTCATGGGCCCCAGTATGGGACACTTATAGTCAGAGCGTCGCCTTACGGGGTTCCTTCTGATCGAATCTCCGGTTCGAGCTCGGGTACATCTGACTGTGTTGGTGGCTCTTATATACACATGTCACTTTCGCCGTTTCTCTCTCATCTCCACATAATCCGTTACACCCCGTTTCAAACTACTGACCGTTGAGAGGGCTGGCGTCATGACGACTCTACTCATGTCACCCCGCTTGCCTGGGGTCTCGATACTGGCAACAGAAGCAACAGGTCCTCAGTACGCAAGGTGGAGAAGGGAGGTCAAGAACGCATTCACCGCAAAGGGTACATGGCCGCATTGCGATGGTACTCGGCCCATGCCGATGCCTGAGTCGGGTCCAAACTTCTTCTCGCCGGTCACAGCAGCGAACCCACAGCCTGAACTCCTGGAAGAACGAAGAGCATGGGTGAAGAACGACCGCGATGTCAAGATGGACATCTTCCTGTCCGTCGCCGACGAGATCAAGCTAGAGGTCTTCGAGGTTGGACCCCCACTACCGCCCTCTGCGATGACCGCAAAAGAGATGATGGAGGCTTTGGATGAGCGTTTCCAGACCTTCAGATTTCGAGACTATCATCACGTCTTCTGCCACTTCCTGAACCTTCACATCGATCAATACCCCAGCTTGGAAGCTTTCAACGCCGAGTTTAGGGCTACCCTTGAAGACCTAGTGGACCACGGCTACCCTCTCGACAATATCCAGGCTTGCAGTGCCTACTTCTCGAAGCTGAGATGCACCCAGAACCCTTGGGTTGCGAAGAAGTTGCAGGACTGGGACACTCTTGCCACCCCACCACTTCTGGGAGAACTAATGAGAGAATGTCCGCCCTGGATGGTCATTCGGCCACTTTCGAAAAAGCAACTGCCTATCATATCGGCGCCTGAGTCGTATTCCGAAGACATCATGGCTCCCTTGGGTCTCAAGGAAGAGGACGGCCACTCCTCCGATTCGGAGAAGTCATTAGCAACAACAGCATCCTCCAGCCCATCAGCAACACACTCTCGCACCCCCTCCAAGGAATCACTGAAGCTTGCTCCATCGCACTCACGGAACATATCCACGCAGTCGACACTCGCCCCATCCTCTCACTCTCGCACGCTGTCAGAGAAGTCGCTCGAGATCACCGTCGGCGCAAGCGTCGAAGACCTCCGCACGCTCGCCGCATTTCCGCTGCCCACTCAGACGATACCAAAACCGCCAACTACCAGGGCAAGGCACATGAGCTCCAAGGCAGACATGTCTTTGGGCAGTCTACCCGCACCCTTCAATCGACCCCTTCCGCCTATTCCAGGAGCTACCCTCCGCTCCTCCTCCAAGTCACCAAAACCCCGGGCCGTGAAGCCAGGCACCACGGGACCGGAATCCCCACAATTCGAACAACTCCCCTCAGAGCCACTCGTAACCCTCACACCTCCAACAGAGGTACCGCCCCAACTTCCGACTCTCCCAGTCCACCCCGCGCTCCGGCTCAGCACAACACCAACACCACCTGTGGATCAATACCGCCTCTTCCCCGAAGCAAGAACACCTCCTCGCCCTTCAACCTCTCACAGCGCCACCGCCCCAGCGTTTGACCCTCAACAACCCCCAATCCGGCCTTCTTCCTCCCGCAGTACCACAACGGAATCATTTTCCACGGCTCCTTCGCTCGCCAACCGCGACGACCTCGCCCGTGCCTCTGTGCTTTCAACCACAAGCTCCATTCTCACGCTCCCACTACAAGGCGTCATGGTGCCAGAATACCGCGACACTATAATCAACGGCGGCAACTCCTCGGTCACCTACACACCAGTGGGAACGTCACCCACGCACACCCAATCTCCTCCAATTACTCAGACTCCCCCAATTGGCCTAGGTCTGCAACTAGATGGTCGAGACCCTAGAGAACGGAAATCAGGTACACACGGAAGACATGGCAGTGGCGGGAGCTACCTCAGCGCAAGCCCACCGCGTAGTTTCATGCGGCGCAGTATCAGTCCCGGCGCGGAGTGGCGGAAAGAGGAAGCTGCGAGGAGGAAGAGGGGGTGGAGTTTGAAAAATGTAATTGAGAGGCGGTGGGAGGTGAAGGAAATAATTTGATATGGAGATGTGGAGATGAGAAGATGATGGTGTTGCTTTTGTTTTGGATACCCGCACACGTTTCTCAAGAGTTTGATACGCATATACTGTTGTTTTTGAGCGGATATGATACCACTTTCTTTTACACAAGCGCATGGATGGGCGACGTTCACTTTGTGATTGCGATACCCAGTCTTTACAACAGCGGGATGATGGATCAAAGAGTACATGACGTATGCAACGCACTCGTTTCACCCAATAACAATTCCTGCAGAGCAATATATACACACGCGTGCACACCAGTCTCATCTCCGTACCGACATCATTTATCTGCACATCACGCACTTCCATCCACACCCACATGCCTCGTACCTTGAAACCTCGGAACCCACACTCCGCAGACCAACAAACGTTTCACCTGAACCCGCTCCTTGACGCCGAACAGCTGTTCACGACAAAAACGAATGCGAACATGTCCGCCCCGTACGGGCCGTACCCATGTCTTCGCCCGACAACCCCAACCCGATTTATCTTATTTTCGCCCCCAACTCAACGTTCACCCGTTGTGCTAAGCCACAACGGCAATCAGGCTGACGCCATAGGCGCCGGGGCACCTAGTAGTCAGCGAGGCGGATTGTCTCGGGGAGTAAGAATGATGAGAGGTGATAATCACCGAGGCACGAGTGTGCTAACGGTTTGGGTGCGATGTGGTTATGGGGAGTGGTTTAGGAGAACCGTGCGGCATATTCTGGAGCATCCTAAGGTTACGAGCGTCTTAACGCATACTAAATAATCCTTCTACCCTCTCTCTGACTTTTACCCCCTTTCCTGAGGTAACTTTTGAGCGTATGAAAGAACATGTTCTCAGACAAGATTGTGTAAGTAGGGCAGAAAGAGAGCAATGCTACATAGAAAGGTAAGACAGTGTTAGGGCGCCCGTAATCTGCGAAGTTCTCGTAGGCTGCCGACAGACTTCACGGGGTGCTCCCCAATAGCTCGTGAGGTGCTCCTAAACAACTCCCCTGGTCATGGGCTCGTGGGTCAGAGTTGCTAGAGAACTCGGCGGGCAGTCTAGGTTGGATGGTAAAGGGAGTCGCTGATTGGAAATGAACGCAAAAACAAATGGAAGAGTAGGAAGATTACTGATTAAGTAGAGAAGCTCTACAGCAGAGAAGCGAGTACAACGAGCATCGTACTAATACACACTCATGAGCTTCGCACGGAAACGTAGCTAATCAGTCCGCAACCCACCAGCACCATGGATTCCCTATCTTACAACTCCTTCTTCTCCTCCACATCCCCCGGCCGATGATGATTCCCCATCGGTTTTCTCCCCTCGACCGCCTTCTCCCCTCCAAAAGCCTTGAACGCATTATAAAACACCCACTCAGTGGCATGCTCGACCGGTTCATCGAAGATAAACGGTAGAAACGGGACCGCCGCAAGACCGAGCTGAATCAATTAGCCAAAGCCCCACCACGATCAAATCAGAAAAGGGAAAAAACATACCCCGATCGGGCCCCACGTCCTCAAAGTCTTATTCTTCACATCCTTCATCGCCCTTCCCGAATACCTCACGATACTATGAATTGTGAACGCAGGCAGTCCCATACTCGCAACCGCCTGGAACACCGCCCGTTGCGCCATAACAGCTCTGTAATCCTCGATCGCAGACACGCGCCCCGGGACAACAGAACCATTCCCCGTAACCGGGTTTCCAGCACCCGTCTTCAATCCCAACCCTTCACTCATCTTCTTCAACGCCTCTGCGCCTTTCTTATGCGCGTGTGCTTCATTCAACGCCGTGGTAGTCGCTGTGTTCGTCGTCGGCGTGTTTACGATCTCCTCGGTATGTAGCTCAGGATGTAATATCCGTTGGTTGCGGAGATACGCTTTATAACCCTCATACGACACATCGCCTGCGAGATACAGCCACGAGACACCGTATGCGCCGCGGACGAGCCACGGGTGTGCGACGGGACGGAAGGACTCGCCGATGTCGGAGGTGTAAGCTACGTAGCGGTGGGCGCTGAGCATGATGGTGCGGATGCGGGAGGCGTAGGCGGCATAGCGGACGTTTGAGTCTGTGGAGTCTTCTGCCCTGTCGAGTGATGAGAAGAGGGATCCTTGGATGAACAGTGAGGGATGAGTGGGAGGGTGACTTACTGTCCCTCGTACAGTACTTCCCATAGTCGCTCTTCATTGTCGAGCGTGTCTTGGAGGTACTTGGGGAGCTTCTTACGCGGTGGGAGAGAGCTGAAGTCGGCTTCTGATTCTTTCCGGTCGTGCGTGCCATTGCTGTTGTTGTTGTTGCCGTTCGCCATTATATCTGATGATGTCTAATCCCCGTGTAAGACCGGAGTCAAGGAAAACCTAATAAGTCTATACAAGAAACAAAAACCCAGACCAACAAAATGGAGCGTCGAAGTTCAACTTCCTCCTCATCCCACGTCTCACTCCACCACCTCGGAACGACGTCACAGCCTCATCTTACAGTAGCGCCACACTAAACACATCCATCAATTCGTGGCGGTGCAACCAACCTTCTTAGTCATCAAAAACTTCACTCCACAGCACCTCGGACCTCGACCATCGCGACGACCCTCCCGCATCACCCGCCTCCGCATCCATCTCCTCGACCCGCCCCTTCACCGTCCGAAACCCCCCTCCAACACCGCAATCATGGTTCAGATGTACACGATCGCCGGCCGCCAAGTCGGTTCGCACGTTGTATGTTGTTTCTCCTTTGGTCCTTAAGAGTTGGAGGGGAAGTTGGAGCTCCAATTGGACGCATAAGAGCAGCTGGAAGACGAGGAAAACGATCTCAAAGATGCATTGGGCAGAGCAAATGGATGAGGGACCGGACTGACTGGGAAATTAGCTCGCAATCGCTACCCTCACCACCACCATCGGCGGCGCCTGGCTCGCGATGCGCGGCGGTGACAAGCCCGCTGAGGCCCAGCAGGGACCTCCCATGAACGCGAAGAGCAAGGATGAGGAGAAGTTCATAAAGTACGGCATCAATCCCCACACAAGAAGAAGAGAGGAGGCGCTGACGTGGAAACAGAAACTTCGTGGATAAGGCGACGGGCGAGAAGAAGCAGTAGACCATGTTACCGAGCCAAATTCCGATACGCAAGCGAGCATGACAAGGCGAAATGAGCGATGTGAGAGCGACTGCGGGGGAAACGTGTATACTGTAGATACAGCGCAATTGTACCAACAGCCATGATCTCAAAAATCCCAAAGCTTGGAAAAAGCGATGCGTTATGGTATTTCAATCGAAGCATGACAAGAGTATCCCAGCCTCAGAAACCAGCTCCTTCCAAGGCGCCAGATCCGTTCGTAAACATTATCCAGGTATCAATCAGAAGCCGCATCCCTGTACAAATGACCGTCCGGGTCATCCATCACAAGTACAATGCAACGTGTTTGCAAGTTGTAAGACAACTTGCAGAGAGCAAAATCAAAAAGTCGAACTCACTCTATGAGCTCAATCTTCTTCGTCATCGAGTCCAGAATCTTCTCGTAGAAACGCGCGACCTGGTTTCTCGGGAACTCGATAGGCTCAGTCAAGTAATCCGGCAGCAGATCATACAATTGCGCGTCCCTCTTTTCGTCAAGCTGGGGCGTATATGCGAACTGTGCATCCTCATACGCGTCTTCGTCATTTGAGATCGAGAGCTGGAAATGCAGTGCTGGACATGTTAGCTAGAATTTCGTCTCTCAAAGTCAAGTACGTACTGCCATTGCGACCTGTCTGCAAGCAATCGTACACATCCTCTCCGTCCTCCCCTTTCTTAACCCCAACAATAACAAGATTCGTAAGGTCGCTGTAAAGGTCGATCTTTCGCTGTTTCAGCTGGGCTTCCTTGGCCGCTTCAGCTGCTCCAGGAAGGACTACGCTCGTCGGACGTGCTTTTACTGCGCTTCCAGGCACAGTCTTTGGTTCTGCGGCGGTCGCGCGGGCGGCGGCAAGCTTAGTCGTCAAGGTCTTGTTCTCTTTTTGCGTGACCTCGAGCGACTCCGAAATGGCTTGGTTTTCTGATTCGAGCTCTTCATTCTCTTGTTTGAGTTTGGCTAATTCCTTCTTCATTGCTGCCGACTCGGAAGAACGCGATTGCATTTCTGATATTTGCTGCTTGAGGGATTTGATTACGGCGTCTTGGTCTTTAATCGAAGTTAGCGACTGCTACCTCTGTGGCTGATAAGCACTTACTCTTGATCGTTTGATCTGTCTGTCTGCGCAGCTGGTCGAAGTTGGACTCTTTCTGTGATGTTGCAATCTCCTTGATGTTCTCATACTTGGTCGTCATCGCCTCCAGTTTTCGTGTCAGATCGCCTACTTTGCGCCGTAACATGGGATCTCTCTCAGTATCCGACACACTCCCTGCTCGCCGAGCTCCTGCTGATGGCTGGCGTGCGGTTCGAGACAAAGGCTGTATTGGACGGCGTGCGCTTGGGCGAGGAGGTGGTGGCATGCTCTCAGGTATCTCTTCCACTTCGATAGACTCCTCAATATCCATAGGTTCAGGCTCAGAGTCCGGTAGCGGTTGTGTCTCAGGGATGGTCATGTCGGGTTCCGGCTCTGCTTTGGGGATACGCTTCGTCCTCCCCTTCGCTGCAGGTTTCGGCACCGATGCATCTTGAGCTGCCTTGCGCCCCCTCTTTGGAGGTGGCACAATCTCAGCCACACTCTCTTCTACTTCCTGATTATTCTTCGCTCGTGCAGGCCTCCCTCTCTTCACAGGCTTGACTTCTGCCACGAGCACATCCTCTTCGTCGCTGTCGAACTCATCCGCATCATCCACCTTCTCCTCCTGTGTTTCCTCCACAACCTTGCGCCCACCTCTTGCCGTTTTCTTCTTCGTTGCTGCGACCTCCTGCTTGACATCCGCTCCCTTTCCAACACTCGCTGAACGCGCCGCCCCCTTGCTTTTCGCAGTCGTCTTCGTCACAGTCGCGGGTTTCTCGACTTTCGCGGGCCTCCCACGCGCTTTGCGCGCCGGCGCCTTGTTTTCGGAGTTCGAGTCGGGAGTGGGGAAGGTGTCGCGCGCCATTTCGTCTTCGGAATCGGAGTCGACGGTGAAGGACATGTTGGCGAGAGCCTTGCGCGGCGGCATGGCTGGCTATACAGCTTAATCGCTGAGCTCGAGTTTCAGTTGTGGCGGGTTTTGTATCGTCCTCTGGTGGTGGAAGTGGGATGTCTCCATCATTGTTTACACTGCAGTGACTAGCGCGACGGATGGACTGGGGTGAGGTGGACCGTGCGCCTTCTTCGGTCTCGTCTCGTGAAGGAGCCTCAGTCAGGTTCATCATTTTATACACCCCTTCGACTCCTCACATTGTGGTTTTCCAAGATACAAATCACTTCAATACATCCTCGTCCGCTGAGGGCATCACATTGAGCTCATCTCATCTTCACCCTGCTGCTTGTCCATTGGCGCAATATACTGTCCACATTCAACAACCCCAGAGAAAAGATTCGCCTTGCCATGAACCAAGTAACTACCCAATTCCAGTGTCTCCGTACCATATCAAATATACACCAACCCAGAGCTGAGAGGCGCCGTCCAAATATACACTCCAACGTACAAAACCCGTTCCAAACGCCACTTGAGCCGCCATAACACCTTCCCAAGATTCCCAACCATAACACCCAATAAACCATCTTCTCGAAACCCACCTACGCTCCCCTATTCCCCGTCCTCCACCTCGCGACCGTCTCCGTCATCATCGGCGCACCACTTCCCTCTTGCCTCCTTACGCTAATTCCTGCCTGTCCACTTCCCTCATCCCCCCTCACCAACTCCCCAACGACACCAACAACATAACACACCGCGGCAGCCACAATCCCTGTCTTCAACGCCCCGTATGGAGCTCTCTTCTCCCTCTCCTCTATTTCTTTCTCCATCCCCTCCTCCTTCTTCCCCCCTCCATCCTCACCCCCCAACCTCCCACCACCCAAACTCCTAACATCCAACCCCTCCACATACGCCCTCTCCCCCTCAAACCTCTCCCTCAGCGTAAGCGTCCACTTACTAGACCCCACAATCTGATTCTTCTCCAAATCCAGATAGGGTAGAAATACATACGGATGTTCCAGATACTCAAACGCCTCATTCGGGCTCTTAACGCGTTCATCCTCATCAATCTTCTGCATCGCAGTAACAACATGCACACGTTTCGACTCCCCATCCTGGATGAGATGCGTAAACAACGTGCGCTCCGGCCTCGTTCTCTTCATTGCCCTCTCCTCAGACGCCGCCGGAACTGGCAGACTTTGGCGAGAGAACTCGTCCTGGAGTTCACAGGCGGTGATAGTGTGTACGGCTCGCTGACCAGCGGCGAGTTTGCGTAGGACAAGCGATTTCTGGGTGACGTCAATGATCTCGAAGTCTGGGGTGAGGTGGGGCAGGAATTTGTAGGCGCGGTCGGTGAGGGTGGTAATGGCTTGGTGGAGGGGAATGGCTTGTTGAGTGGGGTCGAAGGGGGAGGAGAAGGTTGTAGTGTGGATGCTGTCGGAGGACCAGCCGCTGTAACTGAGGTGTTTGTATGTTGTTGTTTGCGGGTTTGGGGAGGAGGGAGAGGAGGGTGGGAATGTCGGGGTCGAGTCTTTCGTTTCTTCTGGGAGGACCGGCGGTAGGATCTCCACTGCAGAGCTCTGTTTCTCGCTCTCTTTCGCCTCTTTCTTCGGTCCTTCTGCCTCACCACACTTCTTTTCTGCGTCCTTCACCTGCGCCATAACGCTGTTCCTCAACTCACTCGCTCCTGGCACCCTAGGCTCTTTCATCCTATCACGCAGATTTGTCTGCTGCTTCTGATCCTCTCTCGGTTCACTCACTCCTTGCACCTCAGACTCTCTCTTCTCAGTACCTGTCTCTTTCAGCTCTTTCTGCTTCAACAAGCGATCGAGGCTAGATTCCAACTTCGCAGCCTGCTTTTCCACTGCTTGTGAAACTACTTGTTCTTGTTCCATCCGTGCAATCTCCCCTCTTACCTTTATCTTTCTCCTTCCCATAGATGCTCGGATAGATTCTGCGGTGAGAGAGTCCAGGTCATGATCGGATTTTGGTCCGGCGCGTGGTTTGCCTTGTTTCGGGCCTGATGGACGAAGTGTGGGTTCGCTGGGTTCTGGTGTACAGTGTGTACTGTCGTTTGGACGTTGCTCTGTTTTTGCTTGTTCCCGGACATTCTGCTTGGACATTTTGCTGTCGTCCGTCGCCTTTGTCATGTCACCCGTCCGATCTAGCGCATCCGGTACCTCCTGAGTACTCTTCGTCTCACGCTCCGCAGAGGATCCTGTTCCCTTACTCTCTCTCTTCCCAAACCCATTCCCCCTCAACCCCTCCCTGTCCCCCCACAACCCTTCCTCCCTAACAACCTCCTCCGGAACAACCCACCACCGATCCGGCCTCCCCTTCTTCTCCAGCCAGCTAGGCGACAGTCCCATATCAGCCCTCTCACCCTCCAAATAACCCCTCGCCCTCTCCACCAACCCCTCCATAAAAGCCTTATACTCATCAAACAACCTCATGCCCGTCTCATATGGCAGATACCCCAGATATGCCGTCGGTTTCTCATGCCCAGGTCTAACCCTCATTTTATAAACCTGTACCTCCAACGGATGACTCCGCATCCAATCCAACAGTTGCTCGAAGCCCGGACGCCACAGATTCCGATCAGATTGCAAATATAGCGGTATTGCAGTATGTCGTGGTGGGCGGACGGAACGGAGAGGGTCGTTCTCCAATTCGCGTAACTCGGCGAGCCGGGTTTGGGCATCTCGGAGTGTGACGCGGCCCGTTTCTTCAGCGAGGTCGAAGTCGGCGTAGGCTTGCCAGTCGGCGGTGTTGAGAGAGCCCAGGTAGGAGTCGTTGCATGTGCGGTTTTGGGAGGATGGTTGGGGGTCGAGATGGCCGGGGCCGAGGGGGCCGGGGGTGTCGAAGAGGGGGTGGGATTTGAGGGATTTGAGGAATTTGCGGATGGGACGTTCTCTTTGAGGGGGCGGGTCTGTTTGCGAGGCTGTGCCGTTGTTCGGGTCTGATTTTCTGCTGTTGCTGGATTGGGCCGATGTGCGTTCCATTGGTCGACGTGAATCCGAAGGTGACTGAACACCACCTTCACTCTCTACTGTCGAGAAGCTTCTTCCCCCCTCCTGTCCCTTCGCACCCACACTCTCAGGGCGCTCATACCCCTTAATCTTCCCAAACTCCTTCTCAAACTCCTCCTGACTGAACCTCCACCAACCTTTCTTACCCCCATATCCAAACGTCATCCACTTCAACAACTCAACCGTATCATCCTTCAACTTCCACCCATCCTCCGTCTTCGCCTCATAGAGCGGTCTATACGGATTCTCTTTATTTGAGGGGTGGCGGTAGCGTTGGTCGTGTGACCTTTGAGCCCAGTTAACGACTTCCTCTCCGGTGCTGTCTGATGTGTCTGTTTTCTTTTGCTCGTTGCCTTCGTCGCGTAGGCCCCGAAGCCACGAAGATGGCACCGGTTGGCATATAGGATGGTTTTTGTATCCACCGACTCGGTATCGATGGATCCCTCGACCGTATGCGGCTACCGTGATGCATCTTGTCCATTTGGAGCTGCGGCGGAGGATGGGGCGGGAAGATGTGTTGGTGAGGAGTGTTGATAGCATAGTGGTTGGTTCGGAAAGAGTGAGCTCGTGCGATTGCGATAAGCTTTATTTCGACCTGATGTCGCGCGCCGCAGAGTACCTGGTCGTGTAGTCCTTTCACATAGTCGTTCTAAGGCCTCCTGGAAATCGAGGATGGCGATGGTGTAGTAGCTTAGTTGCCTTCACAGCGTCGATGCGGCGCCTCCGAACTCGATCTCTACCCCAGGGTATGCTCCAGACTCTTGAAGTTACGGAGAAGCAGTGATTCTGTGCATGAAAGAAGATTGAGGAGGCTTCGGAAGTTCATGGGAGCTGACGAGATGTAGCTATCATAGGCGTATGGTCGCCACATGCGCTTGTCCTGTTTCGGTAAGTGGGTGTAAGCTACCCCGCGCGGAGTGGGGATGGTACTCGATGATCTCCCGAATGCTGGACAGGGGTATGGTGATGCACTGAGGAGTTGGGACGAGGAGAAGAAGAGATGGGATGTGTTGGGGAACGATGAGGACGTTATTGGGGTGATTGTGACAGATGTAAGTAGGGTAGCTAAGTTAGTTTTGTATGGGCAACGAAGGCAACGAAGGCAAGGAAGCAACCACCCACAATTAGCCAATAGAAGCAAGATTCTCAAGTAACTTTCATGGAGAAAGTACCATAGTTCAGCATATATCGCTTTGAACGGGGTATCACAATTCACTGCTCCTTCAACTCCGGCTCGCCCACCCCCCTCAACAAAACCACCATCTCACCCGTCCTACAACACTCTCCCACGCGTTCCGAAAACCCCAACAACCTCCCCTTCTCCACATGAAACACCCTCAATCTCTCCTCCTCGCCTCCACCCCGATTATTCACATTCTCGACCTGCAGCGCCTTGGCCGCAACATCCAACATCCTGCCCACAGTCCACTCTTTATTATAGAAGAACTTCCCACTCGGATACTTCGCCTTCGTCGTATCCGCCGACGCCTCAACATACAAATACACGCGTTTCTCCACCGGAATCGACGCCTCGCCTTTCGCGGTGCGTTTGAGCGTGTTGAGTTCGTTTTGCGCGGCCGACGCGGCGGATGTGGTTCGTTTGGAGAGGGAGGAGAAGAGGCCACCGGAGCGCGAGGAACTGGATCTCTTTTTTGCGTCTTCGGCCCGCTTGTTCGCGGACCATTCTTTCAGCTTTGCTAATGCGGAGAGTCCGCGGTCTCGTTGTGCGTTGAGCATGCTCGGTCGCGCACCCAGCGGTTTGAGGTTCTTGCAGTCGTGGTCTTCTTGCATGCGGTGCTTGAGACAGTAGCTGCGGTTGCATGTTGTGCAGTGGTTTGCGGGCATGCGGGAGGTGTTGATGAGGGTTTTGCAGGATAGCTCGGCGCATTGTTGGTCGTGCGTATAGAGGGAGGGTTTCGGGAGAGTTGTAGAGGGAGAGTTGTTCAGAGCGGCGCGGCGACGTGACCAGGCGCCTTCTTGTGGGCATTTGTGGGCGGTTTCGGTGCGGTGGTCGAGACAGAAGGTGCTGGTAGGTGTTAGATGAGGGTAGAGAGCGCAGAAAGAAGGGGAAGACTTGCCCTTCGCAGCTTTGGCATTTGAAAGGGAGGAAGTCTAGGACGTGGCAGTATTCCATCTGGCAGTGGGCGCCGATGGCTTCTACGTCGCCCTTCATCTCGGTGTAGCTGTGATTCGGGTCGGCCATGGTGGATTTACAAACGAGAGTGTTATAGGAGAAACAACAAGAAACGAGGTGTCAGTTGTGCAAGTGAGTGTGGTGGCGGGTGCTAGAAGATGCGATGTGGAATTGTAAGCTGGTGTACAAGCTTGGAGGCTGCACTCAAGGCTACCGTCACCGAAGTCGCCGAGACGGCAACTAAAGCCGAGTCGCTTTTCGCCACCCGAGTGTCTGCTCATAGGAATGAACCCTTCCAGGGTTACTAGACAACAACGTCTGTAGAAAATTATGTCCCCCAAAAAACCGAGAGACTATAAGGAAAGGAATCGTAGCACTCATCGAGGAGCTGAAATGATTTCTTAATGATGTTCATTACACCCCCCATTTGAGGCCTGAACCTCCCTTATACAAACGCTACAAAGCGGGACGCTCATGCTATCCTGGTATAATACTATCGTCTCATCATCGAACGCAATCCAAACGCCCTTTCATCAAAGCCCAATCAAGAATTCTTTTCCATCATTCCACCACCAATTCCCACTCCTTCATCCACTTTCCTCCCCCCTCTTCCGCACCTAGCGTCCAAAACTGCTCCCACTCCAGCTACTCGGCGCCCAACTACTGACCTTACTTCCAATCGAGCTCCCACTCCACCAGCTCCCTCCTCCGGCGCCCCAACCGCCCTTCCAGCTTTTCCGTCCGCCACCAAGGCCCGTCCTATAGCCACTGCTCGCCGTCTCTCTCTTCTCGCCCCATTTGGCGTGCGCTTCCATAGCGCTGTGGAGAACGTTGATGATGAGGAAGCTGGTACTGCCGATGGCTCTGAAGAAAGCCAAGCCAGCAACCGCCCAAAGGATGAACTTGAGATAGAAGTTGTCTGCGACCTTGCTTCCCGAATACGCTTCCGACACCGCCATGGCGAGGATCGCGTTGCTGATAAGCCACACGACGACCATGTAGGTACGGACGGCACGGTAGTAGTCTTCCTGTGCTTGGGATTCGCTGATCGGCGGACTAGGGACTTCGATTCTGTCCCTGAGATTGCGCAGCGCTTCGTCGTATCCGGAGTCGATATCCAGTTGCTCAGACGGCATTTCAAGTTCGACAACGTTGCCGGATTTGGCCTTCGCGTCACCGAGATCCGTTTTCGCGATATTGTCACCCTTGGTACCCCACGTAATGTCGTGCGTGTTGCAGAAGGCATACACCTGGAGTGTGCAGATGTACGATGGTAAGAGAGCGAAATATTGGAGAGAAGAGGTGAACATGTGCCAGGGATCCAGATACATGAATGACATGAGAAAGTAGAGACCGATAGTTGTTGCGGTGGAGATGATAAGGTTTGTGAATACGTTGTTCCCAAGCGTCTTCTCAGACTTGGGGTCTTTGAGTTGTTTGACGACAATGTAGATGGACGCGAAGGTTGTGTAGGCCATGATGACACAGTAGGTGATCATACTGGAGAGGAACATCTTCTTTGCGCCTTGGGGTCTGTTGCCCATGCTGAGGATGAACTGCATGCAGATGAGAAGTACGCAGGTGTAGCGGAGTATGTAGAAGATGTATTTTCCGATGTTGTGGCCAAAGGGGTCGAGTTTGGGGTCCGCTAACGAGCCAGCGATGAAGAAGAAGGTGAGGTAGAAGTTGGCGAGCGAGAAAAAGGTGAACATAAGCGAGACAAATTGGTAGATGAACTCGATGTGGAGGAGCGTCTTCCGCCATATGGTGTGGTCGGTGGTCCAGATCTGCTTGAAGTGCAGCAGGGAGTAGACAGCGGCAAAGAAGGCACCGTTCAGCCATCGACGACGCTGCGAGATAAACTCTGGAACGGCATCTACAACGGTCAGTTATGTCCATGACAGCAGAAAAGTGCCACCTACCTGGTACATCGGTTTCTCCCGTTGCAGCCTTAACATACTTCAGGACCCATGCCTCGCTGCGCTTCGCGACGAGCTCCCAGCAGAGAATGCGATCCTCAGCCAAGTACATATTGGCCGTGAACACATCTGCATCAATTCCATGCAGGGTTTCGCCCTTGAAGTACTGGCTGAGAGGACCATGACCTGTGTGGTCATTCTGCAGCGCATGGTAGCGGTAAGCTGAGAGAGCGCCGGGAAGCACAGTGATATATCCAAACACCGATTCCAGAGGTTTATCCAGAATGTTCGACATCTTGTATTCAAAATTTTGAGATGCGACAAGAGGATTGAGCAGGCCGAGCCACGCTTTTCCCTTGCCGGCTTTAATTTCGCCTGCTGCACCCGCGACGGACGAGTCGGTGTCGAACGCCTTCCAGAGGTGATAGAGCGCCTTCGGCCCAGGCTTTGTTCCGACATCGAGGAGGATGCAGACATTCGGGTTCAAAGCGCGGCCAAAGGCGTTAAAGAACCAACGATGTGAGTTCAGCTTCTTCTGATTGCGCTCCTTTAGACAGAAGATCATCTGACAAGGGACGATTCCCTTCTCCGCTCCTTTGAACTTGAGATCAGAGTCCAAAGACACCTGCGTGGTATACTCGTACACGTGCGCCGTGACCTCCCGCTGATTGACGTGGTTTTTTGCAATACCATCTTGATAACATCCCATAGCCGCCAGAGCGTCGAGGGTACGCGGGTGCACTTTCTGTCGGCCATCACTGATGACGCACACGACGATTTTCTTCCACCCATCTTTACCCCATGTTCTTGATCGCGCGCGAGAGCAGAAATGGGTGATGTTTTGCATGACGCCGTGCATGGTTCGTGTAAAGTCAATTTCGTTCTCGTTATACATGGTGATACAGATAAACAGCTCGGTTTCGCGGGGCTGCCCCAGGTTCTGGCGGAGTTTGTAGCCTCGACTAACGAAGTCATCGGGGTCGCATGTCACAGCCGTATACCGCATGTGCGTAAACTCGATAGCGTCTCGGGAGGGCAGGAAGCTGTACAAGATGGTCGGGATCTTGCATTCGAGAATCAGCTCACCGTTGATGAGTCGGACCTCCTTTTTTGACATGACGGCGTGTCGCGCCCCGCGTCGTGCCTGAGCACCATTGGGGGCCGGCCCGTAATGTGATTGCTTCTCGTCTGCGAGAGTGTCTTCTTCTGTGACAGTCTCATCAGACATGAAGGACTCGCGTTGGTACATATCTGGCCTGAGAGCATGATGGTCCGAGAAAACATCGTCATCGTCAATCGGCACAGTAGAGAGGTCCACTGTGTCATCCGAGTCTCGCGAGACGGGCCTGCCGCCGGCGAACAACGGAGCTGGTGGTAGCGGCCGTTTGGGGCTTCCAGGTCGCGGGCTGCCGTTGAGGTCTTCTGGCTCGTACGGCACAGATGAAGCTGGAGGTCTCACATAATCTGCCGATGACCGCAGAGGCGAGTATGGTCGGGCAGCAGTTGGCCTGTCTGGAGAGTTCGGCCGGCGGTACGGCACATATCGAGGTGACCCTTCTGTAGGAGGCGGAATCCTGGGCGCTGTGTCAAGCACCGACGGGGCTCTTGACGGAGTTGCAGACAGCACAGAGGGTTGATATGAAGGTGAAGGCGGTCTATGTGTTTCGTAGAACGGTAAGCCTGGGTCCGGCACTTTTGACGACTTGATAGGAGATAAGCGCGTCGCCAACCTTTCTGTCACCGTCTGCTTCTTTGGCGACCGAGGAGCAGACGCATCCACCGTGGGCTTCAGAGCGTTGCGCGCTTCCCGCAACAGATCAACAATGGCGGCTTCGGCAGCTTGCTGTTGTCCTCTCTCGGGGGCGGTTCGCTTGTCGCCCAGGGTCGCGGCTGTGCTCTCCTCGACCGACAGAAGAGACGTCACATCTGACGGCGGCTTCTTTCTGCAACGACACGACAGTGAGGATGGATGTTGAGAGGGAACGCAAGAGAGGAAAGCAGATACACATACGGAACATAGCTCTGAGAGTCGTCTGCGTGGGTCAACAGTCTCATAGTCGGTCCTCCCTGCAAGTGGGTCGGACTCCCATCGTCATCGTCGGCCGTAGAGTAGGGCGGTGGGCCGCCGTATGATTGCGCGTGGCGGGACGGTGTGGAGGGGCGGCGATGCATTGCACCCGAGGGACGGCGCCGCTTGTCCGAGCGAGTGGATCAGCTACAAAGAGCAGAGCGAAAGAATGCGATGCAACAATGGATCGTTTATCAATGGCTTCAACGGCAGTCTGAAGGTGTTGGTACGCGTAAGTGCTGACGACAGCATTGTTTGTTTTGGTGCCCAGCCACAAGACCGTTGCACAGCCAACTACCGACGCTAAGCCACGGTCGGTTAGATGGGGGTGAATCACCCGAAGCCACATGTGCAGTCAGGAATAGACACCCAATTGCATTTAGACGAAATAAGCCCTCGTACAGACGGGAGTTGTTAGGAGAGCTATTTAGAAGCACCCTAAAAGACTGTTTGTGCCGCTTATTTCACCTTCACAGATCACGACATCCTGACCCTAGGTATCTTGCTTTTCTACGCATCACTCTATTCAACTCTCTCTTTCGCTCTCTCGTACTAGAGCATAGCTTTATTAAGCTTAGCAGTTACGTTCACCAAAGATGTAGAATAAGTAAGAGGGCAGAAGGATTGCCCGACATGCTTTAAAAGGATCTCGTAATCGTAAGGTGCTCTAGACTACATTGTAGGGTGCTCCTGAACGACTCCCTATACAAACACGCCCTTGAAGTACTCCTCAACGCCCTCAAACCCCTTCTCGTCAACGCTGCCCACAAACCCAATATACTGATCCGGTCGTGTAACCACCACACAGCCCGTCTCCCGATCCACACCATACCCTTTGTACGCCTCCCCATGACCCTCATGATAGCTCTCGTCGTCAACAAACACACTGTCATAATCCCATCCAGTCTTCTCGTCGAAAGGATGTAAGACGTCCGGAAAGTCACGCAGCAATTCTGTCTCCGTGCGCTTTGCCGAATGCAGTGTGAGAACAGCAATGTTGTGATGGAGATGGGACTTGAGGAACGCTGAGCTTGAGAGCAGCTCACAGAAGGCCTCTAACTTGCTCTTTTGCGCTGGAGCGAGGACGTTTCCTGCGAGCACAATGAGTCGAAAGCGCCCGTCGCTTTTGAGCCGGGTCTGGAAGTGCCATGATCGAGCGTCTGTCTGGTTAAGCACCTTAAACGAGGGATAGCGCATCCCCAGTTTAATGTTGGTCGCGAGATCCGGCCTTGCGAAATCTTTGGCTCTTCCCATGTATAGCTCAGTGCCGTCACCTTGTTCAGCAGCGTCTCCCTCCTTGGCAACCAACATGCTCGCGCCATAGTCCACCGAAAGGCCAGTTGCGAAGAGGTTGCCCTTGACGAATGTCTGCTTGAACTCGGCCATGCTGACACCTGTCTCATCCATGATGTCTTTTCGCGGTCTGCCAGAAAACAAGCGAGAGAACTTGTGGTCAAAGTTGATAAGGTCCTGCGCCACACGTCTGCGTTCTGATTGATACGTCTGCAGTATTTGCGGCTTTGCCAATCCCTTGACCACCAGTGCCAGTTTCCAGCCCAGGTTGTAGGCATCCTGCATGCTGACATTCATTCCTTGCCCGGCCTTAGGAGAGTGCGTGTGTACTGCGTCTCCTGCAAGGAAGACTCTGTTTCTGTAGTCGAAGCTCCGGCCCACTCGTTGTCCGATCTGATAGGCTGTCCACCAATCGCAATACTCGTACGTCAGCTTGTAAGGGGCAATGATCTTTTGTGCGGCTTTGATGATGATCTCAGGCGTGATCTTGCTTCGGTCAGCCCGCCCAGATGCATCGGGTTTGACTTCGGTTAGCTGGATATAAAGCCGCACGAGTTTGTTCTCGCGTGGTATCACCATAAGAGATCCAGCAGACGCACTGTGGACTGCGCAACGCACTCGTATGTCGGGGAAATCGGTAATCGGGATTACGTCTGAGACTGGTCAGTGTTGCACAGTCCTTCCATACCTGGACGTACCTAGCACTCCCCATATGTAGTCTGTAGGCTCGCCCTCCAGTTGGAAGCCAAGCTGTTTTCGGGTCCAGCTGTGTGCTCCATCACAACCTACTACATACTTTGCGTTGACGATCTCTACGTTGCCCTCCTTACTCTGGCCCTTGCGTATGAGCTCATCCGTATCATCTTCCGTAAGGTTGCTACGGAAAAGGCCATCCGACGTTGTGCTTCCCTGCGCTTGTGCAGGAGTCGCTTCTTCTTCGGACAAGTGCCTCAGCTTTAAGGTGATTGGAAAGTTATCTTGTGAGTGATCATCAAGACGATCCTCAGTGAAGGACATTGATTCGGGGAGCGTTGCACGCTCCACGTTGATGGCGTTCTTGGAGTGCTTTTTGATATGGTCCAGGAAGAAGCGTTCCACACGGCCTTGATGCAGAACAATTTCCGTGAAGCGTGATAGCCCTGGTAGAACATCTGGTAAGCGGTCTGATCGTCTCAGTCTACCGTCAGGGCCTGGATTCTGTCTTCCATGAGCGACCAATATATGCAAAGAAGAATTGGCTGACTGACCCACATGCAAACCTATAGAAAGAATCAGTAATTATACCGGAATGAGTATCCGTCAAACACTACCTCAAGCATATGATTAGCCTCCTTCAACGCTCGGTCAGCGAACCCGAAACTGTCCAAGATCTCCAGACTTCTCAATTGTAACCCATCCGCCTGGCCTGCGAATATCTTCGTACTTCGCTTGTCGACGATCCGAGCGTTGATCCCACATCTTGCCATCCAAGTCGCCATCATCAGCCTGGGATGTTAGCGAGCGTTTGGTAAGTGAAGCGTACTTCCTACCCAGCCGGACCAGCGCCTATGATCAGTCTCGAAAGAGTCAGCAAGTTGATAAACGATTGCGTATGGGACTAACACATCACAGCTGGACTCTGGAAGTTGGGTGTCCATTGTGTCCAATAGAGCCCGTTTACACAGTTGATGTTGACAGGGTCCAGTCGAATGAGTTGGCGATCAGACGGGAAGGTCGGGATGGGTCGTAGCGCAATTATATTGCTGACAATATCAACTCCGGAGGATTTATAAAGAACAGTATCTAGGTGGCCATCTGTAAGGTGGACGAGCTCGATACTATATAGAGCTGGGGAGGTTGCTACCCCACAGTTTGCCAAGCCCCGATGCCTACATAACCCAGTTAGTGACGGACTGCGTCCGATGCGGGAGTAGCTTGATCGCGTTTCACATCGATGGAATCAAAGAATCCGGGTATGAGCGACCTCGGGAGTAAGTTCGGCTGACTTAACTTTAGAGTATGAACCCCCGACAGCCCCACTACCTCAACGCAAAGGTCCTAGTCATGATCAACTTTGAGGGCTGGCTGGCCATACATGCAGGCGAAGACACATAGAGAGCTGAAAAGAATGGACGAGTCGAAGAATAAATGCCACTGACTATGGCCGAAAAAAAGGCCGTCTGGTGTATTCTGAGCATGATCACTCGTTGCCTGTGTTCGTAAGCGCTCATGCAAACAGGTCGCGGTCAAACTGCATCGAGTCTTAGCACTCCCCCACCTCCTTAACAATCCAATTCTCCCAGAACCTCAGCCCATCCAAACCCTGCTCCCGACACAAGGCCCCATTCTCTTCCGCCATCTCCAACTCCTCCGTCGCAACACCTACACTCCAACCGAAGCGTTCAGCGGTCTCTTGCGCCGTGACGCCCCGCCCATACAGGCGCCAATCCCAAGACACCTCCGTAGCAGGCGGCTCGCTGTGTAGATCCTTCAGCCATGCTAGGAGAGTCGCAATGGTTTTGTCGTCGGTGCGGTCTCGGCCCTGAACGACTAGCAGGCCACTCTTGAACTGCCTGAGGCGAACAGGCAGTTTCAGCTCATCCCACTTGCGCGCTGCTTTCTCGAAATCGGTGGGACTGACAAGCTCAACACCACCTCGAGCGCGATTAAACACGGCCCAGAGATCGACGAGCGTCATGATGCCGCCTTCGGTTTTCAGGATGCCGCGCGTGTCGTCCGTCAACCATTCGGCGAGATTGCGAGACAGCTCAGAGAGGTACAGGGATTCGGATTTGGAGCCCAGCATGTCTTTAGTTGTTACGAGGCTCAAGGCAGAGGCAGCGGCGTTGGCTTCGGGGTTCCCACTCGTGCCGATGTTGGCTTGGGAGGCGAACTGTTCGGCGAGTGCGATGACTTCTTTTGCGGATGTCATGAGCGCGTCCAGGTCTTCAAAAGCGGTGCCGATGACGGCTTCATTGTTTCTCCTTTGCTCCAGGCCTCTCTTTTCAAGCCCTGCCACGCCCACGACTTTCTGGCGCTCGGGCGTTTGAGTGCTGCAGTCGTCAGGCTGACCACTTCCGGACGCCGGTCGCGGCTTGGGGATGGGTGGGGCGCTCTGTAGAAGCCATTTTCGCTGCACGAGTGCGTTCTTGAGGCGTTCGTAGAAGATCTTCTCTCCACCACCGCGGAACGACAGCTTGATACAGTCGACTATGTCCTTGCCCACAGGCGAGGAATTCAAGAATGGACCTGGCGACTCCGTTCGAGTGATATCTTTTGCCAACTCCAATCGCTTATCTGCCACCGATGCGAGCGACGCTCCGCACATCTCACATACAGCAAGCGAGGGGTGATTTCGAAAAGTGCATCGTGGGCAAGATATGGAACCACCAGGACTCTCGACTGGTACAGAAGAAGGGCCTCCCGCAGTTTGTCGGTTTGTCATGGCGGCTATCGCGGCTTTGACAACGTGGACCATGGGCGGCTTGATGCCGCAAGCTAGGCATGGCGGGAGCGGGGTTCGCGCATTGGCAATGGCGGGGTCGAAGTTGGAGGGTATGGGGTTCGAGAAGGAGCAGATGGGACACACCCAGGTGGCCGTGGATGGTAAGCTTGCAGCTGGTGTAGATGGTCCACTGGGGGGTGCAGACGATAATTGCGAGCTACCGGCGATGGGAGTAGCATGCGAGAGTCGTTTTGATGGCTTGGGATACAGCGTGATTTTAGGTGAGGACTTGAGGAAGCCTGCCTGTCCCCATATCAGCGCCGCAACATGGCGTTCAAGAAGTCGTTCCGCACATAGAAGTCTGGGCGCTCAACATCCTTTAGCTGCACAGCAACTGAGCAGGACCGCGGCTCCTGGTGGTCGACATAGCACACGCGATGCGAGGTCAAGTAGGCCTGCCCGTTCTGATACTTGGGAAGCTTGAACTTTCTACAAACATGGTCAGTGACAAGATAAAGTGCGGAGGAGGGGCCACATTGGCAGCATACCCCTCATACAAGCCGACGGCGTCCTGGACGAAGAGCAGCGTCTCGTCAGGCAGGAGAGACGGACGCAGAGCAGTCGTGAGGTCGAGCGGATGCAGCAACATTCAGACCATGGGAGCAGAGGTGATTTGGGAGCAGAGAGCAGTATGCCATGTTGGACTCCAGGCATGTGCCAGGAACCCACATTCACTGTTGGCCGAGCTGCCGTCATGGCATGCCCAGACGGGCTAGCGGCTCGCTAAATCCTAGCGCCTTGGCACGGTGACACACCAGCCCGACCGGTGATCCTCTCCGCCTCCCCATCTCTCATCTCCTCTCCTCACCACATTCACCACGCCTCACTGTTCTTCACTCTCATCACGCCCCACAACACGATAACTGCAGACTTCCCACACGCGTCTGCTCCCATGTCTCTGCCATACACCATGGCGTGGCAACCCGCCGCGCCCGCGCAACACATACCCGCTTACAGCGCAGTCCCCGCTCGCACCACTCTCGAGAGGCCTCCTCTCGGGAGCTATGCTGCTGCACTCTCACGTCCTTCTCCCACCGATCCCTCTCAAAACCCTCCTCCCACAGCGGCCGCGCCACGCAAGGTTTCCTGGTCCGACTCCGTCAAGTCGTATGTCAGGCGAGCCTTCGACCCCGACAACGCCATGCCCGACATATCCGCGGCCGATATGAAGATCAAGCTCAAGGAGATTATTTCGTATCACGCCGAGCGCAATCTGCAGGACGAGGTTGACTGGGCCACTCATCCGCTGCCTCAGCAAATAATCGCGGGCGAGCGCGAAGCAGCCGCAAGAGCCGCACTCGCAGCACAGCCGAATAGTCCGGCTCCAGCGTACGGTAAAAGCATAGGCCCTACCTTCTCTCCGGGGTCCAAGCGCAAGTCTCTGGACGCGGACGAGTTGCAAGCCGCCGCGTCCGTCCCCCCTTGGAGGAAAGCTAATCTAGAATCACGCGTCACCTTTGGCGACGGCCAGAATAAACGTCAGAAGAAGAGTGACTTTACGAAGGAGACAATCAGTAAGTTGAACCAGCTTGATCTGGAGAAGCGCAAGCAGCGCTTCCAGGCGAACCAAAACGACACCACACCTCCTTGGCGATCGGACCGCGATTCGGACTCGGAGATGTCGACAGCCCCAGTAGTAGGCACCAATCAGTCCCTCGAAAAGAGCTATTTCCGCCTCACCTCACAACCCAAGCCCGAGACAGTTCGCCCTCTCCATGTGCTTGAGAAGACCCTGGACCTCCTCCGGAAGAAGTGGCGACAAGAGAAGAACTACAACTACATCTGCAATCAGTTCAAGTCACTGCGTCAGGATCTTACTGTTCAACATATCAAGAACGCATTCACGGTGCGTGTTTACGAGAACCATGCCCGCATAGCTCTGGAGAAGGGGGACCTGGGTGAGTATAACCAATGCCAAACGCAGCTCAAGGCCCTGTACGGGTTGGGTCTTGGTGGGCATCCCGGAGAGTTTTTGGCTTACCGTATCCTTTACTTTGTCTACACGTGCAACAAGACCGACATGAATGACGTCCTGGCCGAATTGACCCCCACAGACAAAGCCCTTCCCGAGGTGAAGCATGCGCTCGAAGTGCGCTCCTCCCTCGCCTTGGGCAACTACCATAAATTCTTCAGGCTTTACCTCGATGCGCCTAACATGGGCGGCTACCTCATGGACATGTTCGTCGAGCGTGAGCGTCTCAACGCTCTCTCTAACATCAGCAAAGCGTACGTTGGTCTTTCCCACGATGGTGTTCAAGCTAACAAGTTGCAGGTATCACCATGTTTTTGTCCGGTTTTTGACTAACGAACTCGGTTTCGAGAACGATGAAGAGTGCCTGCAGTTTCTCCGTGATCACGGCGCGCAACACCTTATAGAGGAGAAAGAGACGGACAACGGTCCTAAGATGCGGGTGCGGGTCAAAGAGGCCATGGCCCTGTTCGACCAACTTCGGGCCGCCGCGTTCAGCAAAGTAGACCTCAAAGGTCAGATATGACGAGCCAGCCCTCATGACGGCACGCATTTCCCTTCTGTGTCAAGTTTTCTCCCCCGATCTATCCTTTGCCCTACGCATCCGGAGCACAATTTGTTTGCCCTGTCGTCGTTCCGATTTCGAAAAGTATCTCTTCGTCATGTTATCCATTTCTCCACATCCCGGTCGGAAGAGAGCAAATCCGTTTAGGCGGTGATGCGGGGAAACGTTTGGCCTAGTCCCCGGACATTGGACGTCTCGAGACGGGTCTCCGGGGGCCATCTATGCGTCCCCGGTCGAGGCTACATCCGGATCCGCCGTGCTAGGACTCCTCGGACTACCGAGATAGTCGCATGACCGTCAGTTCGGATCTGTTGACTCTGGAGGTCTTCACCATGTCTTGTACTAAGCTGAGCGGCTTTGGTTGTCGTGCGTTCCGACGCACATAGGCGCGGGTGTCTTGACTGGCGCATGCAGCATTTCGATACCCCTCGGTATGGTACGGTTTTTGGGTTCTCGATATTGGCGATGTCGTTGCACAGGCGCTGTGTCGAGCCAATGAGGGTGCTTCGTTGGCGTCTGGTGTTCTGATTGGATGGCAATCAATTCGGTGCTAGGGTTGTAGAGGGCGCTTCTAGGCTTTAATCGGTGTTTACAGGTAGCATTCCTTCGTAGAAATTCAAGCCCGATTTTTTGAGCAGCACGATTAGCTGGGGAATTGTTGATCGGCACCACATAAGATAATAAATGACACCACATAACCACTATCCCTCCAATGAACGCGCGAGTTAGCGCCTACTCCTGCGCTGCCCTACACACATAGCGAAAACACCGCCTAAATTGTCGAGTATCTCATCGCAACGAAGGCCTTTTTTTCGTAGTTTTCAGGTTAGGGTTCGTAGGGTTAGGGTTAGCTAAGGTTAGGGTCTAGAGAACATCCTTAAAATATTGTTTGGGTGTCTAGTACGCGAAGTTATGTGGTGTCAATTATTATCTTATGTGGTGCCGATTAACAATGCCCGTTAGCTGGATGCAGCGCGGATGGTTAGGCGCCAGGCATAATGGAGGCCTTTAGGGCGGTCGGCTGTATGCTATCGCTGGCGTCATAGGGTGTCCTCTGCAAGCCTCACAGGCTGACGAGAGCCCTGATATAGAGGGTCTCGTGGTGAATGTTCTAGCGGGGCGAGACAAAGAGGACAGACTCGCTCATACAAAGAGTCGTGGTGTTTGGTCTCGCCCCGCCACCGACTACCGCCCGGCCGCTAAGCCTCGCCTTCTGTCAATCCACCCCTCTTGTATCTCCATCATCCCTCCCGTAGTTCACCCAATTCACACCTCCGTCTCCCTGTCATCGGCCGCAGAGTGAGACTCGCCCACGGACACGGCCATTAATTTCACAACGGTCCAAGCGCGCATCCACCACGCCATCCGCGTCCTCCACGCCAATCTGCCGGTTTTGATCCTGGCCCGCCGCAAGCACGCTCACGTCTATCGCTCACTCACTCCCATCTTCGCCTGCGCGCTGCTGCTCGCACATTCGCCGCCTCGCCAACTGTCCTCGACTGCTGCCTGTGCGACTGTCCTCCAACTATTCTGACCTCGAGCCCCCGAGCCCGCCGCGACCGCGCCTACATCGACATCGCAATCACAATCGCGGGAGCTCCCCCCACTCGGGATCCCGACCGCCCAAAATGAAGGTACGCGACGGCCTGCCGCCCCCGCTGCAGCGCTGAGCTAACGCCTCTGGCAGTTTCGCCGTTCTATGAAAGGAGAAAAGGACACTCGGCCACATCACATCTCCATACCGCCCAAAGATGCCATCGCAATTGTGCCGCCCAAGAAGGTGCGTAGCTGCTGCACTGCGCCCCGCCTGCCCTCCCCGCCTCCACTGGGCCTCGAATCACTCTAGCGACATCGCTTCTAACGTTCGCGCAGGTCATAAGAGCACTCTACGACTACCAGGCGCCCGAGTCCGCTCCCGGCGTTCGCTATCTCAGCTTCTCTCAGGGCGACTTTCTGCACGTCGTGGGGCGCGAAAATGACAAGGATTGGTACGAGGCCTGCAATCCGCTACACGGCAAACCCGGCCTAGTGCCAGTGTCTTATTTCGAACCAGTGGGAAAGACAGTGCGAGACAGTGGCGGCTCGACAAAGTCCGCCAACGGTGCGCCTCCTGCCGCGCCGCCCTTTGTTGCGCCCCACGACTCCGGCTACGGCGAGCGAGGCATCCCCAGCCCGAACAACCCAACCGACCTTGCAAGGCCGTCCACGCGCATGTCCAAGTCAATGGGCAAAGGATCCGGCGCCATGGTTTACGGCGTCGTCATGTACGACTTCAAGGCCGAGCGCCCGGACGAGCTCGAAGCGAAGGAGGGGGAAGCCATCATCGTGATTGCACAGTCCAACCCTGAGTGGTTCGTCGCAAAGCCCATAACGCGCCTCGGCGGCCCTGGCCTGATACCAGTTTCCTTTATCGAGATCCGGGACATGACAACAGGCCAGGCTGTCCCTGACGCTCAAGAGGCCGTCGACCGCGCAGGTGTCCCCAGAGTCGAAGAATGGAAACGAATGGCAGCCGACTACAAGAACGGGAGCATCCCGCTCGGCAAGCTGGAGCAGAACTCTCAACAAACCCTGCAGCAGGGCATGGAACGCATGAGTCTGAGCAGCAAGAGCAGCGCACCCATAGGTGCAAACGGCGGTTTTGCACGTGGAAGCACGGTATGTGGAGAGTCTTACGCTTTCAGACCTTGTCTTACTCTGCCACAGCACTCGCGAAATGCCTCAGCCTACCAGATTCCTCAGTCACAAGCCCCTGATGCAACGCTCCTTGCACCCGTCCGGGCGGCCGTCACTCGATACTGTTTCGCAGACGAGATATTCTGGTTCATCGTTGAATGTCAGATGGAGGACGGTCGACATTGGGAACTGCAGCGACTATATCAAGACTTCTATGATCTGCAGATCCAGCTAATCGCTACCTTCCCTGTCGAGGCCGGCACGAGCGGGCAGGGCGAGCGTACTCTCCCTTACATGCCTGGTCCGGTGACATACGTGACAGACAACATCTCCAACGGACGGCGCCGCGATCTTGACGAGTATATTCGTAACCTGCTTAAGCTTGGCAAGCATATTACGCATGGGACATTGGTGAAGCGATTCTTCTCGCCCCGCCAGGGCGACTACGAGATTGATCCCGAAATCGCAGCAGCCCAGGAGTATCGGATGTCTCACACGTCGGGGCGGTCCTCCGAGCCGTCTCAGAGCGCGTCAAGACAGTCATCTGCAGACCAGCTACAGGCAACGACGCCACAGACGCCCTACTCGACCGCAACAAGTTACGCTAGCCACCAGCGCGGCCTTTCGCAACAGGGCTACGGCGGCCTCAATGTCCCGCCGCCACTACAGCAACAGAACTCAAATGTCTCAGCCACCTCGACGGGTACCGGCCTAGGCTCTGCGCTCAAGATCAAAGTTTGGTTCGAGGAGGACAGTTGCGTGGTAATACGAATGCCGACGAGTCTCAAGTTTGCAGATCTATACGCCAAATTGAAAGAACGGAGAGCGCTGGAGAAGCCCGATGAGAATTTCGACGGAGAGCTGGCCGTGGACTACCGCGATGAGCATGAAGGGAAATACTACCCAATCATGGACGACGAGGATCTGGCCATTGCCGTGGAGCGGAACTCGAAGCTGAATCTTTATGTCAGAACGAAGGATGAGGAGTAGAGTCATTTCCTTGGGAGTTCGCGCGTCTTGGACCTGATGCGGTTACTCTCGTTTGGGTTGGGAATGTTGATGGCGATTGGAGTCGTCTCATGCATGCCTTGGCCTCTAATGCGGTATCTGAGCAGACTGAGGCTACTGCATGGGCCGATTCCACGGCATACGGGCGTAGGCATGGTGGACGGCGGCGTATTGGGCTGTTCTTCTCGGATGGGTTCTCGGTTTTATTCCCCCTGATGCGGCTTCAGACTTCTTATTTTTACAAATATGTTTTCACGATATCACGGCGAGGGCATGCGGAGTTGGGAACAGTCTTTTTCGAAAACGGGGGGTGGCTATTCAGCCAATCTGTTACTCTGGGCCCGGAACGGAACTAGACGGCAATCCCACGATTTGACGAAATTCTGGCGCACGCTTCCTATCAACAGTGATTGTTGTCGAACGCCCAGCAATACCGTGATACTGTTCAGTGTTCCTCAAACGATATCCCCGCTATCTCCGCGCGTCGGCGCTATCTGGTTCCGCCTCCGAAATCGGCTACACGACCCGGCAGAAAGACGAGACAGCAGAGCCGATAAACGCGCCGCAACTATCCTGTCCCAGCCTCAAGCATCCCCGTGCGCTGCACAGCGTCACCAGCGTTTCTGTATTCGGATCCCGCCTATCTTGCTTTCGTGAAGCGCTTATGCAGCTACGCAATCTTTTCGCGACGTTGGAAAGTCGCGTGCTATGGCGGTTACCGGTCCTTCTTCTACCTCGACGATAGCTCCGCTTGCGCAATCGACTACGAGTACTACGAAACCTACGACGATGTCTACACCGCGGATGGATGATATGGGTACGAAAGAGACGGATGCGGGAAAGAGGAAATGGAATACTGAGAATCTGGCGCTTCGGATCGGGGTCGATGCGCTGGCAGCCGGTGTCGCCGGTGCGCTCGTTGCGCCCATTATAACGACAATTGATAAAGGGATCATTGAGAATGCGAGTGGCAAGCGGACGCTGAGAGAGAGCGTGAAGAGTACGTTGGGGGAGATGTTCAGGACGCCAATGAGGTTCTTTGGTGGGAGGCCGTTTGGGCTCGTTTTTGTACGTATTTCTGTATTCTTGTTGCCCGAGTTTGAGCGGAATCCGAAAGAGTGTTTCGTGCAATATTGCTGCTTTGAACACCACCCCAAGGTTCATTCCTCTTCTACCGCCTTTCCAGACAACTAGAATCGGAACGGAGAACTAACATCACACGCCAGCTCCTCTACACCGGCACCTACCTCACCGCAAACCTAACCGACACCCTAACCTCAACCCTGCACTCCCACCCCGCCTCAACCGTCTCCCCCGGCCTCCCCAAATTCGCCGCAACCTCCGCCGCAAACCTCTCACTATGTCTCTACAAAGACTCACAATTCACAAAACTCTTCGCCTCTACCTCCGCTTCCTCCTCAAGTTCTTCAAAACGCACACACCTCCCCCCCATCTCAACCGCCAAACCCCGCATCCCTCTCCCCACCCTCTTCCTCTTCACCGCACGGGACATGCTCACGATTTTCGCATCGTTTAACTTACCGTCATTACTCACGCCGCGGTTTAACGTTTATATTAACACGTTTGAAGCGAGGTGGGTGAGGATGCTAGATGCCGGGATGGTGGCGCAGTTTGTGGTGCCCGCGGCGGTGCAGGTCGTGAGTACGCCGTTGCATTTGTGGGGGTTGGATTTGTATAATCGGCCAAATGTGGGGTGGGAGAAGAGGGTGGGGAGGGTGGTTAGGGATTGGGGGGTTAGTGTGTGCGCGAGGATGGGGAGGATTGTGCCGGCTTTTGGGGTTGGGGGGGTGGTTAATGGGCGGTGTAGGGGGTGGGGGATGAGGGGGGTGGAAGGGAGGGGGGGAGGGTGATGTGAGGGATATGGGATTGGTGATGGGAAGAAGATGGTGTGAGACGATGGGGAAGAGGGAGGAAGGGGGGAAGAAGGATGGGAGAGGAAGATACCCGGCGTTTTTCTAGTGGCGTTTTGCATATCGCTGTGTTGGAAGTTTTCAGCCTTTCAGCATTGTCTGGCGGTATTCGTTAATATCAAGGAGAAGGTTTGTACTTGCTCTGGGTGCCGTTGCATATGATAGTAGGCGGAAGAGAAGTATAGCTCGGGTATGTAGTTTTCAGTCCAACCTTGTATTATCTGAAGGGACAATGGATCGCATGAACTGATGCACATCATTATCGCATCCGACAGCGATATGATGCTTCACTCGGCCTGGCCAGAGACACACACGAACACATGAATTGTGTTGGTGGATGTTTTGGAAAACTGTCATAGCATGTCAGTCCCACGATTTTAGTTTGTGGTTGACCCGTTGTGTGGAGAAGAGACTGACGAGAGAGATTGAAGGGGTATTTATATTGCTTCGAAGGGTGGCTTACGTGACCATGTGTGCACAATGAGCATGAAGTGAGCAATTTCCAGAATAAGATGTTAAGTCCCATCATTATCACAGCATCAAAATCTGTGTAGATGCCTTCTTAAAAGAATAAACGTAAAGGAAAACGTTAGTGATGATCATCGTCTCACAGCAAGAGCGCCCACGAAAACTTTGGAAATGAAGACGAACTATAAAAATCCGGCTTTTTTATGCTTTTGTCTACTCTCTACACTGCCCCGGCGCTCTCTAAAGATGCCGTTACTCAAAATTGGACTCAAAGGTCGTGCATGGGATCAAAAGTCACTGCTGAGCTACATCATGGAAATTAAGATTCGGAATACATTTGGAGCATGGAGTTGTGTCTTAGCGAATCTCTCACTGCTAGACTCTCTCTGGTATATTTTAGAAGGACATAGATATCGTGTCTGCGTTTGGGAGTAGTATAATGATGTTAATTACCACTGTTACATGTACTCTTTTAATATACGAAGCGCAAACACAGTCCACGGGTACTAAAGGGTATCAATAGTTAGCCACAAATGCATGTCTTTGCGTGCGCTAATATCTGTTCCGAGTACGTTGACAGTAGGGGTGATGATGACTTTCATCACCGCAGTGATAACATCTTCTACTACCCTATACACATCAGTATGAGAGCCTATAAATTCCCCTCTCTAACTCTTAGCGTCGTAGTCGCTACCACCCCAACAGCCTCGATCTCCTAGATCCAAAACAGGAGAAGATGCGAAGTATGTGCTTGCTTGTGTCGTTGCACGCAAAGAAAATTAAAAATGCAAGTGAGCGAAACTGAATAGTCGTTCCAAGAAGAGAAATGAGGAAGAGGAAAATTGGACAGTGATGATAATGGAAGGCAGCAGGCGATAAGTCCGTACAAACATCGCATTAAAATCTTTCCTAGCTTAATTAAGTGGGCGTCCTCCCTACTGTAGTCGAAACTCATGAAATATAAACGTAAGGTTAACATATAGTAGTGAGATGGGGTGCGCCTTACGCATGTAGAGAGACCAATGGTTATGAAGTATTCAAGTGGCAAAGATAGGGTCGCATCTTCTCTTCTCTACGAAAAGGCACACACTGCCTGCGGAACATTTTTCTAAAATCGAGGTGATCGTCGCCTTATAGCGTCGAGTTGCCGTCAAATTGAGAGAGAGAGGCGCGATGTGATAACTTCACATGTTTGGGATAGCTGTAATGGTGATCGTCAACGTCTAAGCCGCAATTCCAATCGTCGACCTTTTGGGGACACAAACGATGCATATATAAAGAGTCATTCAGGTGCAATCCTCTAGTTTCCTTACTACCCTCATGTAAACTGAACTAAAAAGCAGTACGAGTACTTCAATGTCCCAGCTCGCCATCAAAATTCGACAACGGTTGGTACTATGTTGCAAGCACTTTCCCCTTGGTCCTATTGAAAATTGAGGTCATCTGGCATGATGAAGAGTACTTGTGTGCTATAAGATACGTAGAGCGGATTACAAGCAGTGATGCTCGTCATCATGTTACATTCCTCAGCCACATCTCGGAGGTATACCACTCCGACGACGGGATTCGGACCAGCGATGCCTACATCGGTACAGGTGCAAGACTATATCGCACACCCTCTCCAACAACCGGCACCGCTTCAAGACAGCACTAGAACAATGCGGGTAACCACATCATGGTGTTGCGCTTCGGAGGTCGCGCCTTCCTGAACGCACAATCTTGCAGATCCCAGGAAGCAACAACAACCCCGTGGGACCATCATCACGCTCACCAACTCCCTTTGGAGTCTCCAATGTATTCGCACTGTTGAATTACATTCCTCCCGGTGAGTTCCATGGCGCGAAATACACGCGTGCGTCCCTCTCTAATCCACAATTTCAAGTCACCACGCCTCCACTTAAACAACACAAAGCCGACACGCAATACGCTTCTTGCATTCTCTATGTCAATTCCTCATTAATGAGGTGGATCACACTCCGGGCTCCAATGCCCACTACTGTAATCCCATCCGATGTCCAGAGTTTCCACTACGTAATAACACCAGTCCAGACGCACAACTACCTCATCTTCGAACGCTTTCACCCCTGCGACCGATTTTTCTGAGGATGATTGACCCGTTCCCCTCCTTGTAGACTAGCTACTAGAGAAGCGAGCGTCAGTAGTGGCCCTTAGCGTAGCCCGGTACCTATCCGGAATTGCGCGGTTACCTCTATACGGGCATGTTGCGAGTGCACTGTGAGTCCACTATTGACTACGGCACAGCTGGGATGCACGGAAATAGATAGGGATCTCGCGGGTGTCGTTGAGGAAGCGAACGTAAACAGTCATTCGTTCTTATACATTAGTAGTTCACTTGAGTTGCTGCCGGAGCAATGTAAACCGAAGATGGGGAACAGTGGGTACTGTGCGAAGAAGTCCAACGCGGTGTAGTAGCCGTTTCGCATTTGCACTATGATGAGATTTAGCGTCACAGTAATAACCTGACTTTCATGGAGGCAAACAAACATCAAAGTCGTATCTAAGCTTCGCTTTCAAACCTATTCAAATCACTACGTCCCCCCTAGATTTCATACCCATTCTTGATATCCGCAGCAGACCGGGGAAGAGGCAACGTGACCTCAATTCATATTCTGATTCGAACAACCGAGGCACACGTGGGATTCTCAATTGAGCTTCTAAGGAGGTGTTTCAGTAGTTACTTCTGCTTGCGAGAATTGAGTACACGTTTAGATAATGCATATCATCATCTTAAACTGCCCATTTCTGCCTTGAACGGAGGAGAAAGGTATATAAACCCCCTCTCCCTTCCTCCCTTCTCCTCTTTACACTACCTCCGTACCTCCGAAAAAGCCATCAAATACCACGGATGCCTCTAGTGGGTGCATTAAATATTCCAGTTCCAGTCTTTCATGAAGCCGATAATTGACTTATTCTCATATAAAATCGGGTCAGTCTGTAAACGGGACTGAATGAGGTGCTTAGAAGCAAGATCTAGCGTTACAAGGGGCCCTGCGGGGCTTAAATTTCAAGACTGCGTGGAAGGGGCCCTTCCGGCCCAGGCACGCAAGTCTGCCCTTTACCCTTCACGCATGTCTGCCCTTCACCCTTCACGCACCTCCCCGCTATGGCTGCCCGTTCCTAAGCCGTAGGCAAGAGCTGTCGCAGAGTTATCCCTATAAGAAAAACGGCAAAACATCGGGTTGCCTGCGAGCCAATCGTTCTCGACGTCTCGTAGCTAATCGTTTTTCTCTTAGCGACACAATGTTACGATCACTGGCTATGAAGCGGACTTGACAGGTCACCGCCCGGAGCGGGGTAACGCCAGATGGGATTCTGTACCACGTAATCACGTGACCTACCATCGAGCCAAAGACCTGCCCTCGACACCCTCGAGCGATGGCACGCCCTCGAGCAATGGCAGCGATGGCACGCCCTCGAGAGATGGCACACATTCCTACGTAGTATATAGTGAGCTCGAATCTCTCTCTTGATAATTCGTGTTCAATCTTGTTAATCCAACTTGGTTTTCAATACACGATATCCTTTTCAGAAAGTCTACTCTTTACTGTCTTGATATCACCACCCGTGCAAGGAACCCTGACGCTCATTCCCGAGAACCAACCGAGATCCATACACGGTACTTCCATACCCGCTGGACCTTCACAGTCCCTTGCAGCGTGCCCGGAGCTGTTGCAAAACCCGTCGTTTTAGTGCTACATATCGAAACCATTTCCGAAAAAAAAACTAATAATAATGATGCTGCTTATCTTTGTCGTGCTAAGATTTCATCTTTAACTTCAGGGCGGATATATAAACCTCTGATTCCCTACTATCATTCTCTTCTACACACTTCGAAGTGCCGACGATCTAAAAAATTCAACTCCCAAAGCTCATGTCCTTGCTGCTGGGCCAGTTTTTGCAAGAATAGCGCTGTCCTCACTGTTAAATTCGTCGAACGATGTTGTTGATTCTACTCTAACGAGAACTAAGCAAGTTGATGATGGTTATCTTTACCGCGGTCTCATTCTTCAATTTTATTTCAGCTTCAATTTTATTTCAGCTTCACGAATGACTATATAAATCCCCTCTCTTACCCTCGCCTCCTCTCCTTACACATTCCCTACGGTTTTCTGCGGCACAATTCCAAATCGAAGTAGAGCAATGCCATGTCCGCTTCTCGAGAACACAGTTTTGAAAATTGCTTTGCGCGAGCGATGTCGTAATCATGTTCCGACATCAAGGTGAGGATAATAATCATCTCTATCGCACTTACCTAGTTCACCCTAGCTAATCATTACGCATGGCTATATAAATCCCCTCTACAGCGCCTCCCTATTTTGTCTTTCCACACTTCCTGCAGCTCCTGCAGCACAATCAAAAACTGCCACAGTTGGTTTCGATGGCCTTGTCATCTCGCCCGCGATCTCGCACATGGCCGCAGCGATATAGTAATCAACTCTTTTTCGTAATGCCGACTATCTCTATTGCATTTACGCGGTTCAGACTTCATCTCGTCTTCACGCACGACTATATAAACCCCCATCTCCCACCCTCTCACTCTCTCCTCACACACACTGCTACCGCGGCATAGGGTACTCAAAAATTCAATTCCAGCAAGGATCATGTAATTACTTGTCTCGCAGCTACAATCTCGCTACATCGCGGAACAGTTCAGTGTCGAAGGAACGTCGTAAACGAGCCTCCTGAAGAGAATTATAATAATAATAAGTTACTCAACTTCATCGCACCTAACTTCACACATTCAACCCTTGCATACTCAAGACCCCTGCAGCAGAAACCTATATAAATTCTCCACCTTCGCACCACTTGCACTCCTCACATTTCGCCTCAGGCGTTGCAATCAAAAACAAAGCGAAGAGAATGGCATGTGCCTTTGTGTCTTTTCAGGACCGCCACCCCGACCATCCGTCTTGCACCGTTTCACCATCACCATCGCCATCACCATCACCATCACCATCACCATCATCACTCCCACCTCCCAACACTTTCTCCTTCCCATCCAACTCATTTCTCGCACCTCTGCCCTACCTGCGCGAAAGAAAGTGTATAAATACCCACTTCCCCCCCTCAAAACTCTTCCCTTCTCTTACCCACACCACACACTTACCGCTGCGGCCCAGAACCAAAAATTACGATCGCCTCAATGCATGTTGTCTCGTTCCAAAAACGATTTATTTACTTCAGCATGGTTTCGTATACGGGCTTCACGCCGCTAACAGTGATGATCATCACAACCTCGTATTTTGATGACGGCGATTATGACCATGACAGCCCTCAAACCGTAACGCGAACCCAGGCAGCAAAGAGCTTCATCAAGTTCTCACTTCTATTCAAGCGCAAATCACCTCAGTCAAACAATCAACCAGCCAAGCATCAAGTATCAAGCCACGCGGGCTTATATTGATAGTCATCTATATACATATATATCCATACTCCCTACATACAGTGGCACCTTTCCGCCGAAGGTGCCTTCATACCTCAGCTCGTGATCCCACACTTGCTAGGAATCATTGTGCTGTTCCACAACCGCTCTAGACATAGCCATAGCCGCGTCGCGCTCCTCTCACTGAGAAGCAGCAAGCGGCTCGCTATCGAAAAGAAAGCCCAGCAACAGCAAAAACGCCCAGGATGCAGATGTATACATGCAAATGTCGAATGCTCCGAAAAATGTGCAGTGACTAAGAAAAAAAAGAGAGAGAAAACAACCACCCAATGCAATGATGTACGCTTGAACGCAGAGCAATAACAAAAGTCCAACAAGAGATGAATACCAACCGAGTGCTTCGCTGAAGACACCGGAGGCAGGGTAGAATGTGTACAACGAAGTGAAGTCGACCATTACCGATGGAAGGTCGGGGATCGCGGTCTGGCTTGGTAATGAGGCCCGGATTGATGACTAGATCCGGGTTGGCGATCGGATGGATAGCCCTGGGGCATCTCTGCCCACAGCTGCTGGTCCATATACGGCAGGGGTCCAGCCTGCCTTTCTGTCATGGGTCTACCAAGAGATTGGTATTGCATCTGATCGTAGCGCACGTTCTGGGGTGCATCGTATACCGTGCTCGACTGGGGCGGCACGAGGAGCGTCTGGACACCGCGTACAGGACGGTACGGAGAGTTGCGTTGGGCCAAAATGTTCATAGGAGAGAGCTGCCTCTGGCTCGACGTCGGAAAGGAGGCACTCCCAGGGGACGATCCGGCCGACATTGGGAACGAGTTAATGTGGCGAGGAAGATCCCCTGTTGTGGGTGTGCGGCTTAGGGGGAACGGCGCAGGAGCGACCGAGGTAGGAGTCGTGTATGACTGGGTGTGCTGCATGGGTGGCGGATAGACCATGGCCATCGATCGGGTCACTGGGACAGGTAGCATGGCGTTTGATGCAGGATTGACCAGCATGGGTGGGTTCTGGGTTGCCATGGAAGGGATGGAGAGACTCGGAAGCGACAGTGGGGGTAGGCGGTGATCCAGGGGTCTGCTCGCCGGCGGAGGGATTGAAGGGATAGGAGGTGCGTTGCCATATGGGCCGGGGGCGAATCCGTAGGCTACGCGCTTCGAAGCAGGCTCGTCGCTGCGGTCAGCACTCCGCTTTCGCTGCGTGATGGGACCAAGCTCCGGACGTGGACGGACGGGAGGGATCGATGTCGTCGGTATCCTCATTCCTGGTTGAGTCGGGGGAAGTGAGTTAGGCCAAGTCTGCAGATCGAGCACCGAAGAGTCCATGGGGAGTCGCGAGTGGGTTGGGGCTGATGCGTACGGCGTCATTCCGGGAGAAGAATGTGACACGGTCGTGGCTGGTGAGGGGAGCTGTAGCGTCTGGGAGCGTGGGGGTAGCTGCAGAGACGGCGTGATCTGAGTAAGAGGACTGATGGCGCTGAGGGGCGGGATCTGCGAGGCCCGGTGGTAGTAGGTGCCAAACTTGCCCAAGAGGATGTGCCAGTCATGCCAGGCTTGTTCGGATGTGAACAAGCTGTAGCGCATGTTGCTAAGGAATTCCACTTCCATGACGTGCACCTCCTGTACCGAGATGCCGGTTACTTCGGCCCAGGTCTTGTTCGTGTAGGTATTGTCATCCAGAACTGCGGGAGGGTCAGATGGAAAGCGCGGGCGTGTTGGACTACTTACACTTATTCCCGAGCATCAAAGCCACGGTCAGGAGGCGGTACTCGCTGCCGGCCTTACCCTTCACAGTTGGGTTTGTAGCCTTGAGTCTGTGGATGAAGAGCAGGGCGAGCAGAATGACGTTAGGAGCGACCTGAGTGGTGGTGAGGATGGTGGTGACCCATTTTCTGAAGCCCGTGGTGGGGATGGCGTCTGGGACAAGGGGCTGGACCGGGCGAGGCGAGTTTGAATGTATAATGCTTTGCAGAACGGTCGAGCTCTCGAACCAGAAAAGGCACGTAATCTAGGATGTGTTAGACTAGCATCGGCAGAACCGGAAGAGGCGGAAGAAGGGGATCGGGAGAGGAGGAGCTAACGGAAAGAAGCCGCGAGTTGCGGGGCAGGCGCTACTGACCTCGGCTGCCAGGCTGGGAAGGGCATCCTGGGGCGTCTTGATGTTGTCAGGAATACGTAGACTGGCCGAAATGGATGTTGTCCGATGGGACGGCTGTTGCGAAGTCGTCTCATAAGACCTCTGCTGCACTTGTTGTTGGTGTTGGTGTTGCGGTGGTTGCTGATAGCGAGGATATCCTTGGTGTTGTGGTTGCTGCTGTTGCTGCTGTTGCTGCTGTTGCTGCTGTTGCTGCTGTTGCTGCTGTTGCTGCTGTGGTAGCTGTGGTAGCTGTTGGGAGAAGCGGTCCATTACTAGCTTTTTCTCGACCTGGTCCTGGCTCTCGTGGGACGCCGTGCTGCTTGCAGAGTAGCTCTTCGGTGTGTCGCCAAAGGATGGTAGGTGGTATGGGGACTTCACCCGCTGCCATCGGTGCACTGGGACACCAACGGCCTTGTTGTGGGTTGACCCAGGAGGCGTCAGAGTACAGGGGGGCAGCTGCTTGAAGCGGGAAGCCTCGAGCTGTGGCACAGAGCGGGACGGCGACGAGTAGAAGTCGCGGCCGGCATAGCCCACGGGCGGGGGATAGGCGTCGGCCATGGGACGGTGAAGTGGAAGTTGTAGACTGAGCATCTGGAGATCTGGAGTGCGTTTGGGTCTGGTGTTGGCGTGCGTGGAGGAGAGGAAAGAGCGCTCCGAGGGCGTGGGGTGCACTTGACGACTATGCACACACAACGGCAGCAGGCATGAGCGTCTCTGTTGCTCTGCTCCCGTGCAAGTGTCCTTCAATTGCCCTTGTATCGCCTGGGACCACCTGGAATTCGCTCTTGTTGTCGTGGTCGTCGTGGTCGTCGTCGCTGTCACAGAGGGAGGTCAAGCAAGGGGATCGCCTCGGGAGATTGGTATGGGCTTTCTGCAATGCTCTGTGGTTTAGCTGGATATGTGGACAGCTTTGAAATGCAACACCGAGCCCCACGATGGACAGTGGCGAGGAGGTGAGGGGAACGAGAGACTGGTTCGAAGGGAAGAGAGGACGCGGATCGAAGAGAAGACGTTGACAGTTAGGGAGGGTGGTCGAGAAAGAAGAAGAAGATGAGGAAGGGAGGGAGACGGAGAGGGAGAGGGAAGGAGAGGAGAGTTTGCATTTGACGCCGCTGGGACACGCAGCAGGACCGTAGAGACAGGCAAAGGGTTAGGGTTTAGCCCGCACGCGGCGATTGACATTGTCTCCATCACCGGGAGTGGTTGTGCCAGGATGGCGGCGGGTCCTAGGCTCCCAGACCATGAAGGGGCCCACGCGCACAAGCGGAGGCTGGCTGCGTGCGTGCAGACTCATGGCTTGGGGCAGAGGCTTAGGAGCTTGATGGGGGGAAGGGGGGTGTGGGTTTGATGATTGTCGAGCAATTCACCGCCGTCCAAGGATCGAGCCGGCAGCTTGGCCCTAGTAAGTGACCGCGGGCGCCGCCAGCCACCGTCACCCACCATGACCACCGCCGCCCGACACACGCACCCCCCCGACCCATGCCACACGCAGCACACAACAAAATGTCAAACCTTTTCACGCCTTGTTGCTGTTGGAAGCGGCCTTGTGGGACGCCGACATGGCACTGGCGAACAAATATGCGCGCTAGAGTGTAGTCAGCCCGAACCGCAGCCAACAAATTGCTGAGATATCATGTTGGCCGTGGTGCCTGTCGCCCATAGAACGCCGCATGCTATCGCGGCCGCCTGCCACTTCATCACCAAATGATCCAAACCGACATGCTTGCGAGGGGCCTCGTCGCGTCCGTACGAATCCTCGCCCGAGTGCCAGGGCCTGCCAGTCCAGTGCCTGCTGCGAAGTCAGAGCCAAACTGCGGCCGCGTGCCCAGCCTGCTGTGTGCCCGGGGGTGCTGACAATCCACCTTCAAACCCAGCAACACCGACCAGGCCGCTTGCTCAGCTTGCTGCACTCCTCCTTTGCCGCCCTGTTCATGCACACAAAAAGGTACCTTGGTATGGCTCCACCGCGGCCTTATGGCATCCGCCCCTCTTCCACAAGGAAGTAGACCACGCTGGGTCCTGCTCCGCCATCCACTCTACTGTCTCCAGTAGTAGTCTCCAGCAGAGTCCGCATGCGCTGAGTTCTGAAGCAACCCCGCTGAAAGCACACGCGTACATGGATCCGAGCGACTTCGCGGACAAAGCGGCTGCCTGCCATGTCTCTGTTTGCAGGTGATGGCACTCCTTGGTGCTTGTTGGAAGGCTGGCGTAACGACCGAACGGTGGCGGCTTCGCGGTTCCAGGGCCCTTCTTTTTCTGAGCCCGAGAGTGACACTTGGCCTGGGCGCCCGATAATAACCCCTCCCATGCTCAAGCTCCGACTCCTTGTGCCGACCCACGCATCAGCCACTCACAGTCTTCGTACCGACACCCATGCGTGACCGTGTCCGGTCCAATAATAACCACCACCGCCCCAGCCATATATGCTGAAGACCATTTCACCGAGAGTCAGGCCCCGTCCAACAACACATCCATGAATCAAACCCGCTGTCCGTCGCCTTTTGTTTGCTGCACCTCGCACTGCCCAAGCCTCCTCTCCCGTGGCAACTTGTGAGCCGTTGTCGGCGACACGCTCGCGGCTCGCCTCACCATGCCTTGCGGTCTCATCTCCCCATCAGCCCCCGCCCCGCCCACGCCGCATCTCGGCTTCATATCTTCTTCTTCTTCTGGTCTCTCCGCCGTGCTGAGTTTATTGTAAGTCGGCCTCTAACACACCGCCCTGGTCGCATCGTCATGATTCCCTCGGCTGCAACCATATAACAGGACTGAGCATACACCTGCACGCCGTCAGCTCGCTTGCATGGAACCGCCTTCCGTTCTTCCCATCACGGCCGACCGTGTACACTTCGTATGCCATGTTTGCGGACCGTCGGAGCATGATTGCGCATAGTGGCCGAGACTGTGTACACGTTTTACTACGAGCCGTTAGCGTCATACGCTCAAGCCCCCGAAAAGTGAATGTTATGTCAGCGAAGACTGAAAAGGCTTTTGTGACTTCACCTCCGGAACTTTCCTTCTCACCCTCGTTTGTAGGCGACGCACTCTGCAGCCTGCGATAGTCCGCCGTGACATGGTAACCGCAGGGATCCGGCATCGTTCAACAAGTCATGCTCCGTTCGTCAACCCTTGCTGGCCTGTCTTCGTCCGGCCAAGCCATAAAGTCGTCGTCAGCCGCTGAGGATTGCTTTTGGTTGACCACAACACCTGTGCAGCTTCACCGTTTCATCCGCATCCGTGCACCATAAAGTCGACCTCCCTACGAACTTGTTGCAGCCACTTGGTCCTCGGAACTACATCCTAGTCTCCGCTACGACGGGCAGGAAAGCGAGTCGCCGCTTGAGAGAAGTCCTGGACATCAGTATTATTGAATCCGAGACCGCCGTGCCGCTTGCTCTGAAGGAAGCATACGACTCTTCCTAGGCTCCCCATGTGTTGCCGTGTCTTCCAGATTATTAGCGGCCATGATCTGCTGCCCAACTGGCTGTAATCGTGATGGAGATGGAGCGGCGTCATCCCGTCCTGCAGAATGGTGCCAGTAGCCGGCCCACAAGCATACGTTTGGTGCTGGCTAGAGACAAGATCGGCTGTTTTTCCACCTTGGATTTGTTCGCGGCGCTGCGCGTTTCCGGATGGTTATCAGCATATTCAGTGCCATGACACGAAGTTGACGCCCTTTGTCACGTCACTGTGTCCTCGTCTGACTAAAGCGTGGTTATGCAGCTGCAAACCCGAGCCTTGTCCACCATCTGCTGTAAAGGCCTCCCCGTGCTGAATTCGGGTCCGCTTGCGCAGATGATTTGCTTGCTGTGTCCGCATGCGCAATGCTGGTGCATTTGCTGTCAAGGTCAGCCAATCACCGCTTGCCTCCATGCATCTGCAACGGCTATTACTGCCAGCATCATTGGGAATTCCTCTGAGGCGAGATGGAAAAACCAAGTTGAAAGCATTCTGCATTGCAGACTCAGGTTTCTTTGGGTGACCCTTAGCAAGACACGTAGCGATGTATCGTGCCTCTTTGCTGCACAAGACCAAGCAGCGGCTCTCTTGTAGGCTTGGGTCCCCGCCAGCTCCGTACAAGCCCCGGCCGAAGTGTGTGAACAACCCGTGCCTTTGCTTGATGCCGAGCCTCGCAATGCGTGAACCAGTCACGTCGTCTGCAATCCACCACTTTGAGGACTGCATTGTGTGTTATTGCACCCAGACAGGATACCGAAGTTGCTCCCTTGGATGTGTGAGACACACAGTATTATTCGAATCAGTTTCGTGCAAGGGTGGTGTTGGCGCTGGCATGATACTGAACCGCTGGATGGTGGTGTTTGATCAAGGGAACGCAGCCAACCGGCCTCGGGGAATACGGGGCACCTGTCGGAGCCAACCTGTCACACTCGACAGCTTCCTAGACTGGGAACCAGGCTTCCAGGTTGGTGCTGTATTGAGCATCTGTGTTTCTTATAGGTGTAATATTAATCCATGCTCACAAAAGCAGGGAGCAAATCACCCCTTCCTCCAGATATTGGCTGCTTCGCTCGATCCTCCAGGCTTCTCGTGTCATGTTCGAATAATCGTCGCTCGGCGAACACCTTCGATAATCCCAGAGGCGTCATCCGGAATAGTCTCGGCATGGCGATAATCACAAAGGCCGTGGTGAACCTGGTCCTCCAAGCGTTGCGGGTGGGACATGCTAGCCGTAATTGGAACAAGTATTAGCCATCACGGCGCGTCGCGCCTGGATGCGTCGTCTGCGTCGCCCCGTGTTTCGTACTTATCACCCGGTAGCCGCTCTGGATCCTTACAGCTGCATGGAAACTGTTGCCGGATGCAGTGGGGTCCGCCGAGGTCAGTTGGGACTGTTGGGTGTTGAGGTGGAAGGTGTGGAGACTGTGTCAAGACTCGACGTAGCGCAGCAGCTTGCCTCTTCCATCTTGTCGTATCACCACCGCAACAAGTTGCTGTTGCCGACCCGAGAGGCGCCCGCAGAGGATCCATGCGTGTCAAATACTTCCTTAGAGGCAGTCATTCAAGCCTCAGTCGGCTTGAACACGAAGAGCAGAAGTCATGCCGGCCTGTGAATATCGAAGCGAACTTCGGTTGGCAAGCCGAAGTTTCCAAAAAATGCGGATAGTCATCCCCTTGGTGTAAGTACTTTGACCCCGAGACTGCTTGTCTGGGATGGCGGCTAGCTCCTTGAGCCACACCACTGCTCCTCCGCAGTGCCCATGTGTTACAGGTGGGGCGGCTCCCATGCCGTGTGAGCACTTAGGAAATGCTCGAGGACAAGCCCGAAGAAATGTACACCTGGATTTGATGGGCGTTTGCTCAGCCCTCTTGGCCTGCTGTTGCCATTTCCGAGCGCGGGGGACCCGGCTTGACGGATCTTGATTGTATCCGGTACCCTAGCACGAGAGTAGTCCTTCAACCGCTGCACGCCGCTATCTGGGGCACCAGGGCTGTGGCAGGCGCTTCTCTCTGGACAGGTGGGTTGTTACCGTCTGACTGTAGGACTGCAATCTGAGGTCGCAGCACCTTCCACGATAGAGGATCGGTTTAAACAGATTGCGCGAGCTGGATCCAAGCAGATGAAGTATGCTCAGCCACGGTGCCAGATCTCCTTATGAGAATGAACACAGATTCGTTTGATAAGCGATCCGCCGGCCTGAGCAAGTTTGTGACATAGTGGTCGGCCCTAACAAGGTGTTGATGATCTGAGGGGTCGCCGAGATTGCCTTCATGTTGAGGTGACGAGGTTTGGTGGAGAATTACAGAACCCATCTGGGAGGTGGATGCGTGCTTTGAAGGAGCTTTGAGCATTGGCGAAGATGCACAGTCGTACGCATGGATGTTGTCCGCTGATGGCAGACAGCGTAGGTGAGAACGTGAGAACCGATGCAGATGTGCGATATCAGGCACCGAGTGGTCTTGTTCATCGAAAGTGCCCAGCTGCTGAGAAGCACCCCAGTTGATCAAGCAATCACGGTGTCGCGATGTCGGAGTATTCCGTGGGAACCTGATTGGGTCTGTGAGACGGATAGGACTGGTAGAGCATAATGCACAGCCAACAGTGACTCACTGAACGCACAGGTATAGCACCGCATACTCAACGAAGTGGACGACGCCAGTGAACTTGGTGACTTAGAGGGTGTCGATGTAAGGGGCGAGGAGAGGGGCAAAAGGTGGACGAGGATGGGGCGCGCTCTTCATGATGGGGAAGGGACGTTCTGACGCGTGCCTTCCTCAACAGCACCCACGCGCAGATCCACGACTCCCACCCCCGATCACTGAGATGAACATCCCACGCAAGGACTCATTGTAAGTGACAAGACGGCAAGTCGAGGGCCATCCAGAGGACTGTTGACGGATGCCTTGTACGTTGGTATCTTCGGATAATTTCCGAGTCTCCGCCAGCTGTGTAATGACAACAGCGACGGCCATGTCTATTTCCCTCCACCTCCAAGTATTCCTGCATGCGATATACAGTACAGATCTCCTTCTACTCGTATCTTACAAGCACCCTCCTCTTCTGGTTCGAAGCCATCCACTCCAAGTTCCCTTGATCCACTTAGAATAGCTTGTTCTCCGCCTTCTGCTTAGCCACCTGCCTACTCCTATCCAACTTCTTCTGATCTACATACTCCGTCTTCGGCTTGAAGTACAAGCTGGGGCTCTCTCCCTCCTTGATGGTATACGCAAGGTATCCCCTATGTGCCGGATCCCTATAGTACTCAATATCCTTCCTGCCTGTCGCATCCGGAAGTCTGTATTTGTATTTTTCGCCGACCTTGCGCATGACGGCACGGAGAGCGTCGTGGGAGAGCGCAGCGGGGGATGTGGAGATATCGGAGGAGGAAGAGGGTGCGGACTCGAGGGCGGAGAGAATCTCGGAATCGCCTGCGCGGGTGATGAATTCGGCGTCTGCCATAAGGGAGACCGAGGGATGCGATTCGCCTTTTAGTACACGTTTTATCGATGTGGGCGAGTAGAATCGCGTTGTTACTGTTCCGCCAAGGGCTTCGATGCGGGCGATGGCGGAGGAGGAGGCACGAGAGACAATGATGTTGATCTTCGAGGTCAGGGTATCGGCGTTCTGGGTATACTAATCAGTACAGGCGTACGGGAACAGCATCGGGGCTGGTGAGCGCATACCCGGCCGAGAAGCTTGACGCCGTGTCTCTTGACTCCATGTAAGCACCGTGTCTTCGCAAGTTCTTTCATGGTGATGGGCTTGCTGGGGTCAATGCGACCCTGATCGATCCAGGACTGAATACGGTCGAGGTTGATTGGCGACATTTCCACCGTGAAGCTACAATCACACATCAGCCATCGTGCCTTCACTTCTCCATCGGCTGAAGCCAAGGTACAGGTACATAGCACATACGGATTGTATTTGTTGTTTCCCCTCGGCGGCTTCGTGATGCTCAGCGGTGTCTGGCCACCCAGGAATCCCGTAGGCACTTTGCCATGCGCATGCTGACCCTTTTGACCCCTTCCAGCTGTTTTACCCTTGCCGGAAGCTGGACCACGACCTTTGCGGATGCGCTTTTGGTATGCGGCCCGGTTGTCGGAGAGTCTGTTGAGGATGGAGGCGCATCTTGCTTGCTGCTGGCGGTGCACCGAGGGGAGGAGGAATTGAGGGGTGCGGGCGTGTGCTCGAGATATTTGGAGGAGGGAGGAGGCGAGCCGGACGGCTCTTATGGGTGGAGGCATGGCTGTGGGTGGCTTTAAGGTTGCGCGTGAATGTGTCGTTGGTGTTGAGTACGCTCGCAGAAAAATCGATTATGTAAGCGGTCGTGAGGACAGGGAGCACTCAGCCGCGGTTCAAAGACAATACATACCGAAGACAGTCATATCTGCGCAGGAACACGATAATGCCTGATTGACTACCTTATTAAGACCGTGTCTGTATATTTAAGCGTCGCTCCATACAAATTCAGCCTCCATCGCTGCTTTCAATCCGCGAAAAGGGTATACCGGCCACTGAATCAGACGAACTCCAGACGCCAGCCTCAACCCAAGCAACCCAGATTGAGTTCCCTCCGACCCTCTACAGTTCCCTCTTCACCTCCACGAATGATTCTCTCTTTTCTTCCTCCCGCTTGACCTCCTCAAACTCCTCTTCGCCCTCTTCCACGTCCACCATCTCCGCCTCCTCTTCAACCGGCGCCCACATTCCAGTGGGTCCGTCACTGTCCAGATACCACTTGCTTTCCTCCACCCACTCTACAATCGTCTCCTTCGCGCCTTCGCTCATACCGTAATATCCTGGATTGTTTTTCGGCTCGAACATACTCATATGCGCCCAGGTTTCCGCTGTGGCTTTATCGTTCACTGTGGGCGTGAAGTACGCTCTCAACGTGCCCTTGGGAACGTTGCAAAACGTGCGGTCGATACCTGCGACCCTGCCTGTCCAAGATGTCTTCGATGTGTCGCTGTCGATGGCGTGGCCGAGCGCAGTGTACATATTTGCGAAGCCTAGGGAGAGGCGGGATGACAAGTCGACGAGGTTATTGAGGCGAGCCTCCATCTCTTTGGGCCGCGCAAGCACCCCGACGAACTCAAGATGCGACGTCGCCCAAGTGACTCCCGAGGATATCTGGTCGCGCTTCAGGTAGGCGGCAGCTCCTCCTGCGGCGACGGCACCAGCGGCTCCCGCAAACAGTGCAACCTTGCCGTACCGTTGCCACAGGGGTGCTGCGGCAGCGTCGGTAGTATCGTCGCGCTTGCGTTTCGGTGACGATTCCGGCGCAGGGATCATTCTGCTCGTATCCGTGGTGGTGGTGCTGGCAGGCGACTTTGGGCTATTCCAGCCGAAAGCGCCCGCTAAGTTGTTGTAGGCTGCAAAGGCACTGTTGGCCGTATTCCAATGTTTCTCGGCGCCGTGGGCCACAACACCAGGTGCTATGCCCAGGTATGGTGTGTCAAAGGCAAGGATGCCGTGAATGTAGGGGAACATAAGGGCACCCGGCTCAGGGAGAGACGACGATGAGCGGGACCGTGAAGTTTGGATGGGCTGATCGTGGACGATGGAGAGGAGGGCTTCTGCGGCGACAATGCCGCCCATGGAGTGTCCGACCAGGATAGTGTGCACCGACGGTTCTACTGTGGGGGAGGGAGTCCCGTTGGAGACCTCGAGGTCAATGACTTTGTTTTGCAGCCTGACAAAAAAGATTAGGGAATTGTAGACGAGTTGATGTGGTACCACTCACCATTCCTTGAACCTCCCGACACACTCCTTCAGGTCCCCTCTTGTCTCATACTTGGGATATGTGATGGCCAGAACATTCACGTTTGGCAAGGCATGCTGCAGGATAGCCTTGAGGTGGCTAGGAAAGTTGCGAAAGGTGTCGTCCCCGCCCTGACACTTGTTAGTATGTGATCTTGGGGCTGGGATTGGACGACGCACCTTGAAGCCATGGATGAAGCACAGTAGCAGCGTCTTCCTCATCCTGGATCGCCTCGACTGTGTTCCTGCATTCTCTATGCGGGGTTGAGCGGCTGGGCGAAGGAATTCGAGGTCGCATTACGTCGGCCAGGTACGATTGCACTAGGCCGGATAGGGAAAGAAGGAGCAACTTCACCACCTGAGAGAAACACTATATATGTAGCCATTGCAAGAAGTAGAGGAGAGATGCGAATTTGGGAGCTTACATGTGTACCCACTTTTGCAGATATTGGAGGAGCCTTGAAAGTTCCAAGGTTCTTGTTGGGCGGCAGTTCCAGTGCACCTGCCTCGTTCAGTGCGGCGAGGAAGGAGCATACACAGTAGAGCCTTTGGGTTGTCTCCCGATGCCCCTCACTCCTCACTTCATAATCCTCATCTTCGGTACAGCCATTTCACTTCTGAAAGTCTGATTGATTTGAGATGACTATCTCAATATCAATGTGCTATATATACTTCCCAATCTAGGGTCCCTCAGCTCCGTTATACACAAGCCACCAGGCTGCCATCTCCTAAGCCTCCTCGAAATCCCATAACCGTCGGCCTTTTCCATGGAGTACGCAAACAAACAAATGTGAAGTCGGGTATCTTACAAGGCAAAAGAAACACTGAACGAATGCAGGGAATGTAGAAACCGAGCACAAAACCTCCCTCTCCGATTACTTTTCGACAATGATATCAGTCCGCTACCAGGCAGCAATTACACCACCTAGCATCGCAGCCATAATCCCTACTAAGCTCCTCAACGCTGTGCGGTCCTCCGACGATCCCGTAGCCTGGATGTCAAATGGCGAACCGCCGCCAGAATCCTGATTCGACTTCTGGAAGCTGATCGAGCTCGTGGGTTGCGCAGCAGGCGGCGGACTCGACGAATCCTGATTGAGATTTGGTGGCGCGGTTGTTAGTGTCGTCGGGACGGCCGTATCGATCGCGAGCAAGGTCGAGGAGCTCGAAGTCGTAGACGATGCTTCTTCCGTCTCCGTTTCTGTGGCAGAACTCTCTGGCGCTTCTGTCATTGTCGGCCGCGACGTACTTGTCCTCACTTCGCTCGTACTGCTAATGACTTCGACTTTCGGACACAGCGCTTTGAGGCCCAGCCCATCGAGGAACAGCCGCAGGATAGTACGCTCCGGTGCTTCTACGCCTGCGCAAGCAGTGCTGACGGTCTCGACGAGCTTAGAGAGCGATCGGACGCATGCGGTGGAGCAAACGGCGCCGGGTTCGAAGTCCTCAATTTTGCAGGACGGAATGGGTGACGTGTACACCTCCTGGCAGTCTTCAGGGAGGTCCCGAACCTTGCCCTTGAAACTTGAGAGAGAGACGGAGTCGGTCGCGGAAGTGAGGGTGACGACAGAGAGGAGGGTGAAGAGGAACGTGGTGGGGTTTAAAGACCGCATAGTGCGTCGGTGCTGCAAGAGTGATGGGGCTGGTCGAAGGCGGTGTCCGCTCGGAAGACAATCGTTGACGGTTCCAGGCAAGATTGTGAAGGTTCCGGTATCGCAACGTGATACGACGTCGACGAAGCGGGTACCCGCACCGCTAATGTGAGGAGCGTACCCTCGCCGTGTTGAGATGCAAGAGCCCGGCGGTGCTGAGCTGGCGAGACTGCACACACCTTGTGATCCTTCTCTTCCTGTGGGATGACGAAGCGGAGGCACAAACGATACCCGGAGGTGCACGCAGCAAGGCAAGAGAGTGAAACACAGAGGTGTTAACGATGCAGACGACCGGCGTCGGGCCTGCAAGGAGAGAGCGAGGCAAAGAGAAGGATTGAAAAGGCAAAAGAACGCACAGCGCAAGCAAGAAGCGAAAAGGGGCGAGAAAGCTCACGGCGCACGCTCGGGCTTGATAGTCGTGACGATCGTGGAAAGAGGGCGATTATGCCTTTCTGGGGGCGAACGACCCTATATGAGGGCTGGGCATGGTGGTTGCTCCGTTTTGGTGCCAGCGTTTGGTGATGGGCGTAAGTGCAGGGCGCGAGTGGTGTGCGAGGGCCTGCACTACGGCCGCTCTGAAACACACCCAGGGGGTCTCCACGCGGCCTCATTGGCGGCGCTTCGACAGGCCCGCCGCTCCCTGAAACCCTGAGACGTCTGGAGGAGCCGAGGATGTGTCTCCGCGCCAGATGTGGTGGTTGATGCCCTGAGCTCCTCTCGTGTTGTTTCTAACTCCGTCCCAGGGAATCTATTCCGAGGAGTCCATACAGCTTGCTGCATCTTTGCTATCTGTTGGGTTTATTGCAATTGAGATAGCAAAGTGGCTGAGGCTCCTCTTGGGACGAAACTAAAAAATGAACACCCTCATGGATTACTGACATACCCAACAGATGTGCATTCTTCAAACGAACCTTTGCGTATTCACCCTCCCGAATCAGCAAACGCATCACGGAACCCTATCATCAATGACGAACTCCACGAACGCATGAACAAGCACCGTTTTCCGTTTCCTACAGCATCATTCCATTGAACAATCCTTCTCGTATTTTATAGTCATCATCATCTGATCCACCATCCTATCGACATACTACTCCATCACAAGCACGCTCCTGAATCGGACCTTGCCGCTCTCCATATGCTTCACAGCCTCCTCCACCTTCTCGAAGGGGAATTTCTCCACCATGCATTTTACGCCCTGGTGCTCCGCGAAATCGATCGCCTCCTCGCTGTCGAGCGCATGGCCAGCCGGCCAGCCGTGAACAGACACACCCTTGGTAATCAGTGTCACCGTGTCTACCGGGACCTCGCCGACAGCTACAAATTATTAGCAGAATTTTTCGGATAGGACGACACCACTTACGCGCAAGAATCAACACCTTCCCTACCGGCGCACAGGCCTTCACCATGGGTCCCACGACCTTCGGATTCGGGGCGGTAATGACTACCAACGCCGCACCACCCATCTTTTGGAGTGCCTCGGCCGCATCCTCCTTGCTGGTGTCGATGTAATCGTTAGCTCCAAGCTTGAAGGCGAAGTCCTTTTTCGCATCGCTGCTCGACACCGCAACAGTCCGATATCCCATCTTCCTCGCATACTGCACAGCCAGATGTCCCAGACCACCGAGACCCTGGACCGCAACAATATCTCCTGGGGTAATCTGCATCTTGCGAATTCCATTGAACACGGTGACGCCCGCGCACAGTAGAGGTGCATACTCGACGGGATCGGCTTCAGGAGGGATGCGGACGGCGGCTTCGGCACGGAGGGTGCAGTATTCTGCGTCTGGAGAACAATCGAGTCAGCGCATATGCATCATCGCAAGAACATGAGTACCCACATCCTCCGTCCCGATTGACACCATTCACAGTCTCATTCTCACACATCTGGAAGTTTCCCCGATTACACGCCTTGCACGTTCCGTCGTGGGATCCATGCCACGGCCCGCCGACTTTGTCGCCTTCTTTCCACTGCTTGACGCCTTCGCCAATTCGGACGACGGTACCGATGACTTCGTGACCGGGGACGCGGGGGAAGGACGCCCTGATTCTCGATTAGCATTCCGTGTGTCGTCTTTTCTCCCATTACACACAACAACGGGCTGTTTTGGAGGGAAAGAGGAGCTTACATAGGACCAAAAGCACCTTGCTGCAAGAATACATCCGAATGGCACACTCCGCATGCCGCGACCTTGATCAGCACCTCACCGGGTTGCGGATCTTTGACCGGGACTTCTTTGATGGCCCATGGTGCGTTGGGACCTTCGATGACGACTGCGCGGCAGGTTTTGGGGATCTGGGGAGACATTTTGAGGGCGTTGCTGGGGGATTGAAAGGCGTGATCAGGGATGTCAGAGCCCAGGTCGTGCGAATAGGTCAATCAGCAAAGGGAAAATGTCTGACGTATGGCGGAAGAGGTATCAGGGACGATATGACGGGAGGGGTACAGGTATAGCGGAGAGGTATATGGTTTGCCGGAAAGTACAAGCTATCGCGGAACAGGTACAAATGTAAGAAGAGGTGTCTATGAAGCTGTATCTCGAGGTCGCTGTCCAGGTGCTGACAATAACAAATACAGCAGCACCGTCATCGAACCTGCCCGATCATTATATACGTCCCCAACGGCTTCCGCCAGCCGTCATGATCAACCTGTCCATTTATGGCGCAGCACCGCGCTATCGCTCGCACTCTACATCCATCTGCGAAGATCATGGGTTCGTCATGGCGGGAACCCCGCCGAGAAGCTAATTGGCTCGATTGGGGTTGAGCTCCGGATTTATAATGTGCGTCATTTGTTCGCAAACGGGCTTTGCGAGTGTAAAAGTTTGTGTGACTAGGGTTTGAAATGCGTTGACAAGGTAGATGTGTGGATTAGAAACCGCTGAGGCTGCGGGTGTTAGAAATGGTGATGCCCGTTTTTCGGGCATAAGCGGGGTTGGTTGGGGAGTTTAGGTAGGAGCACCGCAAGGATTGTGAACATGCTTAAAAATGAGATCGAGAAGGATTGCAGAAGTTCAACATGGGGTATCATGAACTGGACTATCTCCTAACGCCTCGAATGCATGCAGAATCTCCGTCAACGCTGCTCACCAAGAGTCGAAGTTCCCGAACCCGCCTCCGACCTTAGCTTTCTTCTTCACCGGCACCTCCTCTTCATCCACATCGCCCAAGACCTCACTATCCTGACCCTGCTGCTGTTGTCTCGCAGCCTGCAAATACTTTCCGACACCCAGTCCCTGACCCTCCCCCTTCTCCACTGTCCCATCCCTCCTAATCCTCTTCCCCGTCCACGTAGTCCTCTCATCCTCCCTCCCACCCGCACGTTTGATCTCTTCCTCCTCCATCGCCTTACTCTCCTTCTCCGACCTCTCTTTCTTCCACTCCTCAAACGGATCCACAAAGACCACGACATCCAAAATCTCAATATCCTTAACCGGTTTATCTTTCTCCCCAACCTCCGCCTTCTCCATTGCCAGCAACGTCGTATCCAGCCCCCCAACCACCCGCGCGAAAATCGTATGTTTGTGATCCAGATGCGGGGTCTGCCGATACGTGATGAAGAACTGACTCGTATTTGTATTTTTCCCTTTATTCGCCATACTAATCGTTCCTCTGCGATCATGTTTTTCGGGGCCTTCGAGCTCGTCGTTGAACGGTTTTCCCCAGATACTTTGACCTCCGCGTCCGGTACCTGTGGGGTCCCCGCCTTGGATCATGAAGCCTTTGATGTTGCGGTGGAAGATGGTGTGGTTGTAATACCCTTTCTGAGCAAGCTTGACGAAGTTCCAGACGGCGCGGGGCGCGTGTTCGGGGAGGAGCTCGATGTTCAGGTCGCCGTGCGAGGTGTGGAGGCGTGCGTAGCCTTTGTGTTTTATGCGCTTGGGGCGCAGCATGTAGTCTTCTTCCGAAAGAAGGGCGCGGTCCGCGGACGTGTGCGGGGTTACGCCGGTGGAGGTGAAGGAGGCGGCGGCTTTGCCGGAGGTGTAGACGGCGGCATTGTAGGCGGGTTTAGCGACAGGTGTAGGGGTTTTGGAGAATGTGCCGTTCTTCTGAGTGGTGAGGGATTTGCTAGATGCGCCTTGGATCTGGCCCTGGGCTTTCGCTGCACGTTCTGCACGCGCTTTGGCTACCGCTTCTTTTGCTTTAAGAATCTTGGCTGCGCTGCCCAAAGCGTCGGCGTTGACGCTGCTTTCTTCTTCTGGGACGACCGTGTCGCCGTCGACTATGTGTTTGAAGGCGCCGAAGTTTCTGGACTCGATGTTCTGCGGATCCTGCAGGGTGATGATATCTTTTCGTGTGAACTCATCGTCGCTGACCAGATCCCGCCAGTTCTTCGCCTTGATGTTCAGTCGCTCGACTGTTTCCCACGAGAAGACATTTCCAGTGTTCCGCAACGCGACAATGTGCGTGTTGTCCGTAAACACCTTGTACGTCACCGGGTCGACGAATTCGCCATCCTCGTTCTTCGCGAAGTGCAGTGTGATGAGATCGGAACGTTTGAGCGGCGAGCCATCGACGGGATTCGTGTCCGGATGCTTCGATAGCCACGTGAGAATGTGTGTGAGGTCAAAGATTGTGCCGGACTGCGTGCACACAGGGTCTGTGAAGGGCTGGAGGGATACGGCGCAGTAGTTGTAGGGGAGGCGTCGGAAGGCTGCGTTGTTCCCGCCGGGTTTGCCAGCGTTCGCGCCCCGAGAGTTGCTGAAGCTGTCGGCTGAGGACCACTCTGAGTGTGTAATGTAGAGCTTGTCGGTGTTTTTGCCCATTCTGGAATGTCGCGCGAGAAAGTTGGAGGAGAGCAGTTGTCTGAGACTAAGAAGTTGAGGATGGGTCAATGCCAAGACTATGATGGCGCTCGTGTCGAATCACTGGTGTCACTGCTACTTAGGTACTCTGATTCTGGACCTCCATCTGGACATGTATTTCTGAGCCTCTGATAACACTAAACCCGGAACCTTTCAGCGGTGTTGCTGACATACTCGAAACGATGGCCTCCAGGATCATCCGAGTTCTTGCGGCGGCCTTAGTAAAAAGTATGCCTCACAATCTTTGTGTGCACTAAGTCGCGCTCAGTCCCCAAAACTATCACCGGAGGCCGTATGGCCTTACTCCTTGCGCTTTCCGGTACTTGGTCGCGCGCACTCCCAGGAGTCCCGCTTGCCCCAGCGGCTGTATCTACCACCTCCAACCGTGACGTATCTAAATCATCCTTTTTGCTCACGTCCCCGGCTTTTCCCCTTTCGTTTGGCTTTTCTCTGAGCACCTTTTCTCTGAGCTCCCTGTGTCTGAGCTCCCTTTCGCTTCGCTCCCTTTCTCTTCGCTCCTTTTCTCTTAGCCCCCTTTCTCTCCGCTTCTCTTCTTTCTTCTGCTTACGTCTAACCTTCGATGGCTTTTCTTTCTTGACTTCGTTCCAATGTGACGTTTGACTCTGAGACTGTGATGCCTCACTCGTTATATTTGCTGGTACTTGGACGTTCCTAGTGCTGCTCGACTCGCAGATTGCATCTTTTGTTACTTGGACGTTCTTTCCCTTCCGATCCTGAGCGCCAGTCCCCTGTTCCCGTTCCACAGTGTCTTTCTTGTCATCTTTCTCTGGCTCTCTAGAGAAAGACGAAGAAAACGCCGGCACCCCAGGCTTAGTTCTGAACAACTCACCCAAATTTGCGACAGTCGAACCCCCGACGAGAGAGAAAGATGAAGCAAACGCCGACACAACAGGCTTAGTTCTGAACGACTCACCCCTCTTTGCGGCAGTCGAACCCCCCCGGAGAGAGAAAGATGAAGAAAACGGCGACGCTCCAGGCTTAGTCCTGAACGACTCACCCCTGTATGCGGCAGTCGAACTCTCGGCAAGATCCCAAAGCTTCACCGAGTTTAGTTCCCCAGCCTTGGGCGGATCATGTGGTCTATCTGCGTCGTCGTCGTCGTCGTCGTCCTTGTCGTCCTTGTCGTCTTCCTTATCGTCGTCTTCCTTATCGTCGTCTTCCTTATCGTCGTCTTCCTTATCGTCGTCTTCCTTATCGTCGTCTTCCTTATCGTCGTCTTCCTTGTCGTCGTTGGCCTTGTCGTCGTTGTCCTTGTCGTCGCTGTCCTTGTCATCGTTGTCCTTGTCGTCGTTGTCCTTGTCGTCGTTGTCCTTGTCGTCGTTGTCCTTGTCGTCGTTGTCCTTGTCGTCGCCGTCCTCGTCCTCGTCATCTTCCTCGTCGTCAGGGTCCACTTCTTCTATTTGTATAGATGTTATGTCAGGCGTTGTCGACTCCCTGGGTACCGTCCTGGACGTGGAGGACATTGGGAACCCTATATGCAGGGGCACTGCCCTCCATTCGGGGCCTTGTACCCAAGGTGCGCGTCCGTCGCTTCGTGACATCTCCCTGTAGCTGTATTGTGGTCCTTTCCTCGCGATGATGCTCCAGTCGCTATTCAAGATCTTTTGGTAATGATCGGGACCAATCATGCTTCCAGGCTTGGCCGCGACAACGTAGAGATATCCGATCGTTGCCTCGATCCTTTTTTGCGCAGCTTCACTGGGACCAGGCTCAGGTGAAGTGCTGAGTTCTGTGCGCTCGACTGCCATGCTCAGTCTGCTGGGCTTTGCCGGCACCGGTGGCGGTGTGCGAAGAGAAGTGGGCAGTGGGGGTACCGGCGAGTGTACATCCAAGCTGGGCGTCAACGCCTTTCTCTTCTTGGCCATCACTGCTTTGAGGGGCAGTTTTGAGGGCAGATTCTCTATCGAGCCTCCGTACCAACCGCCGCCGTGTCTCCGAAGAAGTGCTACCAAATGACGCCCTCGCTGTGCGTTGCATTTCGCGCGGATGACTTGAGCAGATGCGGGTGACTTCCTTTTCCTCATAGGCCTTGCAGGTCCTCCGAACGTCAAAGTCTCCAACCACACGAAAAATTCTTTGTCAGCGGTTCTGTCAGGTATACTTTGCGTTGACGGTCCTGCTATGCTCAATGATTGTCCCGCTAAGCTTGACGACAGTACTGCTAGGCTCGGTGACGGTCCTGCTCTGCTCGACGACGGTCCTGCTGTACTTTCTGACAACGTGATCCCCTGTGTCTTGGGACTCGTGGGGAGGAGTGCTGTCGCAGCCGGGTCTTCTTGCCTCTTTGCTTCCGTTTGCTGCCAGGAACCACCTCTTTCCCACCACGGTCGATCTTCATTCTCCCATAACGCCCTGATTTCGATCCACAGCTGATGGTCCTGCAGAGACTGGAAATTGGCTTCCATATTACACAGACGGCATTGTCCAACAGCGGGGAGCTCCACCTCTATATATCAGGTCAGCGAAAACCCGTGCAAGACCGGATACTGCATCACTTACCGTCGTGGATTCTGTCGAATTCCTTCTCGTGCTCTTTTCTCCTCCTCTTTTCTCCCTTCACAGATCTGGAATGCTTCTTTGCCTGCTCCAACTCCTTTATGGCTTTTTGTTCACGTCGTGAAGCGACCACGCTGAGACAGTCTGTGCAAAGTCTAGTGCGCTCGTGCAACGAGGGGTGCAAAAAGTGACCGCATTTTTCTGCGTTGTAAGGAGCATGGTGGCGGCCGGTGTAAGACATGATGTGGCTGTACTATAAGTGTTGAAAACGATGGTATGATAGTATTCCGAATGGCGATAGTGAGTGATGTACAGTGGATACGCATTCAGACAACACGAAACAGTGTTTGGGGAGTCGTGAACCTTGGGAGGTGCGCATCGTAAAGAATGCAGGGGTGAGGCGATTGGAGCAAGTACGAGTCTAGTCGTGGAAGGAGCAACTTAGACACGACTGTGCGCTTGAAACTTTCAATTGCTCCCCGTTCGCTCAAACTTCCCTCTTTCGCAATCCTACCGTCTCTAGTTCTGCTCCAAATGCTTCATTTGACATCGCTTGGTTATTTCCTGCTGCTCCGGACGGCCCATACCAGACTCAATCATCCATCCTCCACCCTCCGCAGCGGACAATGCTTTTACATCACAAATAGTGTTGTTACGTTATCGCATTCCTGAGCTCTTCTTGAAGCTCCCTTCATGAGATCAGAGATGAGTTTGGGGTGTTCGGTGATTTCGAGATGCACTGCTCTAGATGTCAGGCATTATGATCACGTGTTCAGCCATTCACGAAGCTGCTACACCTGTGAACAGTTCTGCGCATATGCACGTGCTCATTGTTATTGCTTCACTGGCTAATTCACATTGTATGTAGGCATATATGGCTGAGATACGTGCCCAAACCACCTCGGGTTCGACATATTATTGACGTCTCAGAATTTCCAGGCAACAGATTTTACCTTCGATGGGCAGTAGATGAAAGCCTCATAATCGGCGAATTCGTTTACTCACATACGTATGTTTTGTGAGCCGAAACCGATGAGTCCGCGCGGGACAATAGTTTTGCTCGTCACTGACCGCTGTTTCCAGTAGGCTGTAACTCACCTTCATTGCAAAGTAGTGAAAGAACGGTCTCAACTTCACCTGGACTTGAAGCTAGGTAGCATAAAAACACCACGGGGCGCCCTTCTGTTTTCTCCTTCTGTCATCCATTCCTTTCTACTGGATACAGTGCTGACAGTACCAGGCCAAAGTAACAAGGAAATGGCAAACAGTCCCGGCGCTCCGGCGTCACAGTCCTCCACGTCCCGGGCCCCAGTGGCCAGCAGCAGCAATGCTGCTCCATTTCTTGCAGGCTGGGGGCCTCTTGGTTGTAAGTTCTTCCTACTGAACCCTGACGAGCATCAGAATGTACTGATGGGTTGTAGCCAGCCTCGCAGCCATCCCTCTCCCCGAGAATTTCTCTGGTGAGTAGTTTCAAAGCGCCACAATCAGTTCCGCTAACCAAGTACCCCGGCTCCCCTTCTTCCTCCTCCTTCTCCTCCTCACCCCGCTTTTGCCATGCGGCCCGCCATGCCCTCGGCAGTCCCTGCTGATGTGGCCCTCCTGGACGCCATCGAGCAGGAGATGGCCCAGCAAGATCCCCGCGCCTGGGCAGCGCTGGAGAGGGAAGAGCTGCGGCTCCTAGGGGAGAAGTACACGCCCGGCGGAATCCCGCCAGACAAGCTCCAGCAGCACGTGAAGAAGTTCCGCCTGGTGTACGGGAGCTTATCTCCCGGTAAGTTATGGCACTCACATACTTGATATTTTGACTGACATAGTCTAGGCGCCATCCAGAAGCTGGGTGAGAGGCTCCAATGTAAGTCTGGTAGCCACAACACGTACGCAGCAGCACTGACTCCAGCACAGCTCCGCAGATGGCCGAGGGCAAGATTCTTATCACGCCCACGAAAGACGGCCAAGTTCCCGCCGGCCTTCAATCTTTCACTATTCCGGCTTCCCAATCCGGCGCGCACCGACCCACTGCGTTGCCACAACAATACCGCGTGGAGCCACCTTCACCTGGACTTCGAAGTCTCCTCACGCTCACTTCCTGGAACAAAACCGCCGCTCCATCTGCCCCTCCGCCTTCCACCACCTTCTCTCCTGGTCCCGGATTCCCTCGTCTAGGCTCTCAGCCCTCCAAAGCCGCGCAGTTCCCAACTCAGACCGCCACTTCAGCAACCGCACAATATCAAAACACGCCCGGTGTGCCCGCTCCCACCACCTCTCAACCCACCTTGCTCGACCCTCTCGACTTCGCCGCTCAGGTTGCCGCTCGCCGAGTCGCTGAAAACGCCGAACTCACAGCAAGTATGGAACAACAAGGTAGAGTGATCCAGATCCCGTACCCAGGCGGACCCATCAAGCATAATCCGTTTAAAACGATCCCCAGGGCTCCTCCGCAGAAGACCACCGCTCCTCTCAGCGCCTTCATTGCGCCTCGTGGCAAGCGTGTCGGACGCAGCTACCAAGGTCCACTTCCATCCGAGGCGGATATCTACCCAGATGATTCCGAGTTCATCGCGAGCCCGGAGCGAGGCGAGTCCAGCAGTGTCTTGGGACAGATTGAAAGGACGCCTGTCGCCTTGGGTCAACCCGGCGCATTCACCTTCGCGACTCCGACGCCTGCGCAGAGGAAAACTACGGCCACGCTGAATGTCGCTGCTGCACCTTTCACTCCTGCTGTCCCCAAGGCCGATCCGATTACGACTCAGTTCGGTGTCCCTGTCACTGAGACTGACACGTCCCGCACCGCACTCCCCATACCATCATCAACGCAACGGATCAACTGGCTCGACCCAATCCACAATTTCCAACCAAGCACTTTCACCCAACAAGGCAGCTCGACCAAAGGCTTTGGTGGACAGCCATCGAACATCCCAGGTCTCGGTGCTTCTTCAACAACGCCTTGGACCACCACAGGCCCTCAAGGTGTCACCACCTATCCAATTGGACACACGGAGGGCATAACAGTGAGCGGCAACATCTTCAATCCCTCCACCTCAACATGGGCTACCTCTGCCGCCGACTCCTCACTCCTGCCATCCCTCCTCGGCAACCCCTTCACCAGCTTCCTACCGAGCGTCTTCCCAGGCTCTCAGTACCATCAGAGAGATCTACTCACAACGACAACGCCCACCCGCGCCCCCACCAGCCGCTCCCTCGCAACGCACACCGACGACCCCGATCCCTTTGAGAATCTGTGGTCACCTCTCCCCATCGGCCAAGGCCTCATAAACGCGACAGCCGCCGGGAACGCGGATATCGAAGCAGACAGTATTTCGGATATCTGCAATGTTTCGCCGTTGACGGAGGATGGGCACGAGGACGACGCTGGGGGCGAATATGGTTCTCCTTCCCAGACTCACATGCATGCGACGCCCGCCCGCTCGACTCATGCTCAGTCGGCCCACGCCCCCTCAACCTGCGGCCGCGTATCTCCGCACCTTCGTACACAAAGCCCTCGTCTCATCTACGTCGATCAAACGCCCATGGCCGCTGATCAAGAAGATGGAAGTCGGTATGGGCTTAAGTTAGGTGGACTGGGACTTCCGGGTTTCACGTGGGCGCCGCCGAAACCGGTTCCTGGGACGAGGTTTTCAGGACTTGAGTATCTTTGGAGGTGAGGGTTTTGCATGTTGCTTTGGGAAAGACTTGGTGGAGGTGGTGGATACGATTTTCGGCGATGTGACGTTGACGAGGTCGCTCAAGATGGTGGAGCGTGGTATATGGGTTTTCTCTTCTGATGATGGGTTTCTTTTCTTGGTTTTTAATGGGAGGGGTTTTCTGGGCTTGATGACTGAGATGTGTGGGTGGATGATTGCTTTGTGCAGGAGGATTTTCTGGGTTCGGCGTTCTATACCACATACGCTAGACCGTAGTGTCGCGCTGCAGAGACTTTGCTTAGCCGTTACAAAAGGCTGAGATTTCATGACAGGTCAGAAGGTGTTCGGAAGGCAGATTGAGTGGTTTCTCAGGATCGCTATACTGACTGAATCGAAATGCCTCAATACCGAACGAAGCAAAATCGTGAAGTTCTTCGATCGTGTGATAATCATAACGTGATTGGTAGTGCGGTCGTTTGCATCCTGCCTCTAGGTTCGTGTGCCAGCCGGTCTACAGCGGGTATCTAACCGTCATCCAACCATTTCCAACACCTCTTGACTTTATCAAATCAAGCCTCACCGCTCATGTCTCATCAACGTCTCCCTCATCTCCTCATCAACACTCCCACCCTCATCACTTCGACCCTTCCCAAGCGCCAACACCCGCGCACTCTCCCTCCCCCTCTCAACATCCAACCACCAAACAAACGGCGCCGGCAAAACCGCCAACACCGCCAAAAAGATAAACGCAGGCCTAATCGTGCCCGCCGTATCAACAATGCGTCCAACGAGCGCCGGCCCAACAGCACTACTCCCCTTATCCGTAACCGCGAACAGCGCGAAGAACGCCGCTTCCCGTCCCTCCGGTATCAGCGGCGCAAATACGGCTCTCGAATAACTCGAGATTCCGCCCATAACAAAGCCATGCAATGCACCGAGTGGATAAATCTCCCACGGTTGCTGGAGACCGCCGACGCCTGCGTGCGCGATAAATGGGACGTAGCCCAGGAGGCCGTAGAGTGGGACGAGTTCCATGAGGAGGATGCAGGAAAGGAGTACGGATTTCGGGGAGAGGGAATGGCGGGTTGCGATGCGTGGCCAGGTGAATGCGCCGAGGATGCCGGAGACGAGGGACGTTATGGATAAGAGGGCGATTTGGATGGCGGAGAGTTTGAGTTCGGTGCGGGCAAAGAGCATGGCGATGCCGGAGACGGTCGCGACGGCGTCGGAGAGGAGGAACCATGCGATGAGAAAGATGACGACTTGACGCAGCCGGGTTGCGAGCTTCAGGGTGTGGAGGAAGGATGAGAGAGAGAAGCGGATGTAGAAGAATGCAGTGCGGAGTCGAGTGGTGCGATTTGCGGTGGACCGAGAGGGCAGAGGAGGGCCAGGGCGGGGCCGAAGAAAGAGGAGTGTCGGTATTGAAAAGAGAGCCCACCATATGCCGGCGAGGAGGAGGATGAAGCGCATCGGGAGGCTAGGGCTCTGCTTCGAAATAGATGTCTTCGAAGAGATGAAGAGAATAAGAATGCTGAAGCACTGGACCAGGAGTGCAGCGATATAACCCAAGCCAACTCCTTTCGAGGAGATTTTGGCTGAGCGCTCGAGATCGCATTCCAGATTGCGAGGACTGGAAGTGTGAGTCGTAGGCGCCGAAGGCTCCGGATTGAGTGCTTCGCGCTCTTCAAAAGGGGCGGTAGGGTCATTTTCGTTGCTGTCTTCATAGTTGGACACCAGAAGAGGGAGGAAGGCATTCAATAAGGAAAAGGAACTCCCAAGACAGGTAACCCCAATGATAACCAAAAGTGGGGCTAGGAAGAAGACCGTAGGTGGTATGAATATGAAAAGGGCGCTGGCCATGGAGCCGGTGTACGCGAACGTCATGAGCATCTTCTTCCGATATGGGCCTAGGACACTTGTCAGTCTCATCTTAATATCAAGCTCACGCAAGTGTGACTCTGGAAGAAGACAAGCATACCATGGTCCGCAAACGAACTTAAACAAATCAACGTAACAGCTTGAACCAGTACCGCAGCAGAGAAAGTATACATAGCAAAACTCGACGTCGTGATATCGGAGCCGAGAAAGTTGACGATGCACTGCGTATCAGTGCCTCCATCTGCTCGAGCTTGCATATGAGAGACAGTCCCATTGCGTCCTAATGATGCAATGCATGACTTGGAGCGCTCTGAGTAGAATACACCTCGCTCTCTTGCAAGCTGCTCCAGAGTTACAGGAAGAAACGAGCCTGTTTTAAAGAGTTACTCAAACCAGAGCTTTTTAATTAGGAGAGCCAGGCTTACCAACACCGACTACGGCAAACACCTCTGCTGCTATGGTGTAGGAGTACCAGCCCCGGAGCTCCTGAGATGTTGTCGGGCTTGTATCTTCACTTCCATAACGAACGTGGCGACGAGGCCTTACAACCTCGTCGAAGGACATCTTGAAGAGGTTGACATGAGCGAATAAGAGTATGTGCATCTAAAGGCTGGGGAGTTGATGTCTGGCTGACGTAAGACTAAGCCACGGTGCAATGTTGGTTAGCGCCACGTGCTACTCTCTGACATCTGCCCAGGTGGATGTCCCAAGTTCCCAACGCGCCAAAGTCCCCTGCATTTGTCAGTGCCCGGACTTATTATTGGACCTTGAGACAGCGCGAATCGCTTTCCGCCCGGCCAGCAATATGTACAGACACTTCTATGGCCTTTTAGCAACGTTTTGCAATATTCCGTCTAGAAGTGCTTCCTGAGACGTACTGGAAATTGCTCAAAACTACCTGACGGAGCTGCGCTATAATCCTCAGGTAAGGTTGCCGGGGACTTCTCGCCTGCCTGTTTGCAACCGCAAAAGGCCAAGCATTAGACATGAGTTTCTATCGAATGTGGCTCCATCCACAATGTCGGCCGAGTCTACTGCTGGAGGTTCGACTGTGTCCCCACTCTGGCTTCCCCGAGTTCCGTCTCCCACAATAATCAAGACAAGGGTGCAGTGATATGACGCAACGCCTGTAGTTCGTTGAGCTTGCTGCCGCAATACTGCTTCTTCGACCCGAGGAGTGGTTGTCGGACTAAAACGTTGCGAAGACGATGTCGAAGGCGAGTGATACGGAAGAGCGGCCTGGCAGAGCTCTTGCAGAGTGGTAGATTCATTCTCTGCGAGTCCTCGTGCTCTTTGACGTCGAGGAGGGAAGGACCTCTCTCTCCCGAAGGAGTCGTGCCTCTGCGCAAATCCCGGTTTCGTCAGGTCTCGAAGGCCACACCGGACATTTCCAACTCTTCCATATAATGCAAATGCAATCCTCACTCGTACTCTATCACCAAGGCACCGCCTCAGGCCCCCTAATCTCCCTCCTCACAGCTCCTCTCTTTTCCTCCCTTGTCTCCTCAGTGTCCCCATACCCCCCAGCCCTCTCACCCCTCTCCCATCTCCCATGCAACCTGCGTACCGCAAACTTCCCAATCCCCCAAACAGTCCCCGCAACGATCGTCCCCGCAATCCCCGTGGGCGCCAACACAAATCCAACCCCAGAAACCGCGGTTCCAATCGCCCCAGCACCAATCGTCGCAACCAGTGATCCTATCGCAACATATTTTGCGTAGCGGACAAGACGCCAGAAGATGAAGATGAGAGAGGAGCGAACGATGCGGAGGAGGGCGCGGGTGCGGCGTCGTTGGGGCGCTAACGGGCCAGCGGTTTTGGGGTCGTAGAGGTAGCGGAGGTTGGTTTTGGCGGTGCTGAGGGCGGTTGTGGAACGCGCATCTATGGTTGCTTCTTCTGTGGTGGCGGCCATGGGGAAACCGAGGAGAGGGTTCGGGATTGTGTTGTACGCCTAGGTGTTTCACGGTTGGCGTTTGGAGGCTTGCAGGTGTCCGTTATTGTGGCTGTTGAGAAATGTTGTGTACGCGTGACGTCATTTGACGCCAAGGCTACACTAGCCGTTGAGCCTCGGTGTCGGTGAATTGGGACGTTTTGATGTTCGTTGCAAACTAGAGGAAAGATGTATTTAATAAAACTAAGATTCTGCCTTTCAACCGCTATATGCAAAACCGTATCTAGGTAACGAGCAATCTCATAATAAAGATATTGCAGGTACCTGGCATGCCCGACGGGGAACATTAGTGTACATGATACATAATCCATCTCCCGATTAAACCTCTTTTATCCGTCCACCGGTATCCATGCTACCGTTTGCTTTTTTAGGATGCACCAGATGTTCTGTGATCTTATCGACCATCAAAAGGAGAAGAGAGGAAACAAAGGGGGTTTTACAATAGGGACATGACGGCCATCTGTAGAGGCCACCAAAATGAGGAGTGTATTAATAGTATGCTTGCGCACGCTTACCCGATGAATATAGACGTAAGGCCTAACTCATCAACAACATTCACGGCCTGAATGAGCAGGCGAAGACTACCCCTCGTTGGAGAGTTAGTCCGTCGAATAATACGGCCCATGAAGGGTTTAACCTGCTCCAGGCGGTGGATTGGGCGAAGGACCGTCAAGAATCGTGGGCATCTGTGGCTGTTCCGTGAAATCGATTTGACTTTGCGTGGGTGAGCCAAGCCACAACACCTCGAAGAGAAAAGCCTCGAGGTTCTCGCCAAAGGTGTGGCATTCCAATTGTTGCAACATAGTCCGTGTCTCCTTGCAGTCCCAAGCAAGCTGTGATGTGTCGAGCGATTCCAGCCCTCGGCTTATGCACCAGTGAGCCTTCACTTTCCTCCAGGTCGGATTGATATCGCAATGTTTCAAGAGATTGAGTAACTTTCGATTGTAACGCCAATCGGAACTGTTGGCATGCTCGTTCCGCATGTGCATGGCGACATGATCGCATCGTGTTTCCCAGCTGGCGCTGAGATTGCGACAGTTGACGAAGCCGCAAGCAAACACGCATTTTGGTGGAACTGGCATCTCGACAATCTCATCGCGGTGAGGAGCGCGTCCATGTCGACTTTGACAATGGGCGACGAGGTCTCTCACGCGCGTGAAGACTTCCACGCAACCATTGAGCTGACAAGGCCACTCCAAACCGGTCTCGTGGAACGACTTCTCATGCCTCTTCCAGTCGGACTTTTGCCGGAACGTCGGTACCCGACGAGCACCCAGCTCATAGCAATAGGTACAGAAAAATCGAGGTTTGTTTAGGCCGGTGCCCCTGTCGTCAGGCTGGGCGCCTCTCGGTCCGGCCGAGTTCGTGTCAGTGCCAAACAAGACTTGCATGATTAGCCTCCCTGGATATTTCGAATTCAAAGGTGCAAACGGTACATACCAGGGGTGGGATCAATGTCGTCGACGTCCATGAGGTACTGCTGCCAGTTGAATTGAGACATGGCGATGTGTGAGTGGTGTGCAGAAGATGAAAAGCGTCAGGTTCTCTGGCAATGGAAGTGAACTAAGATACACGAAGGTGCCAAACAAGGAGCAGATGCCGATAAAGTTTCAAAGAAGTCGGATATGAACAGCAAAGAAAGAGCAGCTATGGTGGGTGCGACTTGTATTTGAATCCAGAGGCTCACCAGCAGGGACTGGACAGTCAGGCCTGCCTCGGAAGCAAATGAAACGACGCTGCTGCAGCTTTCCGATAAGGTTTTTCTGGTGACACAAGTAGAACAAAAAATAGTGTGCGCGATGCGCAGGACGCGTTGGTGGGATGGGACCAGCAAGAAAGCGTCGCCATGTACTCTGTGCAGTGCCACAGGAAAAGTATATTCGTCGTCACTCAGGAATTCGGATCAAACTTTGCTCTTGCCTCACAGCCTTCACCGGACAGTGTCCACTGTTACGTGGACTCTACGATGTTATTTTGAAAGTAGACAAAGACAAGCATGCACTGGGAAATGGGCCTTCGCAGCCATTGCCTCGCGGGGATGCGGCAGTCCAGGTGTCTCCTTGATCGGAATCTCGGAGGACCAGGTCGGTCACCTTCTGCCACCCTTAAAAACCAGGGCGGAGGTGCGGGTTGTGAGTAGCGTACACCGCTGTTACGGATACTTGCATGTCGATATGGAAGCTTGCTGTTGGTGCAATTCTTCCAAGTCGTGTGGTCACATTGCAAGGCCAGATTGCAAGGCTCCCTCGTATGTGGCTTTTGCTTGTCATTAGCGGCAAACACAGCTCAGCTGTCTTTGACACACATGGTATCTCTCTTCTATGATGCCGCTTCTGCTCTGGAGGCCACCTTCGAAAGGAGGAGGTATAAGGCAGCAAGCCTGGTTCAAGAGAGGGACAGAATCATGGCCGTCAGCCAGCACCACGACGCCACTGGAACAGCTGCAGACGCGACCATTTCCGTTTCGTTTCGCCAAGGCTCAGGCTGGCTCGGGCTGTTGGCTGCATGCATGACAGGTTGCGTCTTTTGCAAGGTCCCAGTGTTCACATTCTGAGAGGTTGCCCCTTGAAGGCGCGAGTGGAATACAGAGCCTTGGAAGGCGAGCGGCATGATGGGACTGAGTGTGAGACGTGTCGCTTTCCGGCCGATAGCCGGGTATCCGGTGCCTGGTGCCTGGTATTGGTTCTCTTCGTGGGTTGTACAAATGGAGAATGCATGGATCTGGAGCACGTTGGTCAACTTGGGCCAGGGGTGCGCACGGACCACGTTGCACACTAATCTAGCGGCCGTCACTGCTGCGGTCTTCAGGATGCTTCCAGCAACAACAACATCAACTGATCACCTCGAAGCCAGCCTCCTATGCCGATACGCTATGGTGGCATCGTCAACATCGTCACGCTAGTTCTCTTTTTCGTCTTCCTATGCCTGGCATTATGCCTCGTTGTCCGTCACGGCCTCGGCCACAATTACCCGTGGATATGCATCGTCATCCTCTGCCTTTGCCGCCTCACCCAAGTCTCTCTCGACTTGGCGGCCACCGAGATGTTTCCCCCCGAGACGGCACCAAACACGGCCATCTCAAGTGGCGTGGCCATTCTCACTGAGATTGGCCTGACGCCGCTGTTCATGTCAACGTCGTCGTTGCTCAACGCAACCCAAAGACCGAAAGGGCGCCGCATGCAGTGGATCCTCATATTCCTGCATGTTCCCCTGATGATCTCTCTCATCCTGATAGTCGCGGGAGCCATCGATCCAGACTCCCGCGACAGTCCGACATTTGCAGCGACAGAAACCACAAAAGCGGGCGTCACATTGTACTGCGCCTGCTTCGTCGTTCTGGTCTGGGCGACCATCGTCATATCCTCGCGATTGTATCTTGCCACCTCTACCGAAGTCAAGATACTGACAACTGTCGTCATGAGCCTCCCTTTCTTCGTGGTCGACATCGTCTACATGATGTGTTTTGCCTTCGAAAGTGAGTCCGGCAGCCAGAGGTTCAACGTGATCAGCGGAAACGTTACCCTGCAGCTCTGCATGCAAGTCATCATGGAGTACATTGTTGTTGCTCTGTATCTAGGACTGGGGTTTGGCCTGCCAGACAAGGCTTCCAGACTCGCCCAGCGCGCCGTGTCGCTCAGTGAGATGGACCCCGACGAGCTCGCCGGCCTCTTCCTGTGGAAGGCTTACAACGTCATGTCAGGTATGGAAGAGACTCTTGTATCACTTCATTGCTGACATCTCAGCTGTCGTCGCTGGCACGCTTCTCCCGGCCCTGAGGTTTGCGCACTGGTTCCTGGGGAGAGTATTGCGCTCCTAGCTATTTGTTTGAGATGCCCAGGCCTCAGCTGGCTGGTGTCTGGATATCCACGCTCGGGGGTCCCGCTCATACGACCCGTATTCGCTTATCCCTGTCTTGTCTGCGGGTAATTGTGTATATTGATGTGTAACCAGGGACAGAGAGAGCCGAGCCGCAATGATGTGGGCACCGCATCTGTCCGTCTTCAACGTTTGCTTCCGATCATCGTTAACCGCCCCCTGACAGGCCATTGTCTCAGCAAGGACTCTCGTGTAGTACGAGTGCAGCCGTCTGTGGTCATGCACCCGAACATACACGATGATCGCTTCACCGACTATTGTTCCGTCTCCTCTGGATTGATCATTGGCCAGAGAACTGACTACGTTGTAAGAGAGGCAGTTTGCTTTGCTACACAGCAGGCTCTCTATGCATCACCCCTGGTGACTTGCACACCCTCCTGACCGATTCCAGCCTCGCGCTGCGTACCCTCTGTTTTGTCTACATTCCTCTAACTCACTGAGCGTTTGAACTGCGCATCTCAACGTCTTTCCAGGTGGTGGTGAGGTGCCGCGTTCCTGCCGCTGCTGCCCTGCACGTGACTGGGCCGTACCTTCCCCATCCTCACCGCAGAATTCCACCCGCTTCTACCTGATCTCACCTCCTCACACCTAGAACACCAACATCATCGAAGCAAGACCAGCAAGCTTATCATGCCCTCCATGATGCTGCCAGACCCTGAGGCCGAGTCCAAGGCCACTGTTAAGACCGAAGTCAAGAGGGAAGGCGGCGATGACGACGCACTTGAGGGGGTGGCCACTCGTCCTGTCCAAATCAAGCGTGAGGAAATTGGACGCACTCTGGCTGACGTCGAACCTGAAGATGTGGAAGGGTGAGTACTTGTGACAATGAAGAGAGGATGTTAATGGCTATGTAGGAGCGTGGACATCAGCCGCTTCATGCCGCCGAACAGAGCCATCATCCAGAATGGCAGTCTCACTCAGCATTCATCTTTCAACCATAGTTCTGAAGCTTCCTTCCAATTTCAGCTGAATATGAAGTGCATATATTGCTGCGGAACCCGTGGCCATGATTGTCACGCCAAACGCTGGGAGGATTGCCGGAGAAAATGTCCATACTGCGATGACCGCAGTCATGTCGGAAAGGTGAGCAGTGCTGTTCTACGAGCTATATCTTTCCTCGAAATTGAGCTGACCACCACAGTTATGCCCCCGCCTTTGGTGCACCCAGGATTGGTGGAAACGATACCTTGGAAGGGTACCAACCGTTGCCGAGGTTCCCTCTCTCTGCCCCACCCCAGAGCAAATTGAACGGGTCATCTTGCAAGCGTCCTCACAGAAGCCGCATCGAGGGACGAAACGCAAAGCTGGTGAAGCTTTCGGCGCCCATCAACCAACTGACGGCATGGTGGAGGAAAGTCTTTCGCAGGTCGCAGAGGGGAAGAAGCCCGCCGAGGCTTCCAAGACAATCGAACAACTGAAGTCAGAGATCGAGCTGCTGAAGAAGGAGCTTGCAATGCGGCCGATGAAGCCGACTGAGGACACCAAACTGCATGCCAGTGTCACCTGTACCGAATGCTCAGCGCCCCTCGACATTCATCTTGCAGTCTGGGCCGCCAAAGGAGCCTGAATCGCGGCGTGACCGTGGTTTCACGATGCCTAATGGAAGAAGTTTAACATCTTGGTAATTTCCTATAGTGATGGGGGAAAGTGTCTGTGTCTATTGCCGTTCTAGAGGCGGTCACAATCTCATGGCTTCAATCAATGCCAGGCTTACGTTCCTAGGGAACATACTCGCTCAGATGTGAAAGGAATCTCCGGGTGCAGCGTTTTACTGGAGCGAACATGCATGAGCATACCCAGATCGAATTATGATTTGTCGACCACTGAAACATCGATGTCATCGGGTGCACTTGTCAATCTATGACTTTGTGGGTACCGTACAGATCAAACCAGCCACAAGATCAGCACAAATAGCTCAGCCAACTCCAACAGTATCCTTCTCTCAATCGTACTGGCAACAGAACTCGGCCCCTCATACTCCCCAACCCCTTTCCTCCCAACGCCATCCTCCAACACCAGCTTCTCCACACCCCCTTCCACACTCTCCAAGGGGGCTACAAACGCCATCTGACTCCAGCTAAACAATGTATTCCTTCCTCCGTATACGAATACCTCAAACCGACCTGCAAAGCTATCATTCACCCATACCCTGCTCCCATTCACCACATCCGTTTCGATACGAACGGTAGCCGGGATATTGATAGCGACCGGAATATGAGGTGATGTTGTCAAATTTGTCCATATACGCCCTGGGTGTCCCGGATCCTGTCCATCGAGAGCGGAGACAGAGCGGAGTGGGTACGGGATGTTATCGTCCGTTGTGAACACCAGCGAGAGCCCCGAGGAGGGTTCTGTGCCGTTCGATGGAGTCGGCGAAAGCGAGAGCGTTGCATCTCTCCCGCGCAGCGTAAATGTCCCAGTCACCGATAGACTGAGCGTATACGGCGGCCCATACGACCCTTCCCCGATCACCCCCTCCTGTCCCGTCTTCCACTCCAACACCACACCCTCTCCATCTCTCGCCTCAAACGCCCCGCGTCTATCCAAATACTGCCCGGGCGCCCTCGCAGTCAAAAACATCACGCTCTCTTCCACCGTCAACGGATCCAACATCACTCCCCTCGTCCCACTCCACATCCTACTCCCCGCGACCGGCAAACCCTCCCTCATCGCATAATACGCCTCAAGTTGCGTCGTCGCATCCGGTCCATTATCATTCCACGCCGCCAAAATCGCACCCTTATTCCCGCTCGCCCCCGGTTTCAACTGTTCGGTCAAATTAACCGGATTAAACACACTTGGTTCCCACTGCCAATTCCTCACATTCGCGAAATTCAGCGTGCGTGTCGTGTTAAAGAACTGCGGATACGTGGCTGGGAAAATAGGCGTGTGGTCGTTTTTCAAGCTCATGTAGGACCACCAGTCTTCTGAGTTTATGAAGCTGTAGTTTTGGGCTTGGAGCGCAATGGGGTCGGATTGCCCGTATTGCCAGTGTTGGATGATTACGTCTTTTGAGATGGAGAGGTTGGTGGGTGAGGGCTCGTGGGTGCCCCATATGCGGATGCGTTTTCCGGACGTGGAGTGTATGAAATCAGACATTGTGTTTACAAAATTTATGTAGTCGTCTGCGAGTAAGGGGTCGTATTCGTCGGCGCCGATGTGGACTTCTTTTGTGTGGAACCATGGGAGGAAGTCGGTCCAGATTGCTTTGACAGTCGGGATGGCGTCGGGATGCGAGAGGTTTAGTAGATCTTTTTTTGGTAACGCGAGCTCGGGTTTCCATTTTGTGATTGCGAGACTGTGGCCTGGTGCTTCGATTTCGGGGATTATGGTCACGCCTCTAAGCGCGCAGTGGGATTCCAGGGCTGAGAAGTCGGCGCGGGAGAGCGTTTCGTTGGCGCGGTTTATCAGACCGTGGAGGGAGGGGGTCTCGGGGTGGAGTGAGAATTGGTGGTATATGGCGTTCCAGGTCGAGTTGCGGCCGCGGTTGAGAGGGTAGTTGTCGCTGGTGTGGTAGTGGAATTCGTTCATTTTGAAGAAGGAGGCATATGTGCATAGTTCTTTCAGGAAGGACGGCGAGTACCACTTTCGTCCTGCGTCGAGCATGTAGCCTCGTGTTGGGTATGCGGGCGCGTCGATGGTGTAGCCCGGGGCGAGGGAGGTGGTGTTTGAGATGAGCATCTTTTGCAGCACGGTTCGGGTTCCCCAGAACATGCCGCGCGCTCCACTGCCGCCGATGTAGACGGAGGAGTTCGAGATTTCGAGCTCATAGCCTTCTTCTGTTGGGCTGCCGCCTTCGTGGACTAAGGGGAAGGTGTCGCGAAATGGGCCGAGGATTATGCCTGCGGTGGGTGCTGAGGAGACGGTCTCGAGGGTCCAATTTGTTGATGTGATTTGGTTCAGGTCGTCAATGAAGACTTGGGCAAACTCGTAGGCGGAAGGTGGAATCAATGTCAAGCCTTCTGAGTCTCTTCGGTCTGCAAATGAGTCGAGGATGTATATTGTTTTTGGTGCATCTTGCATGGAGAATCGAGAGCTGTTCTTGTCGTACGACCAGTAGATTGGTGGAAGCGGTTGCAGTGCGGTGACAGTGACAACGGAGGCGATAAAAAGGGTTGTGTGTAAGTACATTGTCGCAATGGGACCTCAATCATGGAGACCTTTTGCGATGGACGTCAGACGAAGGTTGAGGTTCCGAGGGATGCAATATAAATCCATGTTTGTGTCACGACCGGGGTAAGCCTTGCGCGCGTTGCATTTCCCCGCTCGAAGGAGCCGCATCGATGTAGCCGTTGTGGTACGAGCCACTTTGTAGACGGAGGATCCCCAGTGAGCGGCGGCTAATGGTGGTGTATTTCCGTCCGGGACGAGTCGCACCTCCCCTGTCTTTCGGTGACCTGTAGCACAAATACTCCATACATCCTATCGTCATCAGTGTTGACTCTTGTAGCAAGTTGCTCGTTTGTCTTCTTCCAAACTGAGGGTCAAAGAGGTATGTTATGGCACAAAATCAGTGACCTCCATGTCTTGTAGCTCTTTCACTTGTTGCTATATAGAACCGTGCACCGTTGTGTAACCCTCTTCGCACCTTCCAAGCTCCTCTCTTATTCTCAAAAGACAAATTCCCTACTTGTAGTAAGTAAGTGGCCTATATATAGTATCAGTTTTGGCATAGTAAACATCAATCCAGCTGTGGCCTTGGTTTAGCGGTATACCTGCACATTACGCGTCGCCGTTCTCCCATTCATACTGGGTTTGATACCTTCATTTTTGCCTTTTCTTCCTTTTCCCACTTTCCCGGGATGAGTTTCCTTCACCAGTCGGTGTAGCGGATAGAAAAGTGAAATAGCGGGGTGCGAGACTCACACTCCAGGGCTGCCTTTTTTAAATATCTGTCTTAGATTGAAATTCTACATACTGCAAACCATGCTTTGGTGTCAGGAATATTCTTATATATCTGCTTAGCATTGTACTCACTGTTAAGTTGAGGGGTGGAAAGGGTCGAAAAGGGTCATGGAGATGTCTATGTTTGAAGTTGAAAAGGAAGCAATCATCCTTCTGAGCCGGTCTAAATTGTCTCGCGTTCCGCTTCTACTCTTAGATCGGATGGTACAATCATCCGAAGTACTCGATGTCGGACGAAGAGGCGTGTCTTCAAGGTAGTTTCGGCAGGTGAAGATGTTGGGATACCAATTTTCAATTTTGTGTATCCATAACGTACGCTTTCCGTCTTAGAATTTCAATACCACGGTACTCATAAAGGGCGTATTTCTCTCAAGAAAAGTATATAATCTCCAAATGCGCCGGCCACGTATATAAGCCACATCCTACCACGACCTCCCAGACACTGAACATCGGAGTCCCACACCCACTTCAGTACGTGGCGGACAACCTCTTCCACAGATATTCTCCACTTTTGACCCCTTCATACTTCCTTCCTGTCCTCTCATACGTCCCTGGAATAGCCTCGATCATGCTGTCAAAGTTCGGATTGCCGAAATACGCAATGGAATACCGTGGCGGATACGAATCCGATGCTTCATCTTCAGGCTTTGCTGGGGGCTCCACTACACGGTGCTTCGTCGACTTGATGGTGTCGTTGGACCATCGTGCGAGCAGGTCTCCAGCGTTGACGACGATGGTGTCGGGGATTGGTGTTGCGTCGACAAAGGTACCCTTGGGAGACCGGACTTGGAGACCGCCACGGGAGTCCTGGAATAAGAGTGTGACGGATCCTGTCTAACAGTCAGAGTGCAGCCAACAACGGGGTTTGTGATCGAACCATAGTCACTATGCTCTCCTGCTCGGACCTGCAACTGCCCATCACTCCTCTTGAACACCGACTTCGGAACGGCCGGATAATGAAGCAGCCGGAGAGTGTTGTCGCCGACATCGGTGTAACTATCAAACCAGTCTTCCTCAATGCCCATACCCAAAGCAATAGCCCGCATAACCTGCATATGGAGCTGATTGCATGTAGTAAAAAACTCCGCCATGACCTCCTTGAACGCCTTCGCAGCATCATCTCCATCCGTTGGCGGCCACATATTCGGCATCCCCGGCTCATTTTCCCGCCCAATTTCAAATGACTCCTTAAGATCCGGAACCGCCTGTCGCAACGCCTCAACATCGCCATGCTCTTCCAGATCAGTAACCTTCTCGCGTCCTTGTGCTGTGTACCCGCGGTTAGATTCGGGGGAGTACCACGCAAGGCTGTCTTTCTGCTCTTTGGAGCGAGCGAAGAAGTTTGCAGAGTGCGAGAAGACGTTGGTGACTGTGTCGGAGGGGATGCCGTGGTTTTTGAGGTAGATGAAGCCGGCGTTTTGAAATCCTTTTAGGACGGCTTCTGCTGTGGCCTTTTTGGATGTGGCTTCGCCGGAGAGGAATTGTGAGAAGTCAATTAGCTGCGGATTGTGAGTGTGCGGGATGGGGCTGGTGCTGTCCGGGTCGTGCGTACTGGGATCACCAAATCGTCTTTCGCGACTGCGGAGTCTGTGGGAACATGAGACATGCTTGATGTGCACTGATTCGACGATATTTGGTACTGAGCAGGGTGAAGAGTTCGGTACTTTATGGTGTTGTCCTAATCGGCGGAGGGGTAATCCGATTAGGAAGGATCGTGGCATGGTGCCAGTGCGGGGTACTGACGCCTTCCCAAGGATCAATTGATGGTCACCTAAACACCTACAAACTCCGATAACGAATTTTCGAGAACAGTGCAGAATTTGAGAAGCGGAACAAAAGGATATCTCGACTCCTGGCTTGTACGTCAAAATCTGCTAGTCAGTATTGCAGTGGTTGTGGCACGTGAGGGCGCCGTTCCGGACTTTCCGCATCTCACTCGGGTATTGTTAACACGCTATGTTCAGTATTGAAAAGTCATTCTACTTATATTGCTGCTAACACTGTTTAGGTGTTCCGAAGATCGTTGGACAGTGGATATCGTGTCCCAAATCGGGACATGGACAAAGACCATGCCAGAACCAAGAAGAGATATTCGTCCTATATTCATCCTCATCACTTCTGGGTATTGTGGACACCTTATCATTGTGCCTGAAGATTGTTCATATCTGTATTGTTACTGACATTACGAACTAGTCAAGAAGATCGATGGACGATGGATATCGTGTCCCAAATCGGGACATGCGCAGTGACAATGCCAAATAACATGAGATCCCTGTTCCGCATTCTTTTTCACCGGAACTCAGCTACCTGCGGCACAGTATACTCATGATTGTAAGTTTTCATATTTATGTTACTACTAAAGTAAGGATACAGTTCCGCAGATCGCTGGACCGTGGATATCGTGCCCCAAATCAGGAAGTGGACAAAAACAAAGCCAGACAACATGCAAGCCAAAAGATTCCAATCTCCAGGAAGGAAGAATATTTGTGCAGGGAGTGAGAGGGTGTTCCACAGCCCGTAAGAGACGAAGAGGCTTCGAGGGGTCTCAGAAGACAACCCGCCCCCACTTTTCCCGTGGAGGTGGTCGGTATTTATCTCCAAAGAGCTCTTGTGCCCTTGCAATTTGCTCTTCATCTGACGGAGTCTGGGGTGGATCCAGCCCAAAGAGCTCCTCCTCCAAGTCTGAGTCAAGGTGCTCGGACTCGGGCTCATTGGAAGGCTCAGGATCACTTTGAGCTGGCTGATCTTGGGAGGCGTCTTCCTCAGAAGGTTCCTCTGGCTCCGTTCCAGAGAGGTCCTCCATGCCATAGGACTCGGACTCGTTGGAAGGCGTAGGAAGACTCGGATCCCCCAGATCGGGGGTGATTTCTTCCGCAGGAGTCGTCTGCACCGGTCCAGATTCAGCACCACTGCTGACACCTTCCACTTCATCATCCCACTCCATGATTCCCGCCAGGACCAACTGAGAAATCTCATCGTTCTCTGCGGTGCCAGGCTCAGGCAGACCGACCTCCGGAGAAGGAGTAGTGGGCGGTGGTGCGCTAGAAGAGGAAGCAGATCTGGAAGGAGCGGATCCGGAAGAAGGAAGCGTCGAAAGTAGTGGAGGAGCGTCGACTTGTTGTGCCGTGACTCTCCTCCGGTTTCTACCTGGCTTCGGCGTAGGTGTGGCCTCAGAGGAAGCCGGAGGAGTGGCTAACTGCGATGCCTTCCCTCGCTTGTCTTTCTCCTCCTCCTTGGCCCTGATCTTCTCATCTCTTTCATTTATCCTCTGAGTCTTCCCCGGTTTCTTCCCGTCACAGGTTATCGATCCGGGCGGGGGCACAGGGGGCGCCGAGGACATGTTCGTAATGCCTCGCTCGTCCCGGAACGCCGCCCAGTAGTCGGCCTCGACCATATTCAGCAGGTCTTTTCCTGCCATGAGTAACATTCGGTCCTTATCGAAGCTGCGGCGAAGGCCGGGATGAGCCGCGATAGCTCGCATGTCTCGCTCGATGGCAGTGTCATCGGGCCACATGGCATCCGTGTAAGTTGTGAGGTAATTCAAGGAACGGGAACTGTCCGCTATTTTCTTGAAACCCGACAACCACTGCTGGACGTGGCTCTTGTTCGAGTCCATCACCATGCAGTCTTGGCTCCGCTGGCCATCAGGAGCGCAAAACTGGCAGAGCCGCTCAGGAGTGCAGTAGGGGCCCATGGCCCAGCGACGGGCAGTTTCGTACTGGGCACGCATCCGCTGCCGGTCAAGTCTGGCCTGCTTCCTGGTGGCTCCTTCTTCTTCGGCCCTTTTTCTCGCAGCCTCTTCTTCTTCCTGGGCCGTTTTCTTTGCGACCTCTTCTTCCTCTTCGGCCCTTTTCTTCGCCGCCTCTTCTTCTTCTCGGGCCCTTTTCTTTTCGACCTCCTCCAATTTGGCTCTCAAACTGGCCCTTCCGCAGACCTGCGAAGCCCCAAGTCGTTGCATCCTCTGTGCTGCTGTCCTCTCTTCGTCTAATCCAACGGAGATCGAGCGGGCACGCTTGCGGCTTGGTGTAGCAGGAGGCAAGTCCTGCTGGGAGATAGGTCGGGTGGGACTTTGAAGTCCCAAATGCGGTTGATTGACACCGCGAGGCCGGAAAGAAGCTGATGACGATAGTCAGTATCCATGAGGTGGGAAAAAGGATGCTCGAATGCTAGCGAGATGACTTACAGATGAGGGCGCTCTGTGCAGGCGTGAAGCCTGCCTGAGGCTGCGTTGGCAGTTGTTGGCCAGCGGATAGCGATGCCGGATTTGGCTGATTGCTATACACAGGCCCGGAAGAGGCTGATGAAGATGGTCAGTATTCATGAGGTGGGAAAAAGGATGCCCAAGTGGTAGGCAGATGACTTACAATTGAGGTTGGTCAGTGCAGGCGTGAAGCCTGCCTGAGCCTGTATGAGCTGGGTTTGCTCTTGTACGAAGCCAGCATTCGCATATCCCGGGACTTGTTGGGTATGGACTGGTGCCAATGTGCCCGCATATTGCGGGTGGGCCATCATGGGCCGAGTCAAGGCTGTGACAAGATTTAGTATTAAGGCAGGTGTCTGAAGTGATGGGGAACGACATACTTCTAGCCATTGAATTGATATACCCCAGACCATGGGGTCCATTCGGATACCCAGCGTTTTGCTGGGTTTGGGCGGGCGTTTGAGGGCCCGGAATCTGCGGACCCGCCAACGTAGGTCGGGTTGAGGCTATAAGCAAGAGTTAGTTCTGAGGCGGGGTGACAAAGTGTTATAGAGCAACATACCTTGTGCCATGGAAAAGGCACCCCCGAGACGCTGCGGTGCGTTTGCGAACCCAGTGTTTGGCTGGGTATGGACCGGTGTGACTGGGCCCGCAATCTGCGAGGCTGCTGAAGCAGGTCGGCGCGAGCCTATTGACAAGACTTAGTATTGAGGATGGTTGACAGGGTGTCATGGAGTTACATACCTTCCTGCATAACTTGTTCCTTCGGCGGGCGGCCACGGCGGGCTGGAGTCCCACGTCTAGGGGTTGGCTGAGGCAAGCCCTGAGCACCCGCAGATTGCGGGTGGGGTGGCACATTCGTGGCCGAGACTATAGGACAAGAGTCAGTCTTTAGAGGACAGCACAGAGGAACGCCAGGTGTGATGAATCCAGAGGTGAAAATGGGATGACATACCTTGCCCGTGAACAACAGGCGGCGGCATCTGGGTTAACCTGGGGGTGGACTGGGCACCGAGGGCCAAAGGGTTGAAGTAGGTGGGAAGTACAACAGAAGATGGATATTGGTCCATGTTGACGTGAGCTTGTAAGAGGTGGAGGGTGGTTGTGGTGGGATAGCAAGTGACGAAGATAAGGGCTGATGAAGAGTAGGCTTCGGGCACAAAAGAGTTGGAAGCAGTGATGGAGAAAGAAACCTCGAGGGCAACACATTGCAGGATTATATAGGGTTGACTTAGAGCCCGGCGTCCCGGCGGGGCTCACAGTAAGTCAACATCAAGAGCACATTACGAGTCCCGCAACATACGAAAAGTGGGTTGGAGAGGGTTCCGGATGCAAAGGGTTACCACCTTTGAAGGTGCCCCACGGTGGGCTCGACATCGGCGAGGAACGGCGCTTCAAACACGTGGGAGTATGATGCGCAACGGAGTTCACGAGGCCTTTTCAAACGGCTTACTTTACAGAAGAAGTATACGGGGAAGCCCTTTCAAACGGAGTCTACGAGAAAGCTGGCTTAAAGGGAGTATGAGAGATGTATAAAGTACCAGTGGCTATCCGAGGCATTACCAGGACCATATTCAACGATTTCCACATCTGGAAGGAGAGGGATTTGTACTGCCGCCAAGAATCACGGGAGCTGCAGCTATATACACGTTACCCTAGGGTAACTGAACAAAGCGTTCCGGTCGGGAAGCGATTTGAATGAGCATGGACCAGGCCAAGGAACATTAGAGGTCCAGGTATCTACGTATGACGCGACAAAGTACCACGCTAATATGTAGGATAGATACATTGCCCTCCTCTTACGTGTGGTGTCATAAGTCAATGAGTCGACCCGGGAGCCGGCGGAGATGGAATCCCAGCAGGCCACAACATCACTCTACCCTGGTCCACCATCGTCTTCTATATGTATTGAAGCGGGAAGACCGGCTGTGCAGCGTCGGACACGCGGTTGTGTCTTGGACTAGGAAGTGATGGAAGCGAAAAACACACAACAGCCCTTGTCCATCAAGACTAGCCCACGTGTTGCACAATGTGCAGTGGTGGGCTGCGGGTCGAGCTAGAAGGAGGCCGAAGAAGAAAGCAACCATGGAACAAGTCGGATGGTCCAATTGCATACGAAGCCCGCGGAGTTTACACATCACTGGCCAGCAAAGAGAGCGAGAAACAACTTGAACTCGATGTTTCGAGACTACTCGACGCTATTAGCACAGCTCTACGTGGCTGGAACGGACGGCTTTGGAACTGGGTCTGTGCACACTCGTGCTGGACGGCAAGCCCACGTTTGTCAGTGACAAGTAGCTTGCACACCGCCCCACACGAAAAATAAAAGCAGCCCCCTACGCTTCTAAAAATCGGCTGCTCGAGACTCCGGATTTGACGAAGCCTACGCCAGCCTTGAATGCACCGGCCAAAGCCCCATAGCGTTCCAAAAGCCCCTGCCGTCAAGTTTCCGGCCAAGCTGAGCCTGCTCACGTGGCAACGCCCGCACCCCCTCTTCCACCATCAGCTCCCCGACCCACCTGGCAAACTGCAGACGCGTCTCCACCTCTTTCGAATTCTTCGCTGCGTCCCCACTCCCTGCAAGCGCGCTGAAGCTGCAAATCAGGTCCCACCAATCGTAGACGCGTAAGTCGGTAACGATCCAGCGTTTTCCAAAGGAGAACTTTGAATGCACGGCCAGGACCGCCCTCGCAACGTCGACACCGTGGACAAAGTGCACGGAACGCCTGGCACGCACGTCTTCTTTCGTCTTAGCGAGTCTGGGGATCCACGTGCTTGGAACGCGTTCCCCACCGTACAGGCCACAAAGATTGAGTACGCAGCCGCCCACACATTGCATCAGCTCGTCTTCAGCGATTGCGCGAGCATCCGTTTGGTCGTAGGGAGAATCTTCGTCACTCCAGCCGTCGGAGCCGCCGCTTGTATCCTTCTCTTTGCTGAAGATGCCAGTGCTTCCCAGCTGTATCCAGCGGGCCTCGTCACCATGCACAGAACGATACAGACGTGTGAGAAGGTCCGATTGACCCACTCCTCGCAACGGGAACGTGATGAGGACCGTTTTCGCGCTGGGGAGCCCCTCGTAGGGCTTAGTATCGTCCGAATCGGGGTTAAAGCGAAAGGGAATTGTGTTGTCGCGCCCGCTAGTGGTGGTAGCCGCATACGTCACATTCTGATTCTCCAACTCCGGGATCAAGAACTGCGAGGTCCACCCAGCACCCAGAATTAGAAAATCCACGGACTGCGGCACTGCGCGCAACATGACGCTAGCGTGAGTGTTTTAAGGGGAGCTGTTGTTGACGTCACCGGGAACCCCGGATGCTGAGGTTCGCGAGTTCTGGGTCGGTTTTAACGGTGGTTGCGCGCGGAATGGCCAGGAGGGCAAAAAGATGATATTTGAGACGTTGAGTTTAAGATTGGACCCTGGTTTTACAGACCCCGCCCGTGCCTGGACCCAAGAGCGGCTGCGAAAATTAGAACGCCACCGCTTGTCCCATCACCTCCCGATTAGGTTTAGCGCTACCCCAGATCTTGGCGACCGACAGCATGAAACTGGCAGATCTCGCGTGGGGCGAATTCCGAGGGGATGGGACGAAAAAGCCAACGCTTTTTACGCGACTTTCCAGAATAGGCAGATTTGGCATCGACTGGGAGATTTTCACGATACCCGAGAGCACCAGCACTCGACACTTTGTCGCAACTTTCCGGATTAGGCAGGTTGGGGCAACAGTCTCGGCAAAAGCTGCCACACCTATGCACCGTTCGATCTGTTATTGCGTCGGTTTTCAAATTTTCCAAATTTTGAATTTGAAGCTTCGGATTGTGCTCTATTTTGCTCTACGTAATTTTGCTGCGTCTCATTTTCTCGCATGACGAAGTCTAGATCGTTTCAGCTGATTTTGCGATACAGGTCTGCAGAGGTTCTTCGATCTGTCACATTTGTATGGAGATGATACTGCAATCTTGCACGACTGCAGAAGATAGACCTTCCCAAATTGGTTCGGAGGCAATTCTGGACGGATGAGAACGTACTGCAGAGAGCTCAATTTGCATTAGATCCAGGGGAGCTGGCAGAAAAATGCAGGGGCTCGACCACGCATTGATACAGCGGAAGATTGGTGTACATCATAATACGGCATGTTCAAAGGTACGTTCACCCAACTTATTGCATTCAGCATGAACCCGGGTATGCCATCCGAACCAAAGAGACCGCCCTCCTCTATGCAAGAACAATCGCGAGAACCGCTAACAAACAAACGCCAGACATGCAGAACCCATCGTGTAACCACCAATCCAAAGCTTGCCAAGTCTACTGAGTAGCACACTGGGGACCGCCACCGTCTTCATCGTCGTCGTCCTCCCAGCCGCCTCCAGCGCGGGGATCGCCGCTACCGGCTCCAAAGCCATCAAGATCATCCTCGAAGACGAATTCGACTTCTTCCACATCCTCGGGTTTGGGGATTTTGCTCGTTGCGGATGGGAGAGCGTCGCGGACCTTCTGCACAGCGGCGTCGTTCTTGAGCCAACCGTCTTCTGGGAACTCGACATCCACAGTCAGGTAGAGGTCGCCCCGCGCATCGCTACGCTTGATAGGCATGCCCTCGCCGGGGATTCTGAGGACCTGTCCTGGTCGAAGCACCTTGCCGTTTGGCTGTTTGACATTGAGCTGGATGCCGCGGCCGTCCAGATGGGTGAGCACGACGCGGTTGAATCCAGTGAGAGCCTCCACCAGGCTGATCTTGAGTTCCGCCTTCAGATCCGAGCCTGCGCGATCGAAGACGTCGTGCTGCGCTTCCTCCAAAGTGAAGATAATATCGCCCGGCTCCTGGTCGGGTAACTGATCGGCCTCTCCAGCAAGCACTATCCGCTCGCCTCGCCTGGCTCCGCGGGGAATGTAAAGCTCCAGGACGTTCTTGCTCTCAACCACTTTTTTGCCCTTGCACTTCTTGCAGCGCTCTTTGTCTTTGAAGAGCTCGCCAGACCCTGAGCAGGTGCCGCAAGGGACGGTTGTGACCATGGCGGGCATACCCGGGCCCATCTGCCGCAGGACGTGGTTTTGGCCTAGTGCAAGTCAGATAGAATTCGTGCCGTGGCCGACATGGCAACTTACCTTGCCCATTGCAGACACCGCAGGCGTGGGCCTTCGCCCCCGACCTGCCGCCCGAGCCTTTGCATGTCTGGCACACCACATTCTTGGTGTTGGCGAATTTGGTTGTTTTGCCCTTGTACAGCTCTTCCAACGTCACCTCATACTCCTGCTCAACGCTCCTGCCTTTCCGCGGAACTTTTCTGCCCTGTGGCCCACCTGGCATGCCTCCCATACCTCCCATACCAGGCATGCCGCCAAAGCCGCCCATACCTCCGAACATCTGTGCAAGGATATCTTCCATGTCTGGCTCGCCGCCCATCCCGTGTCCCCGAGAGGGATCGAACGCTGCCATGCCGTGGGTATCATAGAGGTGGCGCTTATCATCGTCGTGGAGGATCTCGTATGCCTGCTTCGCAGCCTTGAATCGGACTTCGGCTTCAACACGCTCGTCTTCTGCGACCTTGTCGGGATGATGTGCCAATGCTGCCTGAGTAAACAGTTAGAAGTCCGAGTGTAAATCAGTGGCGGCAGGCAAGCTCACCTTGTGGTATGCTTTCTTAATCTCGACCTTGCTGGCACCCTTGGTGATCCCGAGGACCTCTGTTCCCGTCAGATGGATTCATCAGATTCCGCATACGAAGTACTAACCGTAGAGGTCAATCTCAACGTCGGCCACTGTATCCATGTTAACAGCGTCCTCCGCAAACAAACTCCACACGTACTGTCTTGTGTGATGCTGCGTCTTCCACGTCAAAGCAGAAAGAAAAGAGAGACTGTATTCCACTGGAGACAAATATCTACAAGCGAAGGGAAGATTAGCAAAGTGCGGCGCCGCGATGTCAATGTTCTATGAGAGTTCCGCCCCCGCCAAAAAGTGAGTCGCGATCTCCAGGGTCTCGGTCTCGGCGCCGGCGAAACCAAGCCGCCGACCCCAAACTTTCCCAACATGTGCAAGTCCATGACCATCACACTGCCTTCACGAATCAGATGTCCTTTTCGCTCTTTTATACCCCGAGGCTGGGGTCATACACATGCAGGTCATGTATCATTCGCTTATCCAGAGGTAGCGCCCAGCGCTGGCACAGTTCCTCGCCTGCACGCACGCCGAAAGACAAGAAGGGCACCCCAGAGCTCCCCTCGACCCCAGCCCGAACCCGCTTCGCACCCTCACCGACCGGATACCTACACCTGGGATCATTGCGGACGGCACTCTTCAATTATCTCTTAGCAAAACGAACCGGTGGCCAATTCCTCTTGCGAATAGAAGATACGGATCAAAAGCGTACGGTACCAGACGCAGAACAGCGACTTCTCGACGATCTACGATGGGCAGGATTGCAATGGGATGAAGGGCCGGAAGTAGGAGGTCCATGCGGACCCTACAAGCAGTCAGAAAGGAGCGAGCTCTACAGAGAACATGCTGAACAGCTGCTGGAGTCCGGCCACGCCTACCGCTGCTTCTGCAGCACACAACGCCTCAATGCGCTGGCCGAAGAACGACACAAGGTCGGTCTCGCCACAGACTACGACAGAACCTGCGCCAGCATACCCAAAGACGAAGCAGAACAGCGCGCCGCGTCGGGCGAGAAGAACGTCGTGCGTCTCAAAGTCCCGGACCGCTACCCCACGTACACCGACCTCGTGTACGGCAAATTCAAACCGCTGAAACGCCGCTCCGGCGACGCCGCCTTCGAAGACCCCATCCTCCTCAAATCCGACGGCCTCCCCACCTACCACCTCGCCAACGTCGTCGACGACCACCACATGCAAATCACGCACGTAATCCGGGGCCTAGAATGGATGCCCTCGACGCCCAAACACATCGCCATGTACGCGGCCTTTGGCTGGACGCCCCCCGCCTTCGCGCACGTCGGCCTCCTCGTCGACGAAAAGGGCAACAAACTCAGCAAACGCCACAGCAACTTCGACATCTCCATCAACGGCTTCAAAGAAATGGAAATCTTCCCGGAAACGCTGACGAATTTCGCGGCGCTGCTGGGGTGGAGTCATATGGAGAAGAGCGATGTTATGGATCTGGAGACGCTAGTGCAGAAGTTTACATTGAAGTTTACAAAGGGGAACACGATTGTCACGGATGGGAAACTGCAGTTTCTGCAACGGAAACATGCAGCGGTGCGTGTGGCGAAGGGAGGCGAAGGGTTGCAGGAAATCGTCGACGCGGTGCTCCGTCTCTTGGACGATCCAAATGGCCCTTACGGAAACTGGTACCACGGCGCCGACACACCCGCCCGCTACATCGAGCGCATCCTCCACGCAGACGGCGAGAATTACACCAACGCCCACGAATTCATATACCGCCACGCCTACCTCTTCGCGCCGTTACGAAAAAGGGGGTTCAAAGATGTGCCTCAGCGGATCGTGGAAGACTGTAAGAAGCTTGCGGAAGTAGGCCAGGAGGATTGGGAGAAAGAGGCTTTGAAGCAGAAAGTACAGAATCTTATTGATGCGATGCCGGAAGGGAGGGCCGGGGCGAAACACGTGTATCATTATTTGCGGGTGGCGTTGACGGGGAAGGAACAGGGGATGCGGATTTATGATATCATGGAGATTTTGGGGCGGGAGGAGACGTTGAAGAGGTTGAGTCTGGAGATTTAGGGTTAATCAACCGCTTGAGCGCGGGAAACTGTACGAAATTTCACTGTAAATATATGTATACTATGGCGGAGGGATAGATACCAGGTGGGATAGGCATTTTTTGCCTCGTAATATATTGTAGGGAGCCTCGAAGCCTCCAGTTCGAATTCATGTCTAGTCATTAATCCATGTCGTGTAGTCCCTACGCGGCTCTATCGCCACGAACGCCATAAACGCCATCCATGCAGTGCTTCTGCTCCTCACGCCTAGCTCGAACTCCGAACTCAGCTCTGCATCTCCACCTCCCTCATCTCCGCACCCTCCTCGCCCTTCAGATTGAAAACCGTCTCCTTGACCTTCGCCGCCAACAACCCCATCTCCTCCTCTCTCGAGATCTTCTCGCCAGCAGCTCCCAGCTTGCTCAACTGCTCACGACGCCTGTTCCCCTTACCCGACTCCATCCCTCCCTTGCGCTTACTCGCGTCATTCTCCTGCAGCAACTTGTTCGCCAAATCCCCAATCTGCTTAGTCCCATACTCGCGGTTCGAAAACAGCGGCGATGCAGACAGCGTACCGACCCAGTACTTATTCCACAGCTCATCCAGAATCTTGGTATCCAGGGTACTTTTATAATGGCTGACATCCAGAGCATAATAATGATCAGCATGCGCGCCAAAATCCTCAATCTTGCCCAACGGAATCGTCTGAAACCCGTCTTCGCCCACCTTCGCATCCCCCCCATCCTTCTTAGCCTGCGCCACATACTCATTCGTAAACGTCCTGAACGCGCCAATCTCCACCTTCCCCGCACTAACCGTGCGATCAGGATCAATAACCACCGCAACAAACGGATCCTGGAACGCCTGCTGCGTCTTCTGCGTGGTCACATCGATACCACTCAACCAGCACCCGTAGCCCGGATGCGAGTGGTACCAGCCGACCGCGTTCTCCAGCTGACCGGACTCGCGCGAGCGCTGCAGAAACTCGACCATGTATTCGTTGGCTTCGTCTTGCGCGTTGACGCGCGTTTCGGTGCCTTCGACGGGGAGACGGAGTGAGTCGGTCACGATGAAGGTGTTGGAGGAGATCTTTCCGAGCATGAGACCCATTACTTCCAATGAGCCGCCCGAGCGTGCGTGCATGACCATTTTTAGTAAGGCGACCGCCGAGATCCGGATGGAGGTGAAGTAGTGTGGTTCGTTGCGCCAGGGGCGCGCTTCGTTGATGGTTTTTTGCTCCGAGGCCGAGTACGTGTACAGGGCGTCGCGGGTGGGGTCGACGAGGGATATGGAGTTTTCGAGCTCTGTGGTGAGGCGTGTTAGTAGGTGGATATGGGTGTGTGGTGGGGGGGATTGAGCGGGGTGTGAGAGCTTACCCCAGGTCTTCATTGACGCTTCCATGACTGGAGCTGGTGTGCGTGTCGGTTTGGGGGTGAAGTTGTGTGGTTGGTGTTGAGTGGAAGTGGGATGGAGCTCCCAAGAGCTTCGTGAACTGGGGAAGGCGGGGAGCTCTATGCCAAGACCAGGCACCGACCGGGGTCGAAAGTCGAGCATGGGATGGAGTCGGATCATTCAATAATATGCAAAAGAACCGACTGCTAGCTGATCCAGACTAACCAAACGGCATCACGACCGATTCCTCCCCGTCCAAGCATCATTACTCTCATTCGTCTTCCTCGCCAGCGCCTCCATCTTCTCCACCCACCTCCTCGTCAGCTCCTCATTCTCCTGCTTCAACTTATCTCTCTCCTGCTCCGCCATGTTAAGCTGCAGATTCAGCGCCACCAATTCATTCTGCACCTCATCCACGAACGTCCCCTTACCCTTCAACTCATCCTGCCTGTCCTTCATCCGCCTCTCGAGCGTCTCTTTGACCTTCTCTAGATGAGCGATACGCTTCTTTTGCTCGGTTTCCGTGACTTTCATGGCTTCCAGCTCTTCCGTGGCAGCGGAGAGCTTGGTCTCTAGTTCCGAGCGGCTTCTCTGGGTCGAGGCTAGCTCAGCGCGGATCTGGGCAAGGTTGGAGGGGGCGGAGGATATGTCGCCGGAGGTGCTGCGGTCTTTTGGTGTTCCGGGTCGTCTGAACCGGGAGGTGGATTGTGTTGGGGAGGGAGACGGTTCGGGTGGTGCTGGGGTCGGGGCAGCTGTGGGAGCAGATAGGGCTGCGGTGCGGTCGGCGAGCTTGGTATCTGGTTGCTGTCAGTTGGCAACATCCAGAATCATCTCAAGATGTAGAGAGAAGTTCAAAAGCCTCTCGGCTTTACAACACTCACATGCATTGATATACCGCTCATGCGCCTTCTCATGCGCATCTCGGGCCTCAAGCGCAGACAAATATTCCTCAAGCGGGTTACTCATGGCGGTATATCACGGACTGACACAATATATAATATCTTTCCAAGCGTCACGATCCACATATTGAGAAATACATGGACGAAGGCAGGGGTGAAAGAAGCTGAGTGTGAAGGACGCCGGCGGCGGGGGAGGGACGGAAGTCCGCAGTTAGGTGGTCCAAGCTTCCAGCCCTGGCGACGTCAACTTGGAACTTTTCCGACACAACTCTCTCCCCATCCATCATCCACCCACCCACGTCTCTCCCTCTCATCCAATCCTCACAATGCCACCCTTTCATCTCTCCAGCACCTCCCGCGCCCTGTACCGCGTCTTCATCGCCCCGGCCCTCCCCCTACGAACACCAACGTTCTACCCCAACCCGCAAACCCTCCAACTCCCCTCGCGAACCTTCACCCAAACCGCCCTCCGCGCAAAAGCCTTCCGCAAAGACACGGCGCGCCACGCGCTTCAAGACCACTACACGCTCGACACCGCGATCCAAGGCTCGCACATAAACTACGTCGACCTCACCGGGCGCTTCCACAAATACATCCCGCTCTCCGACGCCCTCACCTCCTTCGACCGCAGCACTCACCACCTCCTCCTCGTCTCCGCCGGGCGCGTCGACGAATCCGGGCTCACCGACCCCGCACACCCACCCGTCTGCAAAGTAGTCTCAAAAATCGAATTACGCCAACAACATGGCAAGAAAATGGATCTGCAGCGCCGACAAGCAAAGGGGCTTGGCGCGGGGCCGGCGCAGAAACACTTGGAGTTGAATTGGGCGATTGCGCCGGGGGATTTGAGCCATAGGTTGGAGAAGATGAAGGGGTTTTTGAGGGAGGGGAGGAAGGTGGAGGTGTTGTTGGGGCCGAAGAGGAGGGGGAAGGTGGCGAGTGAGAGGGAGTGTGAGGAGGTGTTGAGGAAGTTGAGGGAGGCGGTTGCGGAGTGTAAGGGGAGTGTGGAGTATAAGGCGCCGGAGGGGACCGTGGGGGGGGTTATGACGCTGGTGTATTTGGGACGGAGGGTGGAGAAGGAGAAGGAGAAAGTGGAGAAGGAGGCTTGAGTGTCGGGTCGATGATGGGGGTGGAGTTGCTTGAAAACCATGAGCGCGTTATAGATTCGCAGAAATGCTTGATAGAAAACATGTAATAGGGGCGACCCTGAAAATGCACGGGCGGACACTCTTTCTAGTTCATGCCGACCCACAGTACAATACTCGTACACTTACACCCCGTCTACATATATCCACTGCATCATCGTACATTTCCCCAACCTTTCTCTACTCCACCAACTCCTGCTGCTCCCCAGAGAATGCCTCCAGTTCACTCTGCAACTCCACAACCACCTCATCCCATTTACTAGCATCGCCCCTCAATTCCTCCGCCTCCTGTATAGCCGCAGCCTTCAACTCCGCATCCTCCTCCACAGCACTGCTACACTCGATAGCCTCGGCCGCAAAATCCGCCTGCTCGGCCCTCAACCTCGCAATCTGGATGCCCTTCTGCAGCGCAGGGATCGCGACATCCGGATCCGCGCTCTTCTCATCTTCTTTTTCGTGTCCGGCCTCAAGAGCTTCAGCTTCCATCCGCCGGGCCTCCGCCTTCAGATTGTAAGCGGAATGCTGGAGCTCGGCACATAGGTCCACGTGCGTGTCGGGTAGTTCTGCGGCTTCGGCAAGACGCAGCTCGCCTACTTGCCAGTAGATACCGGGTTTGATGGCTTCTCTTTCTTCCGGATCCGCGAGTTCGAGTTCGCGGAACTCGGTCCAGCCGACGTTGTCGGTCAGCTCGGTGGGTTCCAGCGTGTCTACGAGCTTCGGTCTGAAGGTCGACCTTGTAATGTCCGTCTGGTGCGAGAGGAGGATATTCCGCAACGCCTGATGCTCGATGATGATGCGCTGTGTCGAGAGCAGATCTTTGACATCGACGTCGTCCCACGGTGCTGTCCACCCCAATGCCGGCACATCCTGCAGAGCGCGCTGAAGAAACGGACGGTCTTCCACGGTGACGAGGACGCTGCGGCCGTGTTTCTTGCCCCACGAGTTCTCGTTGAAGAGATGTTGCGCGAATCTCGGCGACGGGAATTCGATTTCCATAGCATTGTCTACGATCAGCAATTCGCCTTTGCGGAAGCGGTACGACAGCGCTGTGCGGAATGCGAGGTCGTACACTTTGCGCTGCAGGCCGCTGGAAAAGTCTCGCGGTTTGGGCCCGTGTGCTGCTCCTCCTCCTCTCATGTGCGGCGCTTTCTTATCGCCTTGACGCGCATGACCCGTGCCTTTTTGTGGTCGGATCTTGCGTGCGGAGCCATGGACTTCGGAGCGGTACTTTGCGGATGCCGAACCCCAGCCGTCTCTTTGAGGGCCGCGCGAGCGATCGGCTTCGTATATTACGGCGCGGTGGAGAATGTCACGTCTGGTGGGGAGGGCGAGGTGGTTGGCTGGGAAGGTCTCGAGGCGGAGGGGTTCGAGGGAGGGGAAGTGGTGGACAGTAGCGGTGACGGTACGCTCTTCGATAGGCACTACCGTCGTATTTGGAGCAGGAGGAGGTGGCAGCGAGGACACGGCTGCGTAGGAGGACGGAGATGTTGATATAGAGCGAACGAAGGAGGCCCTTGCGGGTGTCTATGCGACGGTTAACGGTGTGCAGTCACCAGCACCGGGAGATACGAACGTGTGAAGCATGACTCCGTAACGACAGTCTGCTTAATTGGAGAGTGACCCCCCGCACCGGCGCGGATATCCGTGTGGAAGCCATGCCGGATGGTGATATATATGCCGGGGTTGAGCACTGCTGGCGGACGTCTGGCACGGGGCGGAGGTTTTCAGAAAAAAGTTCTTGGCGCCCCGACCCTCAGACGGAGGAGCGCTGTCAACCTCACCACCAACCAAGTACGCCTTTTGGTCAACCCCGGACGCCGAAACTCAATGGCCATGGCGTCGATGGCGCCCTCAATGCGCCAGTTCAGCTTATGTCTGCGCTGCGTACGGCAGCCAGGCACCGCCAATCGCCCCGTCAATGCCACCTCCCTCCGCTTCCTGTCCACCACCCCAGCCGTCCGCGATCAAGTACAGTCCGAGACCCCCGCACCTGCGCAGGCGGAGTCGAAAGATGTGCCAGAGTATATGAGGAAATGGGGAAAGCTGGACCCCAACCGGGTGGAAGACAAACGCACCGAGCGCCGACTCATCCGCAGAGATGGTGTCCAGCCCATCGGTTCCCGCCGTCGTCGCGCCGTCCTCCGCCGTACTGCCATCCGCAAGCAGGAAGAAATCCCGTTCGAGCAGCTGCCGTACCAGTGCTTCCAGGAAGCGAGGAAAGTTCTCCTTGAGGATCGCCAGGAGAAGCTCACGGCCATCGCAACGCAGAAACTGCGGTTGAAGAACCTGATGGAACAGGATCCTGCTGTGAGCGGTGGTCAGGCCGCCAAAGACGCCCGGATCAGGAGCATGAAGAATCACCTGAATGAGTTGATTATTCTGGCGGACATCAACGACCCCATCGTCAAGAAGAAGTTCGAGGACGGCCTGGGTACGTGTAGTGGGGACGCCTGGGGAACCGCGCTGACACTCCAGCAGGAGATATGAATAAGCCAATATACCGCTACCTAGCGGATCAGAAATGGCGAAAGTACAAGCGACTCGTCCTGCAGCAGCGCCTGACCCAGATGGATGTTGTACCGGATTTCCTTCCAGCGTTGGACCCCGTCGTGGATATCGACTTGGCGTTCGGGCGGAAGGGCTACGCCCCTGGCGAGTTTGTGGATTCCAAGATCAGCGAGGGCCCGCCCAGACTCAACGTGCAGTCGTTTGAGCCTGGAGAGAAGCTCGTCTCTGTTGTTGTGGTCGATGGTGACATCCCCGACGTGCAGAAGGATGGCTTCACATACCGCTGCAATTTCATCGCCTCTAACATCAAAATCTCGCCCACGAACCCGTCTATCCCTCTCACGCAGCTCTCTCAGGAAGACCACAAGATTAAGGACCCTGCGGCGAAACGCGTCGCTCTTCCTTGGGAAGCGCCCTGGGCGAACAAAGGGGCGCCTTACCACCGCCTAGCCGTCTTTGTGCTTGAGCAGCCCGAAGGAAAGCCTTTGGACGTCCAGACTCTCGCTAAGATCAAGAGATATGGCTTTATCCTGCGCAGCTTTGTAGACAAGTATAAGCTGAAGCCCCTGGGCGCCACCCTGTTCAGAACGAAGTGGGACGAGAACATGGCGGGAGTCATGAAGAGAGCCGGCTACGGATCCCAGGCCAAGGTGGAGTTCAAGCGGAAACGGGTCGAGCCTCTGCCGTATAAGAGGAGGACGGAGCGGATGCGGTAGTGGCCTTGTAACGATATGGTAGGATGTACGATGACAACAGGAGCCTCTTGGGAACATAGCGTGAGCGACAGCTCTTTCTGAATGTATTATATCTTGTATTTGGACGCCCGGGTGCGGGAACATATATCAGGAGCGTGGTTTGTGCAAAGGTGGGTGTTCTGAAGAGGTGGTCGAGCACTTGCCTCGCATCGTGGTCGCTCCTTCCCCCTGACGATTCCCACCCCTCCTCCACTTCAGTCGCATCCCTCGGCTCTTCGCATTCGTCATTTACTCATGGATGCCACATCTTCGGCTTCAGCCTGCCTGGCCCCAAGCCGGTTGATGGTCGCACTGGCAATCGCAATCCTGAAGACCAAGCCTGACGGCCTCACAGCCAGAGGTGCGGTGAGGCTCGAAAGGGACATCGCAACATCACTGACACATCTCACAGACTACGTTATCAGCTTGCGACCCCACCTGAAGACTGGAAAGAGGATCTTAGCCAGCGCAGATGATCAACATCGCCATCTGGATCAAGTTTCCTTCTGGAGAGCCCGCTATGAGGAGTCCCAGCAACGTTGTCGAGACCTTGAACATCGCAACATCCAGCTCGAGCGCTGGCTAAGCGACGGACCCAACTCTGTGACCCACTTCGATGCTGACGATGCGCCAAATCCGGGACCGGCCAAACGGCAACGAACGTCGACAAAGCCCGCAAGGAGCTCGAAGCAAAACAAAACACACTCGTCGAAGAACTCGGGGTCTCCAGCAAGACTGCCCTCACAGCAAGGCCGCGAACCTGCCAATGTCGAATCAGACATACTCGACAACGGCAGCAGAAAGTCGTGCACTTTCCCCTCTGATGAAGACGAAGTTGCGAGAGCGCGCTCTGCCTTGGTAGAGAAGCTCTACATTACTCACAAGCTGTACAAGCAAGAAACACTCAAGGCAGAGGAACTTTGTTTCAGTCTCGTGCAAACGAGCCAAGCGATCTCTGGCTTGGTCACCATAGTCCTGAGGAATTATGAAAAGCTTGCAACAAACAACTCGAGAGTAACGCCATCGTCAGACAATAGCAGGTCCGATCTATCTTCCGTCATCATCGCTGCCTCGAAGGCCTGGGCGTCCCTCTTACTGGGACTACAACGACTCAGTGAAGGATCAGGAAACCGTCTACCGAGCGTCATAGTCTTCGAGTGTGTCAAGATGTTCAACAAAATGCTGCAGAGTATCACACAGTTGTCTCTCGAGACGTCTGCCGTGCGTGTGCGTGCCCAGCCAAAAGCCAACAAAGGCCGTACAGACTTAACACTACAACCCCGCGAAACTGCACCATTCCGCTCCATGGCCCAGTTCATGAACGCCTTGATTTCAAATCTCAACAGGGACGACAAGCACCATCGCGACATCTTCGAGGGTATACTGTGTCTTCTCCTGCAGCGCACTGGCGACCTACTATTCTACACCACTTTCAACCATAACCGGCATGCGAACGTAGAAGACGACATTCGTGCAACACCGCTTCAGAACGGCGAACAGCATGCTGTCGACACCATGGCATGTCATCTGGAGGCGCAATGTCTTGTCATTGTCCTTGACCGTGCCCTCGGACTCGCCCCTTATCATATGAATGCTCCGCCTCAGTCGCGCCCTCAAAGTTCATCAAGCCGAAGGCCGTCTAGTGCAGCTCTATCTCCCAACCGGGCTGCGTCTTCTCCGTGCGGTCCGAAAGCACAGCCTCGCGCATCAGGCGTTCCACTTGTTGGTCACGCCAGAGACAAGCTTCAACGTACACTGGTGCAGTCAATGTTCGGCGAACAGGATGATGATGAGTTTGCAGACGTGCTCCGAAGGCCAGGAGTGCTAGGGTCAATGCCGAAGATGAGCAAGGTCGGAGATGGTGATGTCGGTGATTGGTTCACGAGACAGATCTGGAAACTGGTTGGCTGGGAGCTCCTCAGTGCAGAGTCTGTATGGTGACGCGTCGGCGGCCTGACTGTATATAAACGATACACGACAGATGGCCTCCGTATGCCTATATGAAGTATGTGTTCCGACTTCCCGAGCTGAGACTGCTGTCATGATCTTATTCGGCTGGGCTGTGTTTGCATGATACCGGCGTTTGCTCCCTTGGGATGTGGCTGCCACACGACAACGTCTGGAAATCGCACTATACAGCCGAACCACGGAGCCGGCGATGAAAGTGTGTATTCGGAGTCTGTATGGAACCTACCTGTGTCACAAACGGCAGCTGTCAGAGTCGTTAGCTTTGCTTTAGCCACGAGACTAAGGCAGTGCACGCGATGTCAACATCACACGCCATGCTTCGTGCGACTGGACCTGAAATTGCCCTGCATAGCGCGGACGGACGATGCATTACTATTTGGTCTTTCAGCTCCGCGTATGGCTCTGTAGAGAGTCTCTGGAACCGACGGGTGGATGCAGACAACGTGCAGCTTGACAGGTCGGAGGAAGATAGTCATCTCCGCCCTTTGTGTTTCTGGGCTCCTACCAGCCATACAATTCATTTACCGATGGTTTTATCTATCCATTGACCGCCTCGTCCCCGATGCTGTGACTACCCTAGGTTGTGTATGGCCTCTGATTGGAGCCACTCATGACAACTGCCGACACCGGCGACAGACACTCTATGCTACACCGCCGGCAATGAGAGGACCCCTACAGTGCAAACGATTGAAACCATATGTTTCGAATGCATAACATCAAGTGCGACTGCTGACTCGATTCCTCGGAAGAGCGAACTCGCTCTCGACATGACATATAAAGTTCCCCATATGATGACGTAACCTTTGGGGACATTCACTCCAATATAAACAAAGTCTTGGAAGCGTTTCCAAGTCGTCCTCAGTGTCACAGCGAAAACAATGGCAGAATATCCCAAGGGCTATGGCGGAGGGCAGCTCTTCAGATGTTCTTATTCGTCGGCGGTCGGAGGTCGGTGAACTACGTGCTGCACTAGACAGCAGCTACCGCATCCGGGGACGCTCGGAGCTTCTCCAGGTGGACGAATCTGGGGCGCCCACGCCACCCGGCACCGTGGGGATGGCCCCGCTTCCCCATATTTCACCATGCACTAATCGACCATTCGAGAGCTGCTCCTTCCCGATTCAACGGACAAAGCTCAGGGCACCTTCCTGCGGGTAGACGAGGACTTCGGCGGAACTATTCGCCATCGGCCTGCCTACTGGAATCTGATGGATAAGATCTCCTTCACTCTCAACTCGTCTTCACACTCGCTTCTGAAAAATCATTGTATCTGCAGGCCGTAAAGGCTTCGAGAAGCCTCTTCATGTCGGATATCGACCCCAAAAACGCGGAGACGCCTGAGCGGTACTCCAGTGCAAGCTCTACTGAGTTAATCGGCGAGAAGAGCCCTGGAGTCGCTCGCATCGAGGTCATCTCCTCTTTCACCACATTCTGGAACCGAGTTGCAATCTTTCTCTCTGTCTTTCTTATCGCCTATGCCTACGGCCTCGACGGCACCCTTCGATATGCCTTCCAGGTAAGAGAAGTCGGCCTTGATCGGAGAGAGCTTCACTGACTCTTTCAGCCCACTGCGACGTCAAGTTTCGGATCCCACTCCACACTGGCTACACTCCAGACAATTCGCGCTGTTATTGCCGCCGCTGCACAGGTACGCTGTTTCGAGGTCACTGCTGCAACCTTCTGACAAAAGAGCAGCCCACGGCAGCGAAGATTGCCGATGTTTTCGGCAGAGTCGAACTTATCCTGGTATCTGTGTTCTTCTATGTCCTAGGTATGACCGACGCCGTGTGAACGACGAAGCATCAGGCTGACCGGGTCAGGTTCGCTGATCGAGGCCACTGCGAGCAATGTCGACAGTTTCATTGCAGGCGCTGTTCTCTACCAGGTCAGTATGACGGAATCCTTCTTTGCCCATCACTCATTGTGAACCAGATCGGGTACACCTCCATCATCCTGCTCGTCGAAGTCGTCGTCGCAGACACGACGTCTCTGCGCTCTCGGGTGTTTTTCTCGTACATCCCTGCAGCACCGTTCCTTGTAAGTAGCACCAAACTACCATGTGATACCGTCTCACGAGAATCTCAGATCAACACATGGGTGAGCGGCGATATATCCGCTGCTGTTCTCCGGGCCACGACATGGCGATGGGGTGAGTGGCGTCTACCCTTTCTTATCATGCGACTAACGCCAAGCAGGCATTGGTATGTGGTGTTTTATTTACACCGTGTGTGCACTCCCTCTCGTCATCTCCCTTTGGTGGGTCGACCGTAAAGCCAGGAAGGCCGGAGCTCTCGCCAACCTCAAGACGCCTTATCAGACTCTCGGCTTCAGGCGTCTGGTGGTCGCTCTCTTTTGGCAGCTGGACGTTGTCGGCATCATACTCCTGATCATCGTTTTCGGTTTCATCCTTGTACCGTTCACCATTGCGAAACAAGGTTCCACGGCATATGGCAGCGCAAAGTTCATCGCTCCGCTAGCTATCGGGGTGTTAGCGATACCCCTATGGATTTCTTGGGAGCGCAAGTCGCCTCATCCCATGGTCCCGTTCCGGGTGAGTCCAAACTCGATTTTAATACCTGCTGCAGCTAACTGGGTCCTAGCTTTTGAAAGATCGAGCCGTCTGGGGCGCACTCGGCATAGCCTGCTTCCTCAACACGGCATGGGCTGTCCAAGGAGACTTCCTGTACACTGTTCTCGTCGTCGCCTTTAACGAATCGGTCAAGTCGGCGACTCGTATCACATCACTCTACAGGTGAGTTCTTGTCTCCATTTCTGAAGATCGTTACTGACCAACTTAGCTTCGCATCCGTTCTCACTGGCATGTGTCTCGGGCTGGTGATCTTCCGCGTCCGTCGGCTGAAGCCCTTCATCGTAGCCGGAACATGCCTCTTTATGGTGGCGTTCGGGCTCCTCATCCACTTCCGTGGCGGCGAGGGCCGCTCTCTGCATGGTGGCATTGTTGCTGCGCAGATCGTTCTGGGGGTGGCTGGTGGATTCTTCCCTTATCCAACCCAGGCCAGTATCCAAGCTGCCACCGCACACGAACGTACGCACCCTTCCTCTCTGCCACAGACACATAGGCTGTATACTAACACCGTTAGATCTCGCCGTCATCACCGGTCTCTACCTCGCAACCTACAACATCGGCTCCGCCCTCGGAAACACAATCTCCGGCGCCATGTGGTCTCAGCTCATGCCATCGCAGCTCGCCGACGCCCTGGGAAACCGCACCGAAGCCGAGCTCTGGTTTAAGACGCCTTTCCCGCAGGTTGCCTTGTATCCTCCAGGCACCTTCGAACGAGACGCCGCAATCTATGCGTACAGACATATCCAGCGGCTCCTCTGTATCACGGGCATTTGTCTGTGCGTTCCCCTCATCTTCTTCGCTTGCGTGATCCGCAATCCGAAGCTGGGTAAAGAACAGAGTCTACCGGGAGCGGAAACGCATGGTAGTGGAGCAAATGACTCCGAGAAGGGGACTGTGGATACTGAGAGGGATAACTCTTTGGAGACTGAGGGAGAGAAGAAAAGCTTCTGGGGCAGTCTGAGGAAGTGAGTCTTGGGAAAACAAAAATAGTGCCAGCGTGGTGTTGAAAAGGTACGGTAACGGCGGTTTGATGGGTCATGTACATAGGCCCGTCGGTCCTTCTGTTTCTTCTGAAGGGACTGTATGAGTGAAAAGTCGGGTTATGGTATATTGACAGCGAGATATCTGTCTAAGTTCTGTATGATAGGAAAATGAGGATCATAGAAAGGTCAGTCATGGAGCTCGTTCGGTGACATTTTGTGAGTTGGTCGTGCCACAAACTGCGGCCATATTGACACTGATACCTTGAACATCGTCGGATGGGATTGTTTCGTACAGTTCCTCGCACAACCATACGCTGTTGTTGTTGGTGACAGTGGACACAGAGACGCTCATTTGACATCCGCCTTTCCAAACCCTGTTAAGTACCGTGCACGAGCCACACACGTGCGCACGCACCGCGCTAACCCACGCGACGCGTCCGCCCAGCGGCCTCATCCCAAAAGATCCATTCTCCCTCACCATAACTCACCACATCCACCTACCTCCAACCCAACTTACACTTCCAAGTCTCATCACGCCCTCTTTTCTTCCTCTACTCCCACCCCCACACCCAAACCAACAACTCCAAACCGCACACTCTACCCCCATCCCCATCCTCACACCACCCCAACAATGGCCGACGCCCCCATCACCCCACGCATCCTCGCCCCGCACCTCCAACAATTCCAACACCGCACCGTGCGGATACTGGGAAAGGTGGTGCAGTTACTCGGCGAATCGGCGGTTATTAATGCGGATGGGAATGTGGATTTGAAATTGACTGCGGTATGTTTTTGTATTTTTACTTCTCCCTTGCAAGAAAACGAGGCACGGGGGAGAGAAGAGATGGTGAGGAGGGGAGAGGAGAGGAGCGAGGATGAAGGGAGTGGGGGAAAGAAGATTGGGAGAGGAAGAGAGAAGCGGGAAGAAAAAGATGAGGGAGGATGAGATGAAGGACGCGGGGAGAAGAGAAAGGAACATAACGGCTGCTGATACTGATACTGATACTGATAAACAGGACTGCCATCTCGCGCTCAACCACGCGGTCGAGATTATCGGAAAGGTGGAACCGAATCTCAGTGTTAAAGTGCTCAAAGCGACGGATTTCGGGACGGGGATAGGTATGTTGTGCCTTTCTTCTTCATTCAAACTCTATTCGATCAGAAGACGTGGAAAGAGCTGCACGATGGGCTGGCGCAAGAGAGCGAAGAAAGGCGGAAAGATATATGACGTGGTGGTCAATTGAAATAAATGGCACTGACATAACGCGAACAGATTTCCAGGCTGCCAACGCCGTGGTGGATGTGACGCATCGGTATAAAGAGATTTTTTACTCGGATTGAGGAATGCTAGCAAGGAGCGATGTGGGTAAAGGAACGGAATTGAAGAGCACGGGTGTTAGTTATGTGGAAGATGTGCATTGAGAAGAAGAGATTACATGGAGAAGCCTGAGTGAGATGGACTGTCCAGGCCTTGAAAGACACCGGAATGATTGCAGATGGGATAATGCTACAGGACTTACCCAGTACGACAACCACAAACGGTGCATGTAGGCCAAATGTAGGCACACCAAATCTAAAGATCTTGAAAATGACGACTATCGTACTACATCTACTCTAACCTCAAAATCAAAGCGCCATATAGGTATCTCAAAGCCACAGTAAAAAACCCCGGTGCCATCTGAATGCTTAAACAAACGCCGCATATACCCATATACCCATATACGCCACCACTCGACAACCCCTTCTACCAATCCCAAACCACTGTCCCAACGAGAAAAACAATCAAAGTCGACTCCTCACAGCCTCCAACCGAAACCTCACATCCTTCAACTGCTTCGTGTTCGGCCTCCACTCCTCAAACAGCGCCAACAGCTCCTCAACCTCCTCACCCAACTCCCTCCTCACAAACTCCTCCTCCAACAACCCCCTCATCGCCCACGGCAGGAAAAACGGATTCTGCGTTCCCGTGCCTTCATAATCCCGCACTCTCAACGCATACGGATCTTTGCCGTCCGCGCGATGCGGCAACGGCATATTGAAGCCTTTCAGCGAAGCGGAGGTCGAGGGTCGGCGATCGGTGCGAGGAGAGTTGGAGGTGGGGAGGGACGTGGTTTCGAGTGCGTGTTGCACGGCGAGGTCGTAGACGCGTTGGTCGTCGTAGAGGCGGGAGTGGCCTTCGCCGCCGTAGAGGGAGCCGGCTAGCGCGGGCGAGAGTTCGCGGATGAGGCCGTGGTCCGGGAGACCCAGGTTGCGGAGTTTGAGCGTGAAGCCGACCAGGCGGGTTAGGAAGTCGGGCGCGTGGATGCGGCCGTCCACGAAGACGGCGCGGTAGATGTACGGGTGCGAGATCGTGGAGAAAGTGGAGGACTGGAGAGTGTTAGAGTGTGCCACTAATGGAAGGGGAGGGGCTTACCTCGAGGGAGACGAGTTGGTCGTCGATGCTGCCAACGTAGAGGATACGCACGCCGTAGCGGAGGACTTCGTCTAGGGCGGCGACGTACATTTGGCTGACTGAGCTTTTGGGGTTGGAGAACTCGAAGAGCTCGGCGGCTGTAGGACCGAGATACTTGGTCTTGTAGTCGATGAATGGGCCAAGGTTCACGCCGGCCATTGCGCACACTCCTATCCGCGCGGCATTCACGCAGCCGAACTGTATCAGTTTTGCAACGAGCATGATGGCGACGGGAACTCCCTGGGAGTGGCAAGCGATGAGGATGAAGTCGGCAGCCTTGATGTGATCGATCCAGTTCAAGAGCAGCTTCCATAGCGTGTTAACACGTTGTGCAATGAAGCCCTCACCTTCAAGCGCAATCTGCTCGATCTCAGCCGTGTACCCTCGCGCCTGGGTCCAGTCATCGATGGCTTTTCTCGCGGCAGTCGCAAAGCGGATAGAAGTGCCTGTGGGTTGCCCTAACACTCTCTGAACTATGGGTGCTGGAAAGAAGCCATGTACACCAATAGCGACAGCTTTCTGTATGCGTGGTGCTGTTGGATTGATGTGGAGGTGTGGCATAGGAGACTCGCCTCCCAGAAAATATTTCCGTATCTGCTGCCAGTACGTCGGCTTTTGCAGGAGATGGTATGTGCTGCGGAACTCAGGCAGCAGCAGATTTGGAGGCAGCTGCTTAGTGACGGATACCGCCTTCGAAGCGGGTTGAGGGGCCGGTGCTGTTTCCGGTCGAGCGGGGGACTCCGCCGGAGATGTCCTGGCGGGAGTGACTGTTTTGCTTGAAGTGGCAGAGTCGGTTGAGACACTTTTAGATGCTTGCTTGTGCTTCGAGCGACCTCGGAGGGATCCAAATGCACGCTTAGGGGTTTGGATCTGCGTCTCGGGTTTGGAAGGCTCCTTGACCGGCTCTTCTGCTGTCGATATTTGCTCGTTGAACTGAGCAGCTTCCGGATGTGACTGCGAAGGGGTATCGGACACTGCCAACTCGCCCACTTGCTTGGTAGCGTTCCCTTCCGAGGTCGCGTCCTCCAATTTTGGTTTGGAACTGAACCAAAACGCCCACCCCGAGGGCTTGTTGGATTGCTGTGGGCCTGTCTGAGCTTCACTACCTGACTCTTCCACGGCGGCAGCTGGTTGAGGCTCGGTAGGCACCTGTTGTGCACTATCCTGTTGAACTACATCCTCCTTGGGATCTGCACCCTCCGTCGGCTTGACTGTATCGGGCGGGGGAGAATTTGCTTGCGCGTTTTGGGCGCTGCTCCACGACCAGAACCATGATGTACTGGAGGCAGGTTTGGCATGCTCTTTTTGCGTGGGCTCATCAGCGTCCTTCATCACGGTGTCCTTGTCTTGTGCACTATCTTCCTCAACTGTGTCTTTCTTCACAGCGTTCCTATCCTGGGTAGTGTCTTCACCAACGGCGTCCTTCATTTCCACATCCTGCACCTGGTCCCCACTGGCTGTTTCGGTAGCACCTAGCCCCTTCGTCTTAAGATCCGGCTCTTCCGAAGGTGTAGGCTCCGGTAAAGATGTCGCTTGAGCGTCCTCAGACCCGTCCTTCTTGTCGGTATAACCATCCGGTCGTGACCACCAACTCCTCCATCCAAACACGCTCGTCGTTTCGGTCGTCTGCTCTTTAGGAGGCTGCGGCGGGAGGGGCGGCTCTTCGGAGGGTGGAGCTGGAGCTTGTTCGACGGGCTCCAACTCGGATGCTTTCGGAGTATCAGGCACGGTTTCCTTCTTCTCTTCTACGGAGCCATCGGACGACACGTGAAACTTGGACATGGCAGCCGGTATCGCATCACCTTTGCTTGAATGGCGCTTCGAGAGGAAACTGGCCGGTGACTGCGGCTTTGGACTCTTAGGATCATGGGAAGGGACTTCGGAAGGGGCGCCTCCGGCCACGCCAACACCAATAGTTTCCTTGACGCTCTTCACGCTCGGTGGTGCCTTGGACCTCCAGCTGCCACTACCGCCGAGCCAGTTTCGGCTGGACCGTTTGCGTAATGTCTGAGTATCAGATGCAGCCGAAGATGTGGTATTCTCCGAAGGGGCCAGAGACTTGGTAGATTGATTCAGAGACGCGTTTCGTAATATGTCGCTTCCGCTCGGCGTGGGATTGGGCGTGTCCTTCCCAACTTTGTCATCCTCGGCGGCGGGTGCCTTGGGGTTCGGCTTCGTCTTCTTGCGAGGCCCCATGGCTACGAGCACACAAGCTGAAGCAAGTCACCTCGACGTCGCTCGCAAGATACGTGGGGGAGATGAAAGCTGGGGAAGAGATGTGGGTGTTGTTCACCTTGGTCCCCCACCAGAACCCATGGGTGGATCGCGCCTGCCTGTCCAGCCGGCATGACGTTAACCAGGGTCTGTGCACGACGCTAATACCGCCAAGCCCCAGGATAACCCCGGTCGTGTCTGTCCCTGACTGCCAAGCGCTTAGTAAGTGTGGGGATCACCGAATTTTTGGGAGGCGTGAAACAACGGTGAAGAGCAGACTCGACAGCGGCGACGTGTTGTGTCGGATTTTCTCTGCGTTTGGACGGTCAGAGACACAGCCATGGCAATCCAGAAGAAGGTACGTTTCCGCCGCAGGATTACTTCCGTCCGTGCTAACAAGACGTAGCACGGCAAAGGCCGTCTCGACAAGTGGTATAAGCTGGCCAAGGAGAAGGGCTACCGCGCTCGCGCTGCTTTCAAGCTTATCCAACTGAACAAAAAGTACAACTTTTTGGAGAAGAGCAAGGTCCTGATCGATCTGTGCGCTGCACCTGGATCATGGTGTCAAGTTGCCGCCGAGTGCATGCCGGCGGGCTCCCTCATTGTCGGTGTCGATTTGGCGCCCATCAAACCCATCCCCCGATGCATTACCTTCCAAAGCGATATCACGACCGAAAAGTGCAGAGCCACGCTCCGACAGCACCTGAAGACATGGAAAGCGGACACTGTGGTGCACGATGGTGCGCCCAACGTTGGTACGGCATGGGTTCAGGACGCCTTCTCGCAGGCAGAATTGGTGCTGCATTCAATGAAGCTTGCAACTGAGTTCCTGGTATGTGAAGTCGTTATCTTCCTCCTCCGACGCTAACGTTATGCAGGTTGAGGGAGGCACTTTCGTGACCAAGGTTTTCCGCTCGAAGGACTACAACAGTCTCCTGTGGGTCTTCAATCAGCTCTTCACTAAGGTCGAGGCGACCAAGCCCCCTTCGTCCCGAAACGTCTCCGCCGAGATCTTCGTCGTCTGCCGCGGCTTCAAGGCGCCTAAGCATCTCGACCCGAAGTTCCTGGACCCGCGTTCCGTCTTCGCCGAACTCGCGGATCCTATTCCGAACAACGAGGCTAAAGTTTTCAAGCCTGAGATCAAGAAGAGGAAGAGGGAGGGTTATGAGGAGGGCGACTGGACACAGTTCAAAGAGGCGCCCGTGAGCGAGTTCATCCAGACCACCGACCCTATTGCCATGCTCGGAAGTCTCAACAAGCTCAGCTTCGAGCAAAAGCCGAACGGCGACATCGCCATAGCCACAATCAGCAAGCTGCCGGAGACCACAGAGGAGATTCGCAACTGCTGCGCGGATCTCAAAGTGCTGGGTAGGGCCGACTTCAAGCGTCTCCTACGTTGGAGATTGAAAGTGCGCGAAATCTTCGGCTTCTCTACCAAGAAGAAGGATGAAGAGAAGAAGGCTGCTGAAGAAGGTGAAGAGGTGGCCGAGGTTGAGTCCATGGACGAGGAAATGAAGATACAGGAGGAATTGGAGAGGTTAAAGGAGCAAGATTCCAAGAAAAAGAAGAAGCAGAGGCGGTTGGAGAACGAGAAGAGACAGAAGGAGATTGTACGAATGCAGTTGAACATGACGACCCCCATGGAAATCGGTATGGAGCAGGCAGGCCCCATGGGTCAGGATTCAATGTTCGAGTTGAAAGGTATCGACAAAGCGGGAGCTCTGGCAAAGGTCGCCAAAGGCAAGATGGTCACCCTCGTGGAGCAGCAGAAGCCAGTGGAGGAGGAAGAGGAGGACGAGGAGTCCGACGACGAGGAAGACCGCTTGGAGCGCGAGTTGGACTCCATGTACAACGACTATGTCGAGCAAAAGTCCGCACGCGACGCCAAGTATCGTGCGAAGCGGGCAAGAAAGGAGGACGAGGATGGCGAGTGGCACGGGTTCTCAGACACAGAGAAGGAGGAAAGCAGCGACGAGGAGTTGGTCCAAGATGAAGACGACGACGACAGCAGCGACGAGGAAGAGGGCCCAAGTGGTCTCATCACCGATCTCGACAACGACGGTGCCGCCGTTAATGGCCTTACAAAGCGCGCTGCACGGTTCTTCGACCAGGACATCTTCAAGGGCATCGACGGCCTAGACGAGTTCGAGGAAGACGAGGACAGCGGCATCGATGTCGATGGCGCTTCCGAAGAGAGCGCGGACAACGCGCAAGCGAAGCCCACGGCCGCTCCCTCCAAACAAGCAGCTCCCAGCAAGCAGCCTCCTGTCACCCAAGCAGACCACGACTCGTCGTCAGACGAATCCGAAATCGAAGAAGTCAAACGCGACGAGTCGCAATGGGAAGCCGACGAGACGCCCATGAAGAACGGCCGACCCGACATCGACATCATCACGGCAGAAGCCATGACGCTTGCGCATCAACTTGCCACAGGGCAAAAGACCAAAGCCGATCTCCTCGACGACAACTTCAACCGCTACTCCTTCCGCGACAAAGACGGGCTCCCCGACTGGTTCCTCGACGACGAAGGCAAGCACTCGAAGATCCAGCGCCCGACGACGGCCGCCGCCGCCGCCGCCATCAAAGAAAAGCAGCGGGCTTTGAACGCGCGCCCCATCAAAAAGGTGCGCGAAGCGCAGGCGAGGAAGAAGTTCAAGGCGGCGCAGCGTCTCGAGAAGCTGAAGAAGAAGAGCGCGTTGTTGGCGGATGAGGAGGGTATGACGGAGAAGGAGAAGGCGCAGAGTATTGCAAGGTTGATGTCGAGAGCGGCGAAGAAGAAGCCGAAACAGAAGGTCACGGTTGTTGTGGCTAGGGGAAGTAATAACGGTATTAAGGGTAGGCCGAAGGGCACAAAGGGCAAGTATAAGATGGTGGATGCGAGGATGAAGAAGGATATGAGGGCGTTGAAGAGGATCGAGAAGAGGAATAAGAAATGAGGAGAGGTTTGAAGGGTTTGGTGCTGAGATATCCGATGAATTATAGACGCTCGGTTTTGTGCTTGAGCTTTTTTTCCTCGCTATATGGTGTGCTATTCTGTGCGAATACGCCGTTCCCGAGTCTGTGACAACGCCCCCGACTCCTATATATACACATAATCCATACACACGCTTCTATTCCAAGGCTCACACCACGACCTCAATCCCAATTAAACCAATCCACCCCCCTAACCAACCGATCACACAAATACCCGACAACAAGCGCATAAACACCCTTATGTCCCAAATCAATCACCTGCTCATTAATCGGCCACGTCCACGGCCAATCGCTCGTCCCCGCCGTCATCTCCACAAACTGGTCCATCGCAACCCTAACCCCCAAATGCAAGAAACTCGCCACGGGTCCTATAACCCCGACATATGACATCCCCGCGCGTACTACACCGCCCAGCATCCCCATCCCGAAATGGTGAAGATGGTTCAGGATGTCGGGGTGCTTGGCGTAGAAGGAGGAGAGGCCGAGGTGCGTCGCCATTGTGCGGCCGGGGACGTAGGATGAGGGGCGCGAGGTGAGGAGTTGTTCGAGTTTGTTGGTGCCGGTCATGCTGGGGGTTGGTTAGGGGTGGGTTGGGGTGGGAGGGGAAGAGTACGGGAGGGGAGGAGAGGGGTAGGGCATGTGAACAAGAGGGAAACGGAACGTACACGAGGGCTCCTAAGATGCCGGCGGAGAGACCGATGGCTATGGCTTGGCCCAGAGGGACCCGGGGCGAGGATGGGTAAAGGGATTTCGCATCGGGGAATTTGAGGGGGCCGGAAGGGGTGTTGTAGAGAGGCATGGTTGGTGTGGTGGGTGGGTGGAGGCGCGAGACCGCTGAAGTTGTGTTGTTGAGGTTTGAGCGCCTGTAGTAGTGACTGAAGCTGTAGGTGGAGGAGAAGTACGAGCTTGAGTGTGTGGGAGGTGTTAGCTAGTAAGTGCTGTCGGTTATGTGAGAGATCTCGATAAGTGTCGGCTTGACGTCATTGTGTCATCAGCTTCATGAATGAAGCCAATGCGTCTCCAAAGGGTGCTTTCTTTGTACTAAGGTTCGATAAAACATCTTAGCACCCTAATGTAGCTGCGCTGGGGGGTGACGTTCACCAGAATGTGTAGGTGAGCATTACGAGCTAAACCAAGGCCATGCTAGTCGACCCTACTTTCTACCAATCATACCATTTGAAGGCAATAATTAGCATAGAGATATCATGCATCCTTGTTCTTCCTTACGCTAGTGTAGGTTCCATGCGATTTCTTGCGCGGCGCTCCACTCATTTCCACCGAGTGCCAGCCCTGGAGAGCCGCTGTTGCCTTACGTAAGCGTAGTTGCACTAAAGTCGGGACATCGGATGCAATGGAACTTCAAACTTTGAGAAGAAGCAAGCGACTTCTCCGAGGAAGGCGGCATCCCAATCGGCCGCTTCATCTCCAGTATCCCTTTTTGGCTACATGCCAGCTGTCCTCTATCTGTGAATGTTTTCCACGGAATACTGCTAACATGGGCATTTTTATATTTCTTGCCGCGCCTCTCCTATTCGTTGCACTGCGACTCATTCAGGAACTGGTATTTCGAATAACAAAAACTCGGTTCTTTCGCCAGCTCAGCAGCTCCGCAAGTGGCAAACGCCCGCCAACCGTGCCATACCATTCTCCGGGATTCTTTCATAGCTTTGGGATCCGCCAGCAGGGGCGCGCGGACTTCCTTGCAAACATTTTGTATGAACCCCCCGGCCTGAACAACCAATCAGTCCTTCTCTAATATCAGAAGGGCCGAGTACGATGGATCAGCGCCTTTCGTCGTTAAGGATGGGCCCCTTTCTGCTCATGTGGTCGTGCGCGATCCGGACCATATCACTCGAATACTGGAGGCAAACCAGTTCAAGCCTGAAGGCCACCATGTTCGACTGATCAATGAATTCAACAGATCGGGCAAAGAGAACCCAAAGGCTATTTCCAGCAACAATCCGGTCCAGAACAAGGATATGGAGATTGCCAGGTCTGATCTGCCTCGAAAATACCTCTCAGGCAACGATTCGACTCCGCTTGTTAGAAACTACGAGGCGGCTCTCTTTAACAACATGGACGGCAAGATGTTCCAAGTCAGGACTTGGACCGAAATCGAAGATCTTTTCTCGTTCCTCAGTCTTGAGATCAGTCGGGCGCTAGTCGTGGCCCTGCTTGGAACGGAAAAATTGAAGCGGAATCCTCGGTTTATACGTGATCTTATGGAGCTCAACAAGAATGTGGATGGTATGGAGCGCGGGCTTCCACGGATCATGATCCCGAAGGCCTATGACGCGCGTGACTCGCTCCACGCAATGATCGTACAGCATTTGCAGTCCATACAAACCTGCGACGAATCAGTGCTTGGAGGACCGGACGATGTGTGGAATGCCTACCGCGGTTCCAAGCTCCTTCGGTTGAGAGACGAAACCATTTCCAAAATCTACAAGCATGACGATGACCGAGCTGCCGGTGTGCTAACTTTCATTCAACAGTAAGTCACCCTGTTCTACTACTGAAGTGTCACTACTTAACTTGACAGAACCACAATGGAAATCGCTCCCTCAGCATTCTGGTGCCTCCTGGAAGCTCTCCGTGACGAAAACCTCATGTTCAAACTCAGAAAGGAAATTGTGCCACCACAGTACGATGGAGGTAGATCCTTCCGGCCTCATTCGGAGCTCAGAACACATCCCATCATTCAGTCCATGCAAGCCGAGGTGGAAAGGTTACGCATAGCCTCATGCATCACGCGAACCAACGAAGGCAACGATTTCAAGCTGGACGATAGTTGGACAATACCTCGAGGCGCGCGTGTCATGATCCTGTCCCGTCCGCTCGCACTCGACTCCACACTGTGGCACCGCGCCCGCCCGCAAACAACCCAGAAACACCTGAGCACCTTCTGGGCTGAGCGTTTCTTGGTCCCTCGCGAAGATGCAGAGCATTGGATGGGCAATGATCTCAAACGCAAGTTCAGCCTCGAGGGCCTCGAATCACTCATGACGGCATTTGGACGTGGCCCGCATGTTTGCCCAGGCCGCGAATTTGCCAAGGCGATACAAGTCGCAACGCTCGAGGTGCTGCTTGCGGGGTACGAGGCGCAACTGTCGGACCCTGAAAGCGTGGAGTTAAGCTTGCCTAGTGCCAGGACACTGGCTTATGGAAGAGTGGAACCTTTGGCGCCGGTGAGGGTGCGGCTCAGGAAAAGGGGACCGAGCACTCCTTCAGATCCCCTAGTGCGGCGACCATGAGATAACCACCAGGAACGTTGCGGAGATGCCACGCGGCTGTCTCCAGTGCCAGGGTGGGTCCGTAGAAAGGGTACGGGGGAGGCAGCGGAGTTGCCTAATTCGGAACGATGGGTTACTGTGCAGCGGGACTGCCGGAGGCGTGGGAGGTGCGCTTCCGGTATAGGTCTCGGAAGATATGGATGTACGTACCTAGAGTAGTACATATACCAGCTGTCTGACCTTTGAGAGTCCCAACTATACAATCCTCCCCAGCTACGTTGACCACCCACGACCTACTACCACACAAGTCAACCTACCACCCACTAGTAGCAACGGCTACTTTTCCTCCCTGCCACCTCACATCGGCTACTTACACCTACTGTTTATCTCAAGATCCTCCTCCTTGAACAGCACCACAGCAGGATGTCTGCTACGTCACTACCCCCCTCCTCTGGCGCGGCCGAAGGAAATCCCACGGAAGTTGCCCAACGCCCACCCAGCTCTGGCCCCGATGAATTACCAGGTACCTGTGTCCACACGCAGTACGGGAACGGGGACTATCCTAGCCCTTTCAGCTCGACAATCGCCCCAAGATTGCAGATTAATGTGCAATTTGCTATAAGAAGAGCCGAAGGGATCCTCCATTTTCTAAGATCAGTCCCAACTCTACAAGGCTTTTTAAGATTATACGAAATAGGGGAAGCCAACTACGAGACACATTGTAAAGTGCAGACCGTCCAAAAGGGCTTCACCGACCTATTCGAACGCCTTGCGAAAGGCCTTCCAGCTCAATACTAGTTCGACATAGGCCAGCAGTACTGCTTCCTAGAGCAGTAGGTACGGCCGTTTTGCACCACCTATGATCGGCTGAACAAACAGCCTCTCCCTAAAACTTTTCTAAGCAAGGAGATCCGGGAGGAAAGGAACCGAGTAGTGCATAACAAAGATGGGCAAGAGTTCAATCCTCGCTGGTTTTATAACAATATTACCCGATGGATAGCGCCACTCTAAATGGATCTAAGGGATCTCGAGGCCTGCCTTAAGAAGGTTCCAGCGCACATAACGTGCGAAATTTGCTCTCCACAAGATCCGGAGCAGAGCCCAACTAGAGAGGTCCTCTCCCCTATAACTAGCCAGCAACCTACACACAACCACACCCCTATCCCACCCAAGAAGGTTCCACACCCTAAAGCCTCTAACATCTCGGGGCGAAAATATATCCCACCGCACCAACGCTTCCGACCCCCCTTCAGCAATGCCGCCTCTTTCTCTTCCTCGACTCTTTCCGTCGTTTTTCGGAACCTTCAAGACGCTACAAAGGTACCAATACAACTAAAGGCTTCCACCAGTCTACATCGGTTGCGTCGAGCAACAGCGGTAGCTATAACTTCGAGCTATCTTCCAGAAAGGATCGCTACATGACAGACTGGAGGAAAGGGATGCTAGTGGAGTGTCGCACCGCAAGTTCTCCAAGTCCAGACACTCCACCAGTCCCTCCAAGTAGACCAAAGTCGACACCCAGCCTAGCGTCGACCGGAATTTGCGACCGGATTCGAGGCAAAATCGAGGTCCTGTAAGGATTCAAAAGCAACGAGATCATTTTCGGCAGTCTAACTTTTGAAACTTTGGACTTGGCGATCGACATTGCAAGATTTTGGCACAGTCATCGCAAATCGACTCAATCTCCCGGACTGCCCCAAAGTTTTGGGATTTCGGACTCGGCTATCTACATCGCCTGGGTTTGGGATAGTCATCGCACGTCAAAGAAAGCCTCCAGACTGCCTAGGATATCTAGGGTTCTTAGGGCTTTTGGACTTGAGAAACAACGTTGCAAGAATCAGGCATTCTTAACGCAAGTCGAAATAAGCTTTGAGACTACCTGGGAAGTCCAGGATTCTTAGAAGTTTTAGACATAAGATGCGATGTTGCCTCATTTTAGCATGGTTATCGCAAGTCGAACAAAGCTCCTAGACTGCCTAGGCAATCTCGGACCCCTGAAAGTTTTAGACTTGGAATTTGGCTTTGTCCGATTCTAGCATGGCTATCGCAAGTCGAAGGAAGCTTCCAGACACCCTAAGACATCTAGGGATCTCCAAGTTTTTGGACGTGGGATTGGATATTGTCTGATTTGGGGACGACTAGCACGCTCAGGAGTACGCTTTTAGAATGCTTCTCAAAAGACGGACCTATTTTTTAGTCCAGCGTCGCAGTATACCCATGTCATGTTAAGAGTTACCATGTATTCGGGGTTCTGCTTTGGAGTTCTAATTTTTGATTTTTAAGACATTAGATTTGAGGTTGTCTGATTTAGGGACAACTGTCGCACTCAAAAATACGCTTTTAGAAGGATACTCAAAAGACGGACCTGTTCTTCAGTTAGCGTTGCAGTATACCCTTGTTAAGTTAAGAGTTTCTATGTATTCGGGGTTCTGCTTTAGCTTTTTTGAGTTTTTGAAGTTTTGGACTTGTGTTTGAATTTTGCCTGATTTTGGCATGTTTGTCGCGTTCAGAAGCAAGCGTCTGGAGGAATGTTTGAAGAAGCACGTGGATTTCTAGGTTTAGCGTCGCAGATTACTCTTGTTATGTTAGGGGTTACCATGTTGTGAAGGTCCAGCGGGTATGGAAGTACCGTTTATGGATCTCGGTTGGTTCTCGGGGGTGAGCGTCAGGGTTCTTTGCACGGGTGGTGATATCAAGACAGTAAAAAGTAGACTTTCTGAAAAGGATATCGTGGATTGAAAACCAAGTGTACTAAGGAAGTACTTGATTGAAGTTGAACACAACAATCCATAAGGGTTTGTTGTGAGGTCTATATACTACGTGGGAAAGCGTGCCATCGCTCGAGGGTGTGCCATCGCTCGAGGGTGTG
>MU006568.1:632813-654256 GCA_010093795.1 Sporormia fimetaria CBS 119925
TCGAGGGTAGGTCTTGGCTCGATGGTAGGTCACGTGATTACGTAGTACAGAATCCCATCTGGCGTTACCCCGCTCGGGTGGTGACCTGTCAAGTCCGCTTCATAGCCAGTGATCGTAACACATGTATTCGGGATATTGCTTTGGAGTTCAACTTTTCGAAGTTTTGTACATGGGATTACATATTGCCTACTTTGGGCATTTTTATCGCACTCAGAAGGAAGCGTCTAGAGCTTTGCTCGATTGAAGGAAGCGTTCAAGCGTTGATTTAGCATCGCAGAGATACCCAATGTTTGTTGAGAGTTACCTTGTATTTGCTTTGGAGTGTTGAAAATTTGAAGTTTTGGACTTGGGATTTGATATTGCCTGATTTGGGCATATTTGTCGCGCTCAGAAGCATGCCTATGAGGATCTGCTTGATCGACGGTTTCGTTCGAAAGTCGCTTCAGCATCGCACAGATACCCATTGTTTGTTGAAGTTTTGTTGTATATGGATTCTGCACACGCTTAAAAGCGCAGATGTGGACGTGGGCTTTGTATATAGTCGATTATGATCATGTTGTCTCGTGCATGGTTATTGAGTTGTGCGTGGCGTGAGTTTCGAAGGCTGTTAAACAGAAGATGAACGGAAGTGGCTTTAGAGGTCATGCGGTTATGGAGATGCTGCCTTATTCAAGAATATCAGATTGTACGTGGTGTGGAATTCGGAGCCTGTCAGAACAGAATGAACGACAAGTGGTACCGCCGTGTATGCGAGTTGATCATGTTATCCTATGCCAGAATATCGTAGGATGTGTGATGTAGAACTTGGCGCCTGTCAAACGGAATATGCGCGAAGAGTGGTTCCGGAATGTATACAATCGACCATGCTATCTCCTGCCAGAATAACAGAATATGTGTGATGTAGAATGAGAAGCCTTTCGAAGAGGAAATGAGTGAAATGTGGTGTATGCGGCAGACACGGTCTGAGGACGTCGGCCCTCGGCATTACACCGTCCCGGAGGTGTACTAACCGTTTCTAAATAAGCGTGTCGGCTTAGCATCGTGGGACAACCCTCACGCTCAGCCCATGGACTGCATCACAGTCTCTGTACAGTGCGCCGCCTTGCGATTAGTTACTCCAAATCGTGCAAATTCCCTGCTGGTGAAGGAGCTTATACTTTCACTACTTCACTGATTAGTACTGCCTGCCTCAAAGTTCGGTTACCGACGACACGAAACACTACATCTGACACCGATGCACCTCTGAGACGAAGACATACTGGTTCGGGAAATGCAGCATTGGTAGACAGCTCGGCGTTTGAGCGTAAGACCAGGTGCTTCTGTTATGGAGGAATCGTGTGGCGCCGACATGCACCTACAGATGATCACGTTCTACCCTGGGACAAACAAGAGCTGCCACGTACGATCGTGACGTGCAAAGGACGAGTTGTTATAGGTGCTATCTCGCACTCCGGCCCATGATACCCTCGGAAAACGTTATCCACATACTGCATTATCGAATTTCGCAAGAGGGCAAAGCCGCACCTCAAAGCACCTGCTGCATTCACATACGCTTCTGGACACCCACTTCACGCATGAGGTATGGCTCAGTTCCTTGAACTCCCACGAGAGCTGCGTGATCAAATATACTACGCTCTCATCACATCAGCGCTCCCTCGGTCACGATTGGAAGACGGAGCAGGTTGGGAAGAACGGACCGCAGTCACCACAACCTACCGCTACCGAAAGGAGCTTGTACCTGTCAACTGCGCAACATTCCTACGATGTAATCGACAAGTCTACGCAGAATTATCTGAGGCAATACAGTTCGCGAAAGAGAAGGACTTTGCGGCACTGACTCTTGAGTGCATGATAAGAGATATAGGACACACTGAGTTTGCATGGCGCAAGATACCTTTTGTGGAGAGCACATGCACCGCCTTGGACAACGAAAGGAACGGCATTACCTCCCCGTCTTATTTCGACACTCTCCAAGAGCTTTTCCACAAATATATGCTTACCCCTCCTCCTGAGAAACTCACAAGGAAGACGCTCCTTCACCAGTTGTGGGTCGACGTGAAACTCGCAGGCGAAGGGCTGCATTGGAACTCGTTCAATGGCCACGTTTTGAGCAGAGCAAAATGGCACATTTGCTTAGCCCTTCGGGACATTGTGGAGAACGGTTCGGATTTCCAATCGAACTCGGCGTTGACCACCACAACGACCGACGTTGAAGAAGTGGTGTTGAACCTTGTTTCTGATGGTTCAGATAAGGACGACGACCTGAAGATAGTCGCAGAGTCTCTCATAACGCTATGGAACAATGTGTGGCTTGGCCGGGACCCGGGGACACTGTATCGGATCCTCCTCTATAGGGTCCAACGTGTGCGGGTTTGCATAGGAGGCAGGACGTACAAGGTCCGCAATCTTCGACTAGAGCTGCAGAGAGGACACAGCGAGGTACGGCGCATAGCTGCGCGTATGGGGTATTACTGACTCGACTGCGTAGGCAGGCTCTGTACATACTTAGATACTAGATCAGCTGTTCAAAACTTGGCTACAGCCAAGCCTTGCGAGGTACATATATAGATACATAGACTGATGTTCAGATGTCAATGCTCAGCCCTACTCTCAGTTTGCTTTGATGGATTTTGGACCCCAAGCAAAGATTTGTTGCATTATCAAAGTCCGAATCGAGGTTGGTGTCAGCAGCTGAGCATTTGTGCGCTGTTGATTTGTTAGATAACTTAATCGTGCCGGTGCTTGGCAACTTTCGCAGCGAGTCCCCCCCCCCGGCAGAAGATAACAAGGTGCCCTTTTTTGCGTGCGCACATATGCGCACGCATGCGCGCAGCTGCAGTATAATAAAAAATATATAGAAAGATGCGCAGAGCAAAGCTCTATAATTTATATACCTTTAAATTGTGCTAGTAGCTCTGTAAGGTAAGAGAGTGCTCAAGAACTAGATAAGCTCTTGTTTGTTATTGTTGCAAGACGCAAAGGTGCCTTGCACGAGCGTAAGATACCCCTATTCTAGCTATCCTACGTGCGCGAAAGCTACAACGCTGTATTTAGAGTAAAAAGATATAAAAGTTGTAGCGCTTAGTCTTGCGCATCTTTGCATACCCTTTTTACTATATAAACTGCAGGCGCAGGCGCGCGCACGTAGAAAATCTGCAAAAGCGCTGCAAGTCTGCACGCGAGGAAGGGGGGGGAATCGCGCGGGAAAGTTGCCAAGCACCGGCACGATTAAGTTATCCAACAAATGCATACCGGCCATTTCCAGGGCACAAGTGAGCAGGTGTCGTTGGAACAAGGCCAACTCCACAACGGCGAGCCCGAGTTCCCTACCTATCTCGGTTAGCTGCACTGGGCTGCCGCAATTGAGCGTTGTGGAGATTTCATCGCACGGTCCCTCCGCGCATTCACAATCCCGATCCCTCCCCAGTTTCGACAAGCTGCCGCCGCCAGGAATTGCGGTTGTGAGAACGCCCTGAACTCTCGGAAAATGCTGCCATTCGACCTCGCACTTTCTTGTCTCGAAGTGGAATCAGCGATGGCCAACACACAAAGTTACTTCGCTCGCTGATGACCTCACACGCGCCGGCAATCGATAGAGCTTGCAGAGTCTCGATCCCCCATTCAGACAATGGGCTGGCCTGTGTGCCTAATTTTGGCAGACTGACGAGTGGGGATGGGCTGACTGAGCATCTCGGCGGGCTGGCCAGCTCTTGTGCTCCAGCTCGCAGGCTCTTCTCTCGCAGGGACTCCCGGTCTGGCTGTCGCCCATTTGTTTGATGAAACAGTCTCCGCTTTCGCCCCTCGCTGCTTCAGGATGCGCCGCTTACCTGCGGGCGCGACTATTGGCCGTCACAGTGAATGGGGCCCGTGCAGATGCAGGGGCTGCTTCTCCCTGTTGGCCCCCGACGACGCACGTCTGACCGAGACACGGGGGTTCTGCCACCACTCGACATTATCTGAAATTCTTCGCTCGCTATATCTCCCAACTTCCTCGTTCCTTTCGCCTTTCCTTGCGTCTTTCTCTGCTCATATCGTCGCCGTCGCGTCCCCACATTCTCTTCTTCCACTACTCTTCTCAATTGGCCTTCACCGTCATACTGCGAGTCCTCTACGCTGCCCTCCCAAGCTGCTGGCCAGTTGCTCCTTTCGATTGCTCTTGCTGCTGTAAATGAACCCACCATCCACAATGGCGTCCGACGCGTCTGATCTCACGCACACCAACTCCGTGAAGCCCGTCGATATCCAAATCCCCAAGAACAATGAGCCCGTATCTCAAGGCCCGATGTCGCCCATGTCCTGGCAGCAAGAGGCCAACCGCCCTCAGATGAGGTCGCGCAAGAACACCGGTCTAGAGGACTACTGGGTGCGTGGATGATCATCCGCTTCGTGTTTACTAGCAGCTAACCCACCTATCAGGAAGGACCCCGGGACATGAACAAGCACTCGAAATGGCCCTTCTTTTTGCGCATGCACGGCTCCGTCCTCCCGAAGATGCTCTTGCCCCTCACTGTGGTCTCTGTCTGGTCCACACTTATCACTTGTTTGTGTAGATATGTCTACGCGCTCAAAGTCAGCAGTCTGCTGTTGACGGTGCTCGGTTTCGTCGTCGGTATGGCCATCTCGTTCCGCACCTCGTCCGCCTACGAACGCTACACCGAGGGTCGCAAATACTGGTCTCAACTCGTCCTGGTGGGACAGAACATGGCCAGGACTATCTGGATCCACGCCAAGGAGCGAGACGGCCAGCTGGGCAAGGAGGATCTTCTCCGTAAGATGTAGGTCACTTCCCTGTTCCTTTCGTTTCCTTGCTGACAAGTACAGCACGGCCCTCAACATGATTGTTGCTTTCGCACGTGCTCTTGAGCACAAGCTCCGTTTCGAGCCTGGCATCGACTACGAGTTTTTCCGTGACCGCGTCGAGTATCTAGACACCTTTGCCAAGGCAGCCGAAGCCGACATCCCCAAGCCGAGCAGGCAAAGGCTCGCTAAGAAGATGGGAACCAAGTTGGGCGTACCATTTGCCGAGTCGAACCCTCGCAAGCGCATCAAGCAGTCCAAGAAGCCGCTCGGCAACCTCCCGCTCGAGATCTTGAACTACCTCTCTGCCTATGTCGAGAGCATCTGCGTCGAGGAAACCATTAAATCCGGTCTCTACCAGAACCAGATCAGTATGTCTTCATGCCTACCCACCTCACGTGCATATCTAACTTCCACAGTCAACGGCGTTGTCGCTCTGAACGAGGTCCTGGTCGGTGTTGAGCGCGTCCTCCAAACCCCTCTCCCTGTTGCCTATTCCATCGCCATCTCCCAAATCACCTGGGTCTACGTCATGATGCTTCCGTTCCAGCTCTGGGACGATCTCCGCTGGGTCACCATTCCCGGCTGCATCTTCGCCGCCTACATTATCCTCGGTATCGCTGCTATCGGCCGCGAGATCGAGAACCCCTTCGGCATGGACGTCAACGATCTCCCGCTCGACGCTTACTGCGAGGAACTGGAAATGGACATCGACATTATCATGAGCCAGCCTGCACCCACGCCTGATGACTTCATGTACAAGAGCAGCAACATGGTGCTCTGGCCTCTGAGCCACTCCGGTTTCACCGATTGGATGCACCGCCCCAAGCAGGATATCCGCGACGCCTTGATAACGAAGACCAAGAGCGATATGAGGGCTAGGCGGAGCATGAATCCGGAAAGGGCTGAGATTGCGGAAAAGCAAGCAGCTGCAGTGAGCCAGGATGCATAGGCGTGAGGGGATAGGTATGGCGTAATCATAGATGGTTCAGAACTTGACTGAGATGCCAGAGTGGATGCATCGGTCGGCTATAGTCAAGGCTTTGCGAGGGATGTGACTGCGATTTGGGAGTCTGGTGTACTTTATCGAGTTCTCACATACGGGGTTTATAGCATTAGATATTTGTAAAAGTGGGAATATGGAATCTGGTTTGCTATACATTTGTCTTCAACGATTCAAGAATTGGTGTTGTTCTGCGAGGATACGACCTTAAACCTTTGTCCCTAGGAGTGTGGATTACTATCACCAAAAGGGGCTAAGACACGTGTACATGTGCTCCTTTTGTTTCTCATTCAAGTGGTAGTAATGTTAATACATCCCGAACCTATCGCACCCCTCAAAAAGCGCCCACACCACATTCAACCCCTCGCATCCCGCGGCAGAAGCCTCCCAGACTCGATCCTCGCAATCGGATCGTCCTACGCTTCCTTTCCCCTCCGTCCGCGTTCCCCACGCCCTTTCACCCAATTCGACAGATCGACAACTACTTCAGTCAGCAATACCCACCCCCGCTTAAATCCCTCATGCTACCCTCCTCCCCCCCCCCAACCCATCAACCCCAAAACACAAACACAAAATAGAAAGACAAAACTCACCAGGCAATCCCCCCAACCCAAGCGTCTCCAACATAATCGTCGCAAACATATACCACCCAAACAGCGTACACACAAACAGACACGCCGCGCCGGCTTCTTGGAGTCGCTCCCCTAGGGCTATGTTTCCGGTATTCAGGGTCCAGTAAGCGGCTGCCAGAAGCGGGAACGCGAGGAGGAGGGACAGGAAGATGAGGAAGAAGATTAGGTTTGTGCGCAGTGAGCAGATGAGGCAGATGAGGACGAAGAGGGTGATTGTTAGGAGGAAGAATGCTGGTGGTTATTAGAGTTTGTGTGGAATAGGGGAAAGGGAGGTAGGGGAGGAGTGAGGGGCGTACCATAACCTGAGCGGAACCCGTTTGTTGCGAGGCCTGATGTCGGTGTGGAGGGGTCGGTAGAATACAGAGCGTAAGCGTTGTAGGACGGTTGCAGGGTCGCGGAGAAGCCGAACCAGAAGGCGGCGAAGGTTGTGAAGACGACGAAGGGGAAGGTGTTCCCTATTATCCACTGTCGGGAGAGTCAGAGAGAAATAGGGTAGGTTCAAGGCTTGAAGTCGGTGGTCAAAGACCGAGAGAAGAATGCAGTGAGATGTAAGTAGAGAGAGATTCATGCTTCCTTACCTCCCCAATCCCCCCAAGCAACATTAACATCCCCCCAAAGAAGAAAATCGTCGCATTCCCCGCTGCTCCCGTGCCAGACGCTCCACGCCATTTCAGGAGGTCCATGGACAGAGGTGTTAGGGCGACGAGGAATCCGATGAGCGCCCTATGTCCGATCAGCTTCATAACCATCGTCAACGGTCTCCTCCTTCCTGGTCACCGCAAAAACAGGGAAATGCGGAAGCATACAATGGCGTCGGATTCCCAAAACTCCCCCCATGTGATTGTCCATGAACCTCGTTCGGCGGCGAGAGATACAATTTCTCGAACAACTCGGGCGATATGGATACACTACCTGCGGTGCGGAGTTTGGCGAGAGCGGCTTGCGTGTCGTGCGTTGCGTCGAGGTGCATGTGGAAGGCGTCATAGGGAGGGTCTGTTATTGAGTGTTATATAGTGCAGCTGAGAAAGTGCATATGAGTACGAGACGTGTATACCTTGTCTAGAATTCCCGTGCGGTGCAGACATGGTGAAAGGTAGCCTTCAGATCGAAGCACGAAACCGGGCGGAGAGAAGGGATGGAAATAGAAGACAAAACAAGCAACGAAGAAGGGAGATAATAGGTATATGGGGTAGAGGTCGGTACCAGGGATGTCTGAATTATTGATCTAGCCCATCCCTTTACTTTTGCATCCTCGTCGTGGACGCGGAAGGATCAGATCAACCGTCAACAAGACATGCAAGTGTGGCAGCCATGTGTCCGCGGTAGCTGCATTTCGACGAATGGCTCGATCACTCCTCCCGTGTTTCATATCCGGGGATGTGGACTGCAATTGGGTCGGTTTGGGCGCGTAAGAAGGGATTCTTGCAACAGTTTACTACATAGTCTTGCGAAGTATGTTCGTGGTCTGGAGCTCAGTCAAACTACTCCACCAGCTTTACACTTGGAACGTCGATATACACTTCTCGTCAAAAATACCGTAGTATTGGTCACTATAGAAATATGTTAACACAACTCACTGTACAATCGATGTCAGACGTAGCAAGTACCTTGACTACCGTTCGATAAATGTAGATCCTTTAAGCCGAACCACTCGGGCCAAAGTCGGTAGTCTCGCAACAGCACACCATCAGACCATCAAAAAGATCTCCGTCTAGCCGACCAGTCTTCCACCAGATCTAGACCCATAGATCAAAACTTTTAAGTTTCCAAGTAGCAACGGGTGTGTTTGCGGGGAACCCTAGACCCTGCATGTTGGTGGTAGCTAGTGAAAAGCCGAGTTGAACTGAACCTCGTCGCAGTCTTTTGATAAGCGATCATGCCTTGACAATGAGCTGAACTGCTGAACAAAATAAGGTGAAGTATTGAAACTACGATGAGATGTGATCGCAGTCCGAGTGTTGCGGAGCACATATATACGTGTCTACTCCCAGATCATCTCAGCACGATTACTTCCATCCCACCTACTCTTTCATCCATCGTCTTCTTTCCCCCACACCCCCATCTCCTCTCTCGCAACCTCGTCTAAATCCACAAAACCTCTTGCTGACCCTTCCTCCTCACCCTCTTCCGTCTCTTCATCTTCCGCCCTCTTGGCCTCTTCTCTAGACATCTCACCCCACCCCGCCTCTTCCCGTTCCTCGTCCGCGACAAAGACAGGCGACGGCGTGGAAACAGGGACAAAATCGTAGTCTGTCAGCGAAAGCGGGAGTCCGCTGGGTGGACGCACAGCGGGGGATAAGGGGGATGCGGGCGAGAGCGTCATCATTGCGGGCAGCTCTGGTTCTTGGAAGAGGGGTGTGCTGGGTGTTGAGGGTCGGGAATTGTCGTGGGTTGTTGGTGATGTTGTATCGGTCGTTGTTAGTGCGTAGGCAGCGGGGTGGTGAGGAGCAGACGGCGATAATGTAGATGCCTTGTTGTCCCGTTTTCGGTCCGGCGGAGGAGATATCGACGCCGGTTTTGTTTTCTTCGCAATCGCTTCCTCGGAACTGACTTCACTCGCACTCGGCGGCGGTTGGGAGGGTGGCAGATTAGCGTGATGTTCGGATTGGTGTTGATGTGAAAACGGGAAGATGGAGAAGAGGGTTGAGGAGAGGCTGTGTCTGTTCGCTGGTGGTCTTGTTTCTTTCATTTGGCGTGGTCCTTCGGATGTGGATGGGCGGGCTGGAGCTGCTTGGGAAGATGATGGCGCGGAGGTAGTTCGTGTATCTGGGCTTGGTGGTGAGGTGACGAGAGTGTCTGGCAGATCCGCTTGACAAATCTCGCAGGTTGTGAGGTCGGGATGGTTGAAGAAGGTGCAGCGGGGGCAGGCTTTCTTTTGTTGGGGTGAGGAGGGGCGGGGTGGTGGGGATGTGGGAGGTTGAGGTTGAGATTCCAGGTTGCGGGCGGTTGGAGGTGTTTCCTGGGATGGTACGGTGTACCCTGGAGTGTATTTGTGTGTTGTCTTCGGTGGTCGTTTCTTCGCTGCCTGTGGCGTTGAACTTGCTCGTTTCGCGGATATCGGTAAAGCACTCGGATCAATCGATATGGCGACCGTGACATCTCGGTTCGTCCCACACTTCAGACACCGGCACTGCTTAGCAACCGTTTTCGTAACCGTCTCTTCCACATCGCCCGGCGTATCAAACCTAATCTCTAGCTTTTCGGGCTGCCCAAAACTCGCATCCCTACTCTTCTGCTTCCAAGCCGCTGAATTCGCATACCCGGCTCCCTTGGCCACAATCGGAAATATCGGATCCACGTTTCCAAACACCAAATGCTCGACATGCGGAACCAACATAAGAGTTCCGCTACTCCTGATCCTCGCGTCGACATCTGGGCGGAGCTTGAAATCATCCAACGAATGCAGATGGTGGAAGTACTTCGAAAACATGTCTCCATACCACTGCCGCACTCTAACGCCCTGCTGCAACAGCTCCGGTTTGAGATCTCTAGGTGCAGGAGATGGCCACAAAGCATCGATTAGATGTTTCTCTTTCAACGCTTTCCGCACCATCAGATCCAGTCTCGCGCACTCGTACAACTTCTTCTCTAACCGTTCATGCACCTCATATTTCGCGAAGCGGATCACGAGACCGCGGACGAAGTTAGCATCGAGGTTTTTGACACGGATGAAGTAGTCTAGGGCTTCAAGATCTTTCTGTGCTTGGGCGTTGGCGGGCCGGAATGTGAGGGGTGCGAGCTCGTGACCCATGGAAACCCAGCGTTGGGGTTGGCGGGGTTCGGCGGTTGCGGTGGCCCAGATGGAGCGGATGGGGGCGTATTCGGCTTTGTAGTAGTTGAAGATGAAGTCTAGGACGTCGGATTCGTTGAGGGGCAGCATGGCGTGCCCGCGGGGGATGTCCATGGTTGTGTGAGGCGGGGCGAGTCAGTATGGCGGACGGGTGTGTGTGGGCAGAAGAACCAGTCAGGAGAATATAATGAATGTAGAAAAGAAGGGAATAGATAGCAGACAAGGGAAGTGAAGAAGATGGCCAGAGAAGCAGACGGGTCGAGGCGGAATACTTTCCCGCTTCCCGGCTCTGTTCAAAAGTGGTTGCCTAGGTGTGAAGAAGGATTACGCGTTCCGCTTCGAGGGTGCTTAGGTATATGTATCGTGGCCTGCGAGCTGGCTTGTCACAGCCACCGCCCGTATCAGAGGCTAGGTTTTGTGGCCGACGTGACCTCGCAAAACATGAATGTGACCGGTTCCATATGTCGGTTGAGCTTCGTACGTCATTCGTAGGTTTCTGTGGCGGTGCGTGCGGAACAAGTGTGGCGCCCGGTGATCCGCGCACCGCCGAACGACTTTGTACAGCGGGGAAGGCATTTATCTCCGAGGCTCGCAACATCCCAGCTATTGATAATTGCCACAGAAGTATTAGCTGCGGTTTCCTATATAGTCGTCTAAACTGATCTTACAGAATAGGCCACACAATGCTTCCTCCGTCCGATGCTGCGCGGGTGGACATTCCCGCACATGATAACCGACCTCCGCTTAACTCCCTATGGTACATACAGTGAAAACGCCCCGGGTCTTGAGGAGAGGTGATTTAATACGTGCAAATGGAAGAACGAAAACCAAAACCCGGTTATGCAGAAAACTGAGGACCAACAGAACGGGGAAAAGCCACTGCCTGGAGCCATCCCATCAAATGCTTTTGGCTTGCAGCTATATTGATACAAACATCGTGTCGCGTAGTGGCGTAGATGAATCGGCGTTGATCGATGCCGCCTGGTTTTCATTCGCTCTCGAAGACGACCTTGCGCGTGATCTGCTATCCGTCAGTACTGAGTCTTGGGTAGAATGTAGTATACAACGTACCGACCACGCAGCCGCTACGCTGGCCACGATACCACTGCTGATCATCATGGGCCTGACTCCCCTCGTACTCTTGAAGATGGCACCAGCCAGTGCTCCGGCGGCAACGCTGTTGGTCATGTCGTGCTTCCCCCTGATGGCGCCAATGGTGCTGTTGATTCCATTGTACACCAATGCCACAACGCCTGCGGAGTTGCCGAGGAATGGGCCTCGTCGCGTTATCGCGTTCAGCACACCGTTGAGTCGTAGCCGAGGAGGCATTGTCGCCGGGTTCTTCTGTAAGCCTTCTGCAAGACCCCATGCGCCACCAATGGTCAGAGCTGTCACGTAGGAAACGCCGGTACCGTAGCAGAGATCATCTGACCAGCCTCGGGACGGAAGGGCAGAATGGTTGTCGGGTACGCCGTCATCGAGGTTTAAGTAGTCGAGCGTGTCTTGATTGAGGCCGGCAAGCGGGTGTAGTGCTGTTGGGTCGACCAGCAGCTCAGCGGGGTTTTGGATTGCGGTGGCCGGGTCGAAGGGTGTGGGTGTGAATGTGTCATGGGGCTCGGGAGTGACTGTCGCAGGTGGCGAGGACTTGCGTCCTGTGAGGGTGTCCCAGCTGAATACGCATTAGACGTGCTTTGGGTCCGGACATGTCCAGACTTACATAGTCATGGTGAAGTTGTAGGGTTCGGATAAGGGTATGGCTAGGAAGACCGGACTCGACACGCGCCTCGTCAATGGACTTTGCGCACTCGCTCAACACCGTCTATGGCGAATCCAAAGGAGGGACAGACGAGAATGGATGGACGACGTTGACGGGGGATGCGCTGGGCTGTGGGGTCGGCGGTGATGCGGTGATGCGGTGGTGTTGCGGAGAGATAAATTTCTCCAAGGCTTGCCGGGGCGCGACGAGCAAAGAGCACGGACCACACTAGTCATATCACGAGGAAAGTCACCGAGCAAGACTTTACAAAAGACAACCACTTTCATCGGGATATTTGTCGCCATGTCTCTACCTGCATACAAACAGAACTTCGTCAAGGACTGCGTGTCCGCCGAGGCCCTCAAATTCGGCACCTTTACCCTCAAGTCCAAGCGCGTCTCCCCATACTTCTTCAATGCGGGACTGTTCCATCGCGCCGATTTGCTCCGCTCCATCTCCTCAGCTTATGCACACACCTTGAAAGCGCATGGCGACGTAAACCCGGACTTCCAATGGGATATCCTCTTCGGGCCAGCTTACAAGGGAATTCCATTGGCTGCAGCAACCGTTGACAAGCTCGCTGATCTGGACATGGAAAAGTATGGCAAGAAGAGCTATAGCTTCAACCGAAAAGAGGCGAAAGACCATGGAGAGGGCGGCAATATTGTGGGCGCGTCTCTAAAAGGCAAGAAAGTGGTCATTGTCGACGATGTCATCACTGCGGGAACAGCCATCCGGGAAGCCATCGACATCATCAAGAAAGAGGGAGGAGAGCTTGTGGGAATTATCGTCGCCTTCGATCGCCTTGAGAAGGCTCCAAGCGCCACGGACGACGACGGTACTCCCAGGCCCAGCGCTATCGGAGAGGTGAGGAAGCAGTACGGCATTCCGGTACTGGCCATCCTGACGTTGGACGATGTCGTCGAGTACCTGAGGGGATTGGGCAGCGAAGAGGATCTCAAGAGGCTGGATGAGTACAGAGCAAAGTACAGAGCCAGCGACTGAAGGTCTCAAGTGGTAGCAGGGGTTTACGAAATCATGTATATGAAATGATCGATCAAGAATGACTATACAAGAACGCAGATAGACGACTATGATAGACGCATTCGCAGACCGAAGGAAAGTATCCGCGGGATGCTCAGAGCCGCATTACCGTCCAATATATTAGGAAGTGGTAGTATACGGACTTGGCGTCGGCAACATATATGTACCCTGCGGCACCTATCAGATGAAAGCACCTGGTAACATGTGTCGACCTACCATACCTGATCAGGCGTCGCCTTCTACATGTCATATAACGCACAGCGATGTATGGTTGCGAAGTATTGGCTGTGGATTCAAAGTTCTCAGGCTGGCCTGCGGAGGCTTGACTCTCCTTCCCCGTTCCTCCACATGGGCGTTCTTGGCACTCCTCCTCCGCACTCCACGACTCTCCATGGCTTTTCTCCCATATTCCTCATTCCGCAAGCTCCCCGTACCCTGAACCGAGCGCGGACACTACGCCCAGGGTCCCGGAAGGTGTGCTGGAGTGGGCTGACTGTCTTTCCAATCTTTGTCCAGGCCACTATGCGACCGTCGAACATCCTTCAGCTTCATGCCGCATCTCCCCTCTCCAGCTCGACCTGTCCTTTCGCCGGGCTTGGCCCTTTGCGCCTCCAATCTTTTTACCGCATTGCGAACGGCGTTGGCCCTTGAACACCAAATTTGAAGCGACTATTGTATATCGAACCCATTCGCCGCCTCACCATGGCGCACGTTAAGATCAAGGCGCCTCGCAATGGCGCATACCAACCCTTCAACCTGCGACAGCGGAGGAACCTAAAGAAGCTATACACAGCGGGCGTCATCGCCATATTATTATGTCTCTATTTCTACAACCCATTCGCAAGCGGTCCATGGTCCTTTGAGAAACACGCAGCATACATGAACGAGCGGGCGCACACACGGCAATTCGTGTCTCAACAATCCTACGACTGGCGCAAAGCGCCTTTCTACAACAAGATCGAATCATACATCCCCCTCCCGACCGGTACCCCGCGCACGCTTCCACGGATACAGTTCGACTTTCCCGAGGAGACGCGCGCCCAGGCGAAGTTCAGGACACCCCGGCAGAATGCGGTTCGTAACGAGTTCAAGAGAGTATGGGACAGTTACAGGAAGTTGGCGTGGCCGAAGGACGAGCTCATGCCTGTAAGCGGAGCAGGTTTGGATACATTCGGAGGCTGGGGAGCGACGCTGGTGGATACGCTGGACACACTATGGATTATGGGGTTCAAGAAGGAGTTCTACGAGGCTGTTGGAGCTGTGGCGCGCATAGACTTTGGCAAGGCTGATGTCTCGACTATCAGTGTCTTTGAGACCACAATCCGGTATCTAGGGGGTCTCTTGAGCGCATACGATCTATCAGGAGAGAAGGTTCTGCTGGAAAAAGCTGTACAGCTAGGAGAAATGCTCTACCGGGCCTTCGACACAGAGAACAACACGCCCCTGGACCGTCTCCCTCTCTCCGCAGCCCAAAGCGAAGACGGCGAGGGCTTCTCCGCAGAAAGCAGCATCTGCCTCGCCGCCATCGGCTCTCTGACAATGGAATTCACGCGTCTCGCCCAAGTGACCCAAGAACCCAAATACTACGACGCCGTCGCCCGCATCACGACCGCCATGGAGAAATCCCAAACCAACACCACCCTCCCTGGCCTCTTCCCGACCTGGATCCGCGCGCACAACCTCGACTTCTCCACCGACGTCACCTACACCATGGGCGCCATGGCCGACTCCGCCTACGAATACTTCCCGAAAATGCACGCGCTGCTCGGCGGCCTCGACCCCGCGTACGAGAAAATCTGGAAAACCGCTGCTCCGGCAATCGACAAACACCTGCTCTTCCGCCCTATGCTGCCGGACACGGAACCAGGCGCCGAGCTCCTCTTCTCCGGCGACCTATACGCACACACCTCTCCCTCTAGTTCCAGCCCCGCGAAAATCGACCCCGAAATGCAACACCTCACGTGCTTCATCGGCGGCATGTTCGCGCTCGCCGGCCGCCTCTTCGAATCCCCCTCGCAAGTCGACATCGGCGCCAAACTAACCGAAGGCTGCATCTACGCATACTCCAAAACCCCCACAGGCATCATGCCCGAGAAATTCCAACTCGTACCCTGCGACTCCCGCATCTCGTGTCCCTGGAACGCCACTCTCTGGGAAGAAGAAGTACGGCGAAAAACCTACGGCACGTCTCACGAAAACTTCCTCGCCATCGTCGAAGACCAACACCTGCCCCCAGGTTTCACGTATATACGCGACAAACGCTATCTTCTCCGCCCCGAAGCCATCGAGTCCGTGTTCATCATGTACCGCATCACAGGCCACGAAGAATACCTGGTGCATGCGTGGGATATGTTCACGCATATTCAGAGCGCGAGCGCGACGACGTTGGCGAATGGACAGGTGATGAATGTTATGCAGAAGGAGCCGTGGATTGAGCCTGAGGATAAGATGGAGAGTTTTTGGACGGCGGAGACGTTGAAGTATTTTTATTTGGTCTTTAGTCCGCCAGGGTTGATTGATTTGGATGATTGGGTTTTTAATACTGAGGCGCATCCTTTTAGGAGGCCGAAGGTGGGGGTGGGGATGGAGGGGAGGTAGTGGTGGGGTGAGGATGGTTGGTTGAGAAGGTGGGGTTTGCGTTTGAGCGGATTGTATAAAGCGTGGCGCGTTGGATGGGTGTCGAGAGCACATATATTGTGAGATGGAGCGAGTCGTCGCCGTTTGCATTTCATGGCGTTTAGCGTTTTGGCCGCACTTCCTTGTATAGAGTTGGTTCTCTTCGCATGCGGTAGCTTGCGTATCGAATCATACTATTCTTATTCTAACGAGTATTAGTTGCCTCTGCACAGGACGAACGTACCTGAGAACTGTGACAAGCCACGGCCTTTGAGGTCAAAACTGTCATTCTTGTGTAGAGCGAATCGCATACATGTAGAGTGCAGTTCAACTGATGTAGATATTCTGCCATCAACACTATCTTCTAAGCCTATTTTGACGAACATGCATCGAGACCTTAAGCATGGTATCAAGTGCGCCCAAACGCCCCATCCATCCCAAAGACATCTATTACCGTAAACACGACTACCTCCTGTTCGTCTTTCCGACACCACGCTTGCCCACAGTCTAGATATAGTCAGTACCAAGTTTTCAGAGACAATAAGCAGAAAACTCACCAAGTGCTTCGTCAAAGAGCCAGTCTGGTGCCTGTCAGCTTCACCCTGTCTTGCCGACCTGTTCATCTTCTTCTGGGACAGCTTAGCAAGCCTCTCAGCCGCAGTGCGAGCCGCCTCATTCGTGACACCGTCAGTCCGCCTGTTGGTGCTCTGACTCCTTGCTCTGCTCTTCGCACGCTCGAAGGCTGCTTTGGGATTGTCGATGTCCATCGCATCGCCATCGACGCCCTCAGACTTGCCACGTGCCAGGCTGCGGCCACGGCTCTGACTTCTCGCCCGGGAAGCAAGATTGGAAGTGTCGTAGCCGAGGCTTTCGAGGTGTGACTCCATCTTGGAAAGCTTCGTTGCCTTCGCACTCCTGGGGATAACAGCTCTGTTCTTCAGGCTCTTCCTCATCTTGGCTTCGTTGCGCAGCAGTTGCCTCTTCTCGCGGATGAGTTCTGCCTTGTACCTGATCTCAGCCTCCTCATCATCCTCGATCTCCTCATCAGACTCGTAGAAGCCCTCCGCTTCCAACTTCTCTTCCTCTGCTTCGAGTGCAGCAAGCTTCTCCTCAATTTCGGGATCGATGAAATCGTACACGTTCTTGCCATCAAGTACCTCAGGGATCCGGTCCTCTTTCCATTCGGGATTCTCCAGAATGTAGTTCTTGCGCATGTTATAGTTGTACACGCCAGCTCCGCCATTCTCCTCCTCGATATCACGCTCGAGTCTTGGTCTGTTCGGGTCGTCCTTATCGTACTTGACCTTGTTCTTGACCGCTTCAGGAATGAAGGCTTCACGGACGACACCACCCATGGGCTGAGCAACGTGGATACGGCGGAGAAGCTCCCCAAGCCGACCAGTCGGCTCGCCAGAGCTGTTTGTGCCCGCCTTCAATTTCTCCGCATTGCGCACAGCCAGGAGGCGGTCGCAGGCCGAGTTTCTCACGCCCATGACTCCTTCGGTGGTGGTGCACGACAATTGGAGAAGCTCCACTTCGCCCTCCTTGAGCATACCCTGCAACTGTTCTTGCGTAGCCGGATCGAGGTCCTCGGGGCGCATTAGATCGATCTTGTTGATGACGATGAACACCAGCTTGTTGGCGAAGAGCGGTTTGATGGAGTGGAAAAGCGCAATCTGCGCGGAAACAGAATAACCACACTGTTCAGAGAGATCCATGAAGTAGAGGATGGCTGCTCGGAGATGGGCAATGGCGCAGATGGACTGATGCTCAATCGTGTTCATTTCCTGCCCTAGTTAGCAAAAAGCCAACCAATGCAAAGCGAGTCAACCAACCTCGAGAGGGTGGTCTAGAATACCGGGAGTATCGATAGCTTGGAAACGAAGCCTGCAGACAGTCAGTGAAGATCATCTCAGGATCTACAAATACCCTACATCTTGTAGTCGAAATGTCCCACGAAGAGAGACTTCGTTGTGAAAGCATAGGGCTGGACGTCGACATCCGCCCTGGAGATGTTCTTGAGGAAACTGGATTTCCCCACGTTGGGGTATCCGCAAATGACCAGAGTGCGAGTCTGGAATCGTTATTAGTATGCTGGGTGCAGCTCTTCAGAGAACAACGTACGTTAGGGTCAATGGAAGGCAGACGACCCAAATGCTGCCGGACCTGCTCCAGATATACCAAGGGGTCCTTGAGACGCTTGCAGATGGTTGCCATTCGCCCCAAAGCTGCCCGCTTGAGCTGCTTGCACTGGAACAAACTCTGGCCGTACTTGAGCAGGCGCACGTAGTCGCGAGCTACGGCTTCGATGAGGGACTTGGCAGTGGACAGCTGGCCCAGAGCAATGCGGAAGTGGCTAGTATCTTGTCAGATCTCCAGTCTGACCATGTATCCTATGATTTACGTACTCCGCATCGTAGAGGGTATTCAGCAGGTCACGGTGGAACGGATGGATGTCTTGGAGGCGCGGGAATCCCTCGATGGTCGCGGATAGTCGCTCAGTGAAGGTCTCGGCGGTGTATTTGACCTTTCTGGTGTAGAAAGCGCGGATACGGCTGATCTGGAAACCAGCACGGATTTGCGTCGGGAGACGTCTCTGGCTGTGAACAGGTTAGCCCCGCGCACACTGCGGAGGATGAGGAAAGGCGTACGTCCGCGACAGGACAATGTCCAAGAACTCGTTGCTCGTGGGCACCACGGGGATGTCCTTCCACTGCGTCTTCATGATTGCGGTTGGCGTGAAAGGGCGTGAGTGGTGGAGGTTATCGCCGCTCTACCTACGATGGGAGACTGCTGTGTGGTATCGATAACAAAAATAATTCGAGGCGAAGTCTTGGCGGGCCCACAAGTTACCGAGACCCTCACCAGTGTCCACTCCACTTTCAGCCCTCCGCTCCGCTAGCCTCAAAGCATCAACATGCAGCATCCCCCACAAAAGAATACAAACTTATGCTCTCCAATCTAGGCCGCGCATCGTCCCGGATCCAAGGAAACCCTGCTCATCAAGCGCGAGATGTTACATGGAACGAATGATACGATCCATCAATCCGTTGCTAAGGACGATTGTTATGTAGACTGACCGTCATTGCAAGGTGACCACGACCATGAATAACCAGCCTTGACGTAGTCAGTGCATCGAGCGCCGACACTGGATGTGGCTGCAAACGGGACTTCACTTGCCCAAAGTGGAAGATGTATCTAGGGTAGCCCGAGCCGAAGTTCTTTGTTCGGGACTCTCCGAAGTCAAGACGCTTTACCTTCGCCATGGCTGAGCTCTGCAGCACGTCAACCTCAACATCCACTGGCCGAGAAACACTCCTGGACCATAATCTGGACCACCTGGGCCCCTCGGCGGGAGGATGGAAGAAGGAGCGTCGGATTGTCACAACCCCAGCTGTGACTGGATACATATACGAAACATCACTGCGCTCCCATATGTCCCGGACCTGAGACCAAACCCTGAGCTTTCTGGGATTGGCTGAGCAACCTGTTCAAGCCAGTTTCCACAGCGCTGATATCCCCATACGTGGTCCTTGGATTCTCCATAACTGCGTACCTCACTCTGGTATTGCTTATCCTGCATTACGTTGTTGTCCATGACTTCCAACGAAAGGGTCCGGATGGAAAGCAGTATGTCAGCATTGTTGACCGTGCCATACTCAGCTTCTTGCGTGGACGCATCCTGGCTTGGGCCCCGAGCAGACGCTTCGAGTATGCAATGGAGAAAGCTGTGCTCATCCTCAGCGACACGCAGCTTGTGACAGGGCTGGCCTTTGTCATTGGCGGATACTCCCAGTTGAATTGTCGAATAGCCGCGTACCGCTGGCAGATCATGATATATGTCGCCTGGTTTTCGTCTTTCAGCTTTCTGTCCGCAATGGCATTCCTGCGGGAATACTTCCAAACGAATCGGAGCCTGAGATTTATACGGATCCTCCTAATGTTCATCATGGCCTCTCTCCTTATCGTGGGACTGCTACCGACGGGGAGTCACAACTGGTTGAATCTGCTAAGCCGCGAGGGAGGATTCTATCCAAGTCTGGAAGCAAAGTGCTACTATGAGCAGATGCGCACAAAGAACTACCATATACCAGGTGGGCCGAAGATATGGTCAATGGTCCTCTCTGTCTTGGTGGTTGCGATATCCTATGCCCATGGCGGCATCCGACTTTAAGACCCGACATCAGAGTTTACACGGAAGCATTTTCGTGTCCAACCAGGTGCTTTACTCAGACGACTGCTTCATTTGCTCGAACGGCGAGCAAACGAGCGCGGTATCCGTGGCAATATCTGGCTACTACCTTACCTTCTAGTCTTTGCTGGTTTCACGAGCGTTCGTGCACTCTTCGACATTCTGGAGTCCAGGCTTATGGAGATCATCTGGCTTTCCTTCGCTATTTCCTGGGGAACCGTCAAGCTTTGGAGCACAAGGTCGGCTGTGACGCACGACGTGCGCGGGAGTAACGTCGGGGCCAATCAGGACGTGCTGGAGGAAGATTTCTGGTCATTCGGACAGATTCTTCCCCTTGTACTGCTGCTCTTACCCGTGCTTGCTATGGCACAGACATATTTCGACAATGACGCGAAATCAGTAGACGCTGCTCACAGGGCTCAGCGGACTGAAGGGGCGGAAACCTCAATGGCAGCGTCTTCCAAGTCCTTCGCCGTGCAGCGAACGTCACAAGAAACACAACGGGCACATTCATATGAGCCAAGTAATTTGGATTTCGCTTCCACGAGAATGGCAGAGAATGCTTCAAGTCAGCAACAGCCCTCTGTCTTAGGGGCAAGCTCCTCCACGCAGGTCGCCAGTAACCCAACACTGCCAGATGGGTCCCACTCCCGCCAATGCTTATGTGGCCCCCTGAGGCGGGTCCCTCTTCCAGAGTACCCTTACGCCCCATTCACTCGCTATCCTTGGTACAACGATCAAATTGTCCTGCTCATATTACAGATCGTGCAACTCGCTGTCTTCCATTTGTACCTACTCGCCCTTGTTGGCAACTTCCTTGGCTTGTCGGTCTTTGTTCACAACCGACTGTTTCTGATTTGGACGTTTGCTGTTATTCCTGCGGCATCACTTCTCCATCTGTCAATATGGTACATAGCGGCCTGGATCAGCAGTGCCTTTGACATCAAGCGGTGGCTCTCGGGAAGGAAGTATGATAACGAGCCAAAGAAAATTCCCCTTCAAGATGTTGAAGACCGCCAAAGGGAGAGATTTGCAGAGATGCAACAATCGGAGGCCGCAAAAACAGCGCGTATGATATATTTGATACTTCGCATGGCTTTGGTCGCTGGGTTGCTAGTTTTCACCTTCTTCGCCAGCGTGGAGTTCGCAGGGCCAAACGAAATTGACTTCGACACAGATTGATTTAGATTCATGAACGTACTGTACAATAAGGTTACCGCCTCTGTTCGTGAGGGTGCAAAAGCTGTCACGGTGATTAGCGTTTAAGTTCGTAGAGTAACGATAAGCAATACAAACTGCATGGTGCCTCATTGAGGGATGGCCATGTCATATTCCCATAGCTTTGAGGCTCAAGGCAAAAAGTGTGTTGTCACTCTACAAAATGGTGAACGTCTACTGCTGTTCGATTGTTGCTACCTTACGGGGATTTCTGCGGGCTTGGCAATTGTTACCTAACGGTGGCTCAGGCGTTGCGCTTATCGCACGGCGAAAGAAGCGTTTTGTAGGAATAAACGGGAGTGTGGGTAAACAATGATGGCAAACATGAGAACACGTGGTACGCGACTGTGTAACACGAGAGTGCTTGGCAACTCTCAGTGACCAACACGTCGCGT